>LPNX010777041.1:181809-296809 GCA_001517045.1 Pseudotsuga menziesii
GATTTATATTGTGCATAAAAAGTAGTGTAGGAGATGAGTTGTCATATATACCTACCCCATAAAACCCCTAACTCATAATATTTTAATATATCTTATATTTTTGTTGTACATCTCTTAGGAGGCCCATTTTTGACCTCAAATTCTCTCTAATGCATGTGCATGAGAGGACTTAACTACTCATGCAGGAAGCACATATGGGTCCTCCTCTTCCATCCATGAAGAAGAAGGACTAGGCTCTGCAACACAATCAATATTCACTTGATATGCAATCATTGCTAGAGGAAACGACACATCCATTTCGATAGGTCCGTTCGAAGTACTCGGTGTAGGGAGAATCCAAGGATCTTCCATATGGGTAGTGCTAAAATACACTGAATACAATGAATATGAAGCCCCATCGAAACTAGATCCAATCATAAGGATGAGTGCAGGACAACTAAATGTCCCCATAAGGGATGGATACATACCTACACCCACACTCCTAGTTGCCGGCTGAGAGTGGTCGATAATCGGGATAGAAGCTCCCGACGATGCATTAACACTTGGATTTTCAAATGATGTTTGATCAATCATAACAATATTCCCATTAAATGGAAAGCATACAACTCGAAATAGAGAAGAGGATACGGCTTGCATACTATACATCCAATTCCAACCTAGTAATATATTGTAATCAAGGGGTACATCAACCACCTAGACCTCGATCGCGACGATCTTCCCTCCCAAACGGACCTTAAGAAAAGGAATAACTCTGTGCAGCTGAAACAATATAACATAAAATTCGGTCAACATGGTAGCGTATTTAGACAACTTGAGAGAATCCAAACCCTTCCAACACGACAACGACATCACAGAAGTAGCAGCACCTTCATCAATCACAGTGCGTTTGACGGTCATGTTAAGACATTCTACATGAATCAGGAGACACGTAGTAAGGAAAGTGAGGCTAGAGTCCCATGGTTTCAAATTTGATGATGGAAGAAGAGTTATGATCATTCACCTCAAGAGCAGAAAACAAAGATTTCCTTTGTGATGAACAACTCTGAAGAACTTCAAGTGCAGGCATCACACAAGGAGTTTGGCCCAAATCCTCGACAACAAAATATTTTTGGGCAGCTCGGGCATTAGGATTGTGCCCTAAACGCTTTAATAATCCCTTAGGAATGCGAGGTGCAATCTCAAGTTTATCCTTAGGATTTTCAATACGCAACGGACTCTTGGTAGGAGGAGGTTCTTTCCTAAGGTCTGGTTGTGATGAACCATAGTATTTCACACGAGTCAAAACCTTAGTAGCATGCACCATGTTGATGCACCCACGACCAGTATTGGTTTTTGGTGGATTTTGATCTCCACCTAATGTAGAATGAGGATCATGGGTCCTCGAGTTCATATTTTGATTATGGGGTAAATGATTGGTCAGCACAGCTGGGCCCTGTGCTATGAACCTCGAGGCATCTTCCATATGAGGGCACACATTAGTGAGGTGGTCATCCTTACAAAATTTGCAAGGAAATTCAACCTTATGTTTATACTGCTTGTCCCCCCCAGCATTATGGTCATTCTTGTCATTAAAATTGGCATTTTTCGTTCTTGTTCCCACCCTTATGATTGTTTTTACCCTTTTTCTTATTCCTTCCAGGATGCTGGTTTCCCTTCTGGTCCGACGATTGCATGAAAAGTACACTCGCCGTTTGGGTGGGTTGAGATGAAGTCGTAGCTTTTCCTGATGCGGATTGGTTAGTAGACAATTGAATTATTTGTTTTGTAATTGAATCCATAGGTTTGGCACTTGTACAACCCACAATACCATTGGCATGTGGACCAGGCTTGATATTGGGATCGAAACTAGAACGCAGAGCATTAGGTATGATCTCATATAATAGTCCAGATTGAGCATAAATCAAATCCAATTCCTATGCCCTAAAAATTGCTTGTTCCTCATTATGGACTAGGGATGTAGAAACATCCTTCACGATATAAGGTAGCAACGATTTAAGGAACCACTCAAGGAAAAACTATGGGGGTATGAAAGCTTTAATCAACCTCTTCCATCTATGCCACTCTTGGATATGGTCTAAGATATGTGTGGCTTTGTCCTACCGAAATGTCAACAAGAGTTCTATACCAATGTCGTAAGGCACTGGTAGTTGTATTGGTTGAGGAAAGTCATAGCAAGGTCATCAAACAAAACGAATACCCCCCTTGGTAACTCTATGTACCATTTCGCTGCACCCCCTGTTAGGGTGGGTTGAAATAGCCTCAAACGGATTGAGTCATCATGTAAGGAGTTGGAAGAGCACAAAAGGTGAAAGGTATTGACATGTTCACTAGGATCTTCTCCTGGTTTGCCCTCGAACTTGGGAATGTCTGAGGGAATCTTAGTAGGGACAGCCGACCAAGCCGAGTCATGAGATACCGGATCGTTCATTAGTCTCGATAAGTCAAGTAAATTTAATGTTGCGAGGAAAGGGAGCCTAGGTTGAGTTGGTCTATGCCACGCTCCCTGATATTTTTGGTTCATATAAGGCTGACTATTGTAAATACCATGGCCTTGGCCATAATATCCTCCTCCCATTTGACCTGTGTAGGGCTACATGGAAGCATTATGATGTGGTGTACCTTGAATATGTGGTGCTACAAAGCCATAATTAGAGGAGTAAGCGAGTTGTTGATACCCGTACCCATAAGTTTGATAGCTCCGTCCATACTGCGGTCCATAATATTGTGCATGAGAAGTTACATAAGATGTCCCATGGGATATCCCATGAGAAGCTCCATAAGTAGGGATATGGGGAACTCCATGCAATGGACCGTAAGATGATCCAGAAATAGGAATATGACCCTCTGAGACAACAGGAGATACTTGACTTTGAGAAACTATTGTACGAGGAGTCACAGTATGAACATGAATAGTAGCAACATTCCGACTCGAAGGAATACATGAATGAGGGGGAGGAAGGGTTGTCAAAAATGCATTCAATGGAGTAGGAATAGAGGACACAGGGACATGTGAAGGGATATAAGTGGTATTCCCTATGGTCACTCATCTCAGTTCTAGTATCCGCATATGGCTACTAACACTAGGTCTAGGATGAACATGTGAGGTAGCTTCCACCGCTGGGATGGAAGGTGCAATGTGACTAGTTCTCCCAAATCTCTCCGCATGAAAAGGAATGTGAGTTCCCCCAAGCGTAGTGCTAGGTTCAATTTCTGACTCGGCATGATGTGTCAAATCATGTACAGGGATATTAGGCATGCCATAACTAACATGACTAGTGCTTGTAGGTTCATGGTGAGTCTCGTCACCCAGAAACGAATACCGGTGACCTACGAATGAGGGATCATATCCAGAATGTGAAGGTATATCAGGTGAAGGATCATATATAGGAGTAGGATCTTCCTCCCCAACCTCTTGAGGTGGTGAGGACATCTCAAGAATGTCATCCTTGTGATCTCCCATCGTGTGTGAATCAATGTGAGAAGTAGTCCTCCCGGAAAGTCTATTTCTCTCTCCCAAAGGAAGAGGAGATGTTGAAGGTGGAAGTCCTGCTAAACGACGACGACAGTGAAGTGCCACACCCGAATACACAATGACTCAAAAAATGAAAAAGAATTTATCTAATTACATAAGCCCTAGGCAAACTAGTGTGCACAGAGCATACACCTATATAATGGAAAGCCAAATCACAAGCAAGTAAGGGTAGGATATGTGAGCTCCCAAATGAAGTAGGTATGTCTCACCTAGGAGAGCCTTTAGACTCCCATACACAACAAGAGGAGGTTCATAACCAATTATTGTGGCCCTCAGCATCAAAGCATATAGCAACTATGCTGGCTGGGACACTTGCAGAATAACCTCTGCGAAGTACCCCCTCAATAACCTAGGTAAGGAAACTAAGGTCACCTCAATATAATCAATGCTCAGGAGGACAGTCGCAGGTGGGATTGACCATATGGGTAGGGTAGCAAATCCTGAAACTCTCAAAAGAGCCCCTAGATACGAACACAATCCTGGAAATATCTCCAGTGCTACTCAATTATGACTAGGGGTCATCCCAATCACTAATTGCTCACACTGCCTCATGCTTAACTTCCTTGTAAGAGGAGGATCCTCAGAAACACTAATTATACCAATGAATTTCACACTCTCACCTGGACAGACACATACATGTTTTTGTTTAGTGGTCTTGGAGAATTTACTCACAATGAACTATTCCAAGACCCTAAAACCTAATCTTGTTGGTGCATCCTATAAAATAAAAGAGTGTAATTCATTTTATTATGCGTTTATTTTAATTGGCTTATTACTCGAAAGGGTAAATGATCATGCAACTAATGGTTTTATGATGCAACAAGAAGTAAAATGCACACCTAACAATCAATGCAAATGCACTGTGTCAAATGAAAAACGGGGTATGCTACTACGTGAAATGAAAAATTCTCCTTCAGATGAAAAATGCAATCATTCCTATATGAAAATATGACTAATAGTTCTCCAAGCAAATCTAGTGCAAGTACCATGCAAAATGCAAAATGCAATGATGCATAATGATGCAAAGAAGCAAATATTTTGTAATTTTTTGAATTAAAATGAGATAATAAAGCAAAAGAATGACTCTACTACCCCCAAAATTTGCAAGCACTCTTAAATAGCACCCACGCAAAGCAATAAGGTAAAACAGACCTAATGCACTAATCCCAAAACAAAAAATAGAAAATGCAATGACAAGAACATTTTAAAAAATTCTAATTAAAAGACATCTCTGGTCAGAAACATAGGTGTATACAGACTCTAGAAGCATCCAAGGAGACTTAGCAATCATCAAAAATCACCCAGCAACGCTTAATCTTCCCCTAAAAGTAAAAAATTAGGTCATACACGCCTGTGTGTAGAAAACCTGCATATATACATGGATATCCCAGTAAAAACCGTGTGTACATGTGACTGTGAAGAAAAAACTCACGTAGAGAAAGAAAAAGAGATAAAAAGAAAGTAAAATAGATAAGTTGAGACAAATTTTACTCCTATCAAACACTACCAAGAAAACATGCCCCCAGACCCAACTCAGAAATAGAGAAATCAGAGCAATTCAAGAACATTGAATGCTGATAAAAACCCTAAAGGAAATGACTAAGAACTCCCCAGTATGGTCGCTAATTCTGTTATGGAGAAAAATTGCTATGGCTTGGGGTACCACAACAGACAGAGTAACCGCAGAAATCAACCCTTTCCTATATGCAAGAGAAACCAAACATCTAACACTAAAGGATATCAATACATACCTTATTCTAGACGGTTGATGTAGATCCCCGTTGAGCTTTTCCACTCTCGCTTGTATAAGTAATTTTCTCTCTCAACATTCAACAAACAAGACACGCATGCTATATATAATTGTGTTAGACCTACTCTAGCATATATAATCAATAACATATAAGCATTTAAAAGCATCCATGGATTCAATACTCATTTAAATACACATTATTGGATAGGGAAAGATATTTCTATTAATATAAAATAGAGATTACAATAGTGACAACCTCTGTCGGCATGTCTGTGAATCAGAGAAATTGAGTCCTCCACCTGAGCCTCCACCACTTCAATCCTCCATCTCTCGATAGCAAGCTCACAAGAAAAGGAAAGCTCGGGAAGAACACAAAGTTCTCCAAGGGACAAAGGGATGCAGACTCAAGTATAAGCTTCGACAACAATGGACTATAGTTTTATTGCTCTTCAATTACTCTCCCTTCAATATATCCAAATGGTTCCTTATATAGTGCTTCAATGGGGTAGTGGAAGATCAAATTTGAGCGATCTCAAGGCATATAGAAGGCCAAGAGGCAATTAACTCGGATCCACCTCAAGGAAAGCTCCAAAACTATTTGGCCTTTTTCACACATCCTGATGTACATGGGTTTGAGGGTCAAATCCACGTATATACACGAGAATAGGTTTAAAAGTTGCATATAAAAAATAAGACATGTTTTTAGGGAAGATCTTGGAAACATCAAAGGTACAAAAATGGTCCATGGGGTCTAAAGAGTCTACAGAGGGACAAGGAAGGCCATAAAGGTGTGATCCACCATGTGTGGTAAAATCAGCTGTAACACCAAGTACACATCAAAGCTGTAGATATCCTCTAAGAATATAGAATAAGTACCTAATGGATATGGCTGAGGTCAAAGAACAAATTAGAAAGAAGATGGAAGAGCGTTGTAAAGAATTGGAGGATAAAAGCAACAAATTAACAAAACTTTCTTCGGGCCAAGCAGCCCTACAAGGGGCAAAGCACCTCATCTGGGACATGATAATAGCAGAAGAAACCAAGCTATGACCATACTTGGATTTTATCCATGATAAGGAAAATTCCATACATGCGGCCAAAAAGCATATTCAGATGGAAAAACTAGACCTGAAAAAGAGGCCCCTAGACACAACTGAAGGCACAATCAACTTTCTGAATAGTTTTACAGAAGAGGACATCAGACAGGAAAACATCTAGGATAGAATTATGGTCATTACATGGGCTAGGAGAGTGGTACACAAACACCGTCACTTGAATATGGTCGAAGAAAATTGGAGCTTCATGCACAAGAAGGTTGATGAATTTGCTTCATTTTTTTATCCTCTGGTCAAGAGACGGATCCCCTTTTTTGGGAAGAAAAAGGACCAATGTTGTCCCAGAAAGAGTATCATGACAGATTGATCGATTACAGATAAGAACACATGCAATTTGAAGACATGGCTCAACAATCTCCTTCAGGTAAAGTTATGGTCAAAAATTTATCTGGTGAATTTGAATTATTGTTCAACTTCAAAATTATGTGCACAAAATTACCAGTGCCTTCCTATCCAGAGAACCTAGAACTCAGTGTATTGGTGGAAGAAATGACAAAGCTACAAGTGACAATAGTTAACCAATGGAAGGTGATTGAGAATTATGGAAAATCTAAATACAAACTACACCAATGACGATATGCCTAAGTCGTGATTAGAACCAAAGATACAGGTGTAAATTAATCAGGCGAGCTTGGATTTTGAAGATGTAGAGCCTCTTGGGGTCTAGCAGAAGTGTTGCCTCCATCACTTTCTGTTTTATGCTACCCATGGAGAAAATGCCACGATACATTTTGTTATGAGTTTTTTTATAGTTTTGTAACTAATTCTGGCCATGTTTTGAGGTTGGTCTCGGGGGCCCAAACACTATAAACATGCTCCCCAAAGAGGGATAAGGGGTTAGAACCCATAAAACTATTGTGTTTATTATTTTTTGATCTATTTAATACAAGTCGCAGATTCATATGGTGGTTATTTGAATCCAAGAATTCCTATGTATTTCTCAATTACAGTATGTAACTTTCCTTTCTTAACGTGCATGTGCTTCCTGTTATTTATTTACATTATGTTTTCTTCATGTTTTAGATTTAGTGTATAATTGTTCAAAATTCATACTTATATGCTCCAACCATTGTCTTAGAAATTCACCAAAAGTTTCTTCCAAAGTCAGTGTAGAATTCATCCTTGCGGTGCTCTACATTTATGGACTGTCATTGTTCTTCATTTTTCACCAGACCCAAAACATATTGACCATGATCGAAGTACTACCTTTCTCTTGCAAACATTTCCTATGCAGACTGCTCTGTTTTCTTGGTATTTGTGACTCCATATCCCGATACGCTTTTACCTTGTTTCAACCACTAATATTTGATATTCATTCTGTGATAATATGTTTGGCCTTGTTATACATTTGTGAGAGATCCCTCTCTGGAATCAGAGAAACCGGCTCCCTTTCCTAAAGTGGTTCTGATGTTACCTTGGGATCCACCTTTTCACAACCTTGGGTACAATTCTAAGTGCTAACAGGTCTGATAGATTCAATGGATAACTAGACCTATCCATCGCCAACTAGGTGCATAACCCTTACTAAAGTCTTCTTATGAATAGAATTTGGGAGCTCTTTCTTGGATTTGTGGTATGGGAACTATGGATTGAAAGAAATAAGAGAACCTTTGAATAAACATGCAGGAAAGAAGAATACATATGGGACACTCTGAAAAAACACATCCTGGAAATACTCAAGCCAAATGTCTAGGATAATAATTTTCTAACCCTAAATCCAATTGAAATACATATTCTCCAATCTTGGGGCATCACCTCCAACCCGGATTACATTATCAATCCCAAACCATCCATATTGAAAAAAAAATCCCTAAAACACTGGTCAGCACCTCCACCAAACACTTCCAAACTAAACTTTGATGATGCATCAAAGGGAAATACAAGACATGCAAGATTTGGAGGAGTGACTATAAATTTTGAAGGTCAAATTAAAGGTGTATTCTGAGGCTCCCTAGGATACTCTACCAACAATACTACTGAGCTTGAAAGACCTCTCATAGGAACAGCTTGGGATATCAAACAGAAATGGACCCCCCTCATATCAGAAGGAGACTCCCTCTTGAGTATTAACATGGTGAATAAAATACAGAAGGGTTCAAAAATTAACAACATGGCAAACAACTGGAGAATGGAAAGCATGCTAGGTACTTTGGAAGCAATACTCTCTAACAATCTAGTCATCATTTTCCAACATGTAAAAAGGAAAGGTAACAAACTAGCAGACTCCATATCCAACCATGGAGTTACAAAAGAACGATCCATCCAATAGGTAAAGTGGGAAGAACTGCTAGACCACAACTACAAAGAGAGAGGGAAAATGATAGTGGATCAAGATTGTGTGGACTCGGACGTAGCTGGGGAGTAGGGAAAGGGACATGGATGTCAGGAGGGGAGAAAGGAATGTGCCAGGTAACTTGGAGACCCTCTCCCTATTTATGTCTCTAGAGAACTGGTTTAAAAACCACTCTATCCCTGATCCAAGTACGCCTCCACGTAAGGAATATGGGGAACCATATTGTGTTGAAGGGAATCACATGGATTTGGTACTTAAGGGATGGACGGAGCAATCCAAACACACACAGAATAAAAGGGATTTAGTACACCACTGATCATGAATATTGTACGAGGAAGTCTTATAACAAGGCCTTTGAGTAGGGTGGGCTCCCATCTTAGCATAACTCTTTTCAAAGTGAATGCAGGATAACTTGAATGGATAGCGACTGGAACATGCAGTGGGAGATTCAAAATCAATGCATCTTGCTAAGTCCTTCTCCTTCCTCTTGTATTTAGATCCAAGATGCTCACTCTAGAACCCTCATCATGTCAGTGCATCAATCAGGGGCAGATAACATTGATTGGGAAGCAAGATTTAAAGTTCAGATTCCCCAACCCATATGTTTCTCCATTGATTCTATGGAGAAATAAATGTTCGGATAGCTTAGACTCAAGCTTGGACCCGATGTTGTCATCAGCAATTACTGGAGGATTAAGTTCTTACTGTCTAGGGCTATGCGTGAAAGAGATATTTTTGGCGATATGGTGAAACTCATTATAATTCTGTTCCAAGAGGATGATGAAAGAAACCACAGCCACATGAAATATATCATATGCCTCTGTGAATCGTCCATTTCAGTGACTGCAAGGAAGCAACATCCTAGATCAAGCTTCCAAGGGAGGTACCACTAGTAAATCCCAAGATGATGAGGCATAATCTACCACGAGGGACTAAAATTGTCTCTCTCTTCTCTGTCTGAAGTTTCCAATGTTGTTTTCTTTCTGTAATGGTCTTCTTATTTTTATATTTTATAGTATACTAAGACACCTCTATATAAAGGTTGGGTTTTTGAAACCATGGTCAAATTTTCAATATGGCGTATGCTATGTTTTTGTCATTTTTGTCCAATGTTTATAGTCTGGTGCCAGATCTTGGGCAGACCCAACTATACTACACATTTGTAATAGTGTTTTATAATTACTGGTAATAGAAAAATATCCCTCTTACTAATATATATANCTAGGAATTTCTTCTATCCTGGTAGAATGTAGGTTAACTGTGGAGAGACATAATGCACTTGGTGTGCTCCTAGGTGATTCTTTCATAGTGGATGTTACAGGTTGTCTTGATGACATGAAATATCCTGGCATACTACTATGGTGATAGAACGCAGGTGGTATGCATATTGGTTATTCTCCATGTGCTTTGTGTGTTTTATTTTGTTTTTTGTATGACAAAAGAGATGATCTGGATACTATGAGATAAAGGTAGGAGATGCAGGTTATTTCCATGGAAATGTAAAGAAGGTCCTGTATTGTTCTTATGAGATGGTTTTCTCATATATGTGATGAATACCTAGATGAGGACTAGGGATACACCCAACATGAAAAAGGGTTGGCTCTGTAGAAACTTCCGATGACAAATAGTACATTTTGATGATTGATAAGAAGATGATGATGGAGGAAGTTATGATGATGACTCGATGATGATGGCTAGACCATATGTGTTGATGACTATGGAATAGAGAGAATACCTTCCTAGTTAAGAGGGGTTGTTGATGTATTTGTAACTTCAGAAGATATTTTGATGTATATTATCATTCACAACAAGATTTGAACCCAAAATCCAACGAAAAAATCCGATGACATCCGATGAAATCTAATGTTTTGTTACATTTAACTTTCAAATTATGAATTTCGTCGGATTCTCAACCTCGCACTTTGTGGGATTTTCGACCTTCAACTTCGTCAGATTTTCGACACCTAACTTCAAACTTCGTCATATTTTTGACCTCTGGCTTCATCCTATTTTTGAGCTCACTCTTCGTCGGATTTCTGACCTTCAACTTTGTTGGATTTTTGACACCTAACTTCAAGTAGAAGATACAAATAATAATTCATTTTGATTGTTATAACTTCTCGTTGAAAAAAATATGATAAAAATGATTTTACTATTTTTCTAGATTTCCTTTTATAGAATGAGTTTTTTTATTGATTTTCCATTGAAAATCATAAAGATTATTGTTCATAAGGTAGAGAAAAGTGACATTCCAGATATTGACAAGAAAAAGTAAGAAATTATCTTCAAACAATCATGTTAAACACTTACATTGAGTTTTGAGGTCGCAATTATTTATTTGACCACATAAAAAATATGCAAGGTTATGGGTGGAAGTAATTAGATAATAACCTCTACATAAATATGGTAGGTCCCCATGTTGAGTCACTCACTATATTTTCCATGTCATCCTTACTAATACTTGACTTCATTCAAAAAAAGGATGCAAACATTTAAAAATTAGTAACCTCAATTGGTTTAGTTCCATTTAATGTTATCTGATACTTTACCCTTTCCATAGTTATTAACATTGTAAAATACAAAATACTAAGTTTTTTAAGTTAAGTATTGAAATAGAAAACCTTAACTTTTTTTTGTTGACAAGTATTCAAATGGATTTTTTTTTTTTCAAATTCAACCCTGAAGAAAATATGTTTAGCTTTCTCCCTCCCCCTCTTATGTGAGCATAAGGCTATATGTAAATAAAGCTCTTTGTGTGTGTGTGTGTGTGTGTCTGTGATACATAAGAAAATAAAGCTAACTCTTCAAATATTTTTAAAATTATAGTTGAATAGATCATCATTTTGGATTAGCAGATATATGGTTCCAACAAATTTTATAGTGGGACAGTCTGTACATATGATACACAAAAGAATAAATTTAGGTGCAGAGAAAGCAATATTTATTTTTGTGAACAATGTGCTTCCACCTACTTGTAAGTTAAATCTTATCAATTTTAATTTGATGTTCAACTTTGTAGCTAATATTGTTTGGAATTTTCTTTTTCAATACTTAACTCCACTGTATTTCAATAATCGTGGCATAGACACGAATATGCATATCTCCACCGTATTTTAATAATGATGACATGGCGATCGAGTATTGATGTTTGTTGTTTGTGGCATTTCACAGATATCTAAAATGAATCACAAGCCCAATAGCTATCAACTCAATGCTATGTTCTAATCATATTCAATGTAATTCTTTATCCTTTCAATCAATTTAAGGATTTTGGTGTGAATTAAGGTGGTTATTAACATAATTTAGAGTTTTCCTCTTAAAATTTTATTTTTTTTGGAGTTAATATTTTGATCAAAGTATTGATTTTTCATTGGTTATAAGAGTTTCCCAATTAATTCCTAGAACTTGCTCTTCTCTCTTAGCTAGGCATTCTTGTTATTGTCTAGTATAATTAACATTTTAAATATCATTGTATTGAGAACAAATGTACAAGTTTCAATTAAATTTTGCACTTTTCTTTGTAATATCTTGTTATTAATATTTATTATATTTGAAAATTTAAATGTGGATGTACTATGGATATATGTACTTTTAGACTAAATATTCATGGATCTTTGATGATGTGTTATAAATTATCGAGAAATGCATTGTCATCATCATCATCATATTAATCATCATGTTCATCATCATGTTTATCATCATATTCATCATTTCATATGACATTAACATTGTGATCACCATCATCATCATCATCTTCATCGTCATCATCATCATCATCATCACCATCGTTGTCATCATTATCATAATCAACATCGTCGTTGTCGTCGTCATCGTCATCATCATCATCATCTTCATAATTTCATATGACATCAACATCATGATCACCATATTCATCATCATTTTCATCATCATCATCATGATCACCATATTCATCGTCGTCATCATCATCATCATCATCATCAAACATGACTGGCACTAATAATTTGAGCAGCAAAAACATACCTATAGATTAATTAATGTGCTACGTGGGGCCAACGTTGAAATTTTTTTATATATGTGTCAACTTGGTCTGAAATTTGGCATGGTCATGATCATGACTAACATCATCATAATCATTGTCATCATCATAATCATCATCATCATCATTGTCTTCATCATCGTCGTCGTCGTCATCATAATCACCATCATCATATTCATCATTTCATATGACATCAACATCGTGATCACCATCTTCATCATCATCATAATAATCAGCATCATCATCATCGTCATCATTGTCATAACTAACATCATCATCATCATCATCATCATCTCCATCGTCAAACATTACTAACACTAACAGATCAAACAACAAAAACCATACCTATATATTAATTAATGTGCTACGTGGGGCCAATGTTGAAAATTTGTATATTTGTGTTGGCTTTCTCTGAAATTTGGCATGGTTAGACTAGATGCATGCATTGACAATGTGGGAGGGTTTCCAGACTCAAACATCATCATCATCATCATTATCATCATCATCATAATAAACATCATCATAATCATCGTCGTCGTCATCATCATCATCATGATAATCATCGTCATCATTGTCGTCAGCATCATCATCATTGTCATTATCGTCATCATCATCATCAGCATCATCATCATCATCGGCATCATCATAATATTCATTATCCTCTTTGTCATCACCGTCTTCATCATTGAATTCATCATCATCATCATCATTTTCATCATCATCACTATCTTCATCTTCATCATCATCATCGTCGTCATCACCATCATCATTGTCATCTTCATCATCAAACATGACTATAAATTGAGGTTCCTATAAACTATTGTTACTTCACCTTTTTAATGAGAAGTGCTAGTTCAATGGAATATGCACTCTTTTTTTGTTCAAGACAATTTTAGATGTGTCTTATCATGCGTTTAGATGACGTTAGTTCCACATTATAACCATCCCTTTTAGGACGATCATTCTATATTAGGTCCAAGTTAGACATGTCTTATCGTGGACATTTAACTAACGTTAATTCCATGATGGCAATGTCAATTAAGGATGTCCATTCCATGTTAGGTCCAATTTAGACATGGCTTATTTGATCCTCATCCAATGCTAGTTCCATGTTAGACATACTACTTTCTGGACATTATTTCCATGCAATGTCCAAGTTGCAAGCTTGTGTTTTTGGATGTTCATTCCACATTAAGGGACTTCACTTTTTAGACGTTCCACTAAAATTACCTAATGGTGATTTTGGACGTGAATAAATGCATAACAAACGTTTCTTCTACTTTGTCAAAGACATAAACCCATGGAATTTTCACGAACTTTACAACCGACGTCAATTTCATGAAAAATGATCGAATGAGGCATATAAATCTAATAGTGAGGGATGAGGAAATACAATAAATAAGGAATTCTTAGGAGGAATGAACATAAAAAATCAGCGAATTAGAACCAATTGTTCCAACATAACCACATTATGAGTGCTTATGTCTCTCATATCTTCTATGAATGTCTTATCTCATGTGCAATATTAGTCATGGTTGAGATAGTTGGAGGGTGGTTTCAAGGTGTTATACCCAAAGGACAACTTTGCCAACCATTCAATTTAGAGAATTTTGGTGTTTCTTGTATATTTTGATTTTTTTTCAAGGTGCATGCTTCTTTCCTTCCTTGAGGAAATGTGTGTATGTCCTCAAAACCATGTTTTTTCAATGGATTTTGGGATAGATTGAGTTGGTAACTTGTATTGAGGAGGGACCATCAATTATCAAGGACTCTTATATATTATTAAATTCCTATAGTAGCTATTAAGGACTCTTCATATGACATTAAGGACTATTCATACAGAATTAGGTACATTTGGAGGTAAATTATGGAAATACGGATCATTAGCTTCACCCAGATGCCATTAGGATCATTAGGGTTCCAAAAGGGTCACTAAAGCTCCAATTAGTCATATAAAAATACATAAACACATTTACATAAACGCATTTACACACATTATATATATATATATATATATATATATATATATAAAATAGCATATAAGTACATAAATAAATAAATAAAACAAAACATATAACACTAAACTTTTACATTCATTATTCACTTACCTACACCTAAGTCCCATCCTGTGCATTAAAAAAAACACTCCAATATTTTTCAGTTCCCTCGTAGAGCTGGTTCCTTCAGCTTGATACTCTGTGACTTGCAATTTGACTTCTTTTCTCTTTCAATTCCTTCACGAGTTGATTCTTGAAACTATGATGAATCCAAGGGTTCCTTCTTTTCCATTTCAGTTTCTTCACAGGTTGATTGACCCACCATGATTGGTTTCAGGACTTCGAGACTGGTTTCAATACTTCATTTTTACTGGTGCTAAATTGACTGCAAAAATGTCTTCAGTAAGTACTAATTTCTATCCCCTATTTCCACTCCATTAGAGAAATTACAGCTATGAGTACCGGAGTGATTCACTGTCCAACAACAACCCACAATATCTAACAAAAGTATTTCGATTTTCACTATCCATTGGTCTTTAATATCTAAAATTTTCAAGTGCAATTGTGCCTCAAACCCTAAAGAACCTCACTCATTCAGCCCTCCCAAAATTTCAATTTTTTTGTAGATCATAAAATTTTCTTTAACGGTTTGACAACTTGGTAAATGCTTGTTTATGCTATATGAGACTCTAGAATCCCAAACACTTTCACTCCAAATTGTGATCATTTCATAGAAGTTTGTTGGAAAATATGTGCCAATTCGGACCTCCCTTCTTGGCCTTTATTTGAAGTCTGTATATTGATAAACAAATTCACTTCGACGTATTATTGTTTGGTAATAAATCATTAAATCTTGTGGAAGAAAATTAGGCCCTAATTCTCTCAAGTCTAGTCCTCTTCCAAGTATATTGTTGGTATCACATAAACCTATTCGACCATCCTTGTTGGTGTCTCTTTCACCTCAATTTTGCAAGCTAATAAATTTTTACTAAAGGGATGGTTGCATATTATTTTTCTTATTAGCAGTAGTTGATTCCTTTAAGAGCATAACATTATTCAAGATATTTCCATTTGAAATTATTTCAAAACATAACAAAGGTATAAAAGACCCTAATCAACATTCACTCCATTGCTAGTTCCACTTCATTAATCTTGGAAGGAGACCCGAAAGGTTGTGTGAATGTTTGCATGTTTTGTGGTGGTTTTAAGGTCCCTAAATGACTTTGAATATTTCTTAAAAGTTGTATGCAATAGCTACAATAGGTCTTGAAGATATTGTTTGTCCCATCCATTTGTAGCATGTTGATCAAGTGTAGTGTTATATTGGGGAATTGACATTAAAGGTATCGTCATGATGTTTGGCTCATAAACATTAATTTCATTAGCCTATCAGTGGGCATTGAATAGAAGGAAATTTTTTATATGTTTCTTATCTGATTTCTGAGGAGTCCATAGTCTTGAGGTTTGAGAGAGTCAAAAAAATTCAAGCTAGTGAAAAGTGAGCTCTGATTTTTTCGTTGAGCTGTGGTAAATTCTTGGGTAAAAGGAGTAGCAATAGATGACAAAAGGAAGTGGTACATTTCTCCATCCATGGGAATAGGGAATCAACCCATGTATCATTAGTGAAGAGAAGAAAACTTGGTTTCTAGTCCTTTCTCAAGTTTGGTCTATCATTGACTGAGATTGAACTTAATGAAACATACTAAGACTGAATGAGACTTGTCCATAGAACTAGGGATTGAAACTATATATGATTGATGAAGTGAAGTAAACTTGATATCTAGTGCTTTCTCTAGTTTGATTTTCTATTGGTTGAGTTTCAACTCTAGGGATTGAGCCTATATATGATTGGTGAAGTGAAGGAAACTTGGTGTCTAGTGTTTTCTACAGTTTGCTTTGTTATTGACTAAGTTTGAACTCATCCTCACACTTTAGTCAAATTGGCTTTAGTTCTATGTGAGGGAACTATAGAAGCATTAGAAGTGCATAGTTGATGCACAATGATGGAGCCGCACACATTTGAAAATATAGTGTTCAATGGGGTGTCTGGTCTTACATAATGCATCTAGAACTTGGATCAAGAGTCCACTAGATGATCACATCTATGCTGCACTCTGTAGTGGGATCATGTTGTATATCTCCAAATAGGAAACCTAATGGTACAAAGATGAGGTTTTAAGGCTTCTTTTGATTGCTTTTACCCTAAATTGTCCTAAAAATTGCCTAGCTTTGAAGTTGGGGCTTCTTCATTGTTGTTTTGAAGGCCAACAGAGGCTAAACCTGCCCAGAATTTATGCTCATTGTCAAGAGGTTTTTTCTGCTTCTGTTCCTCAAAAATTTCCCAGCTTTGTAGTTGGGGCTTCTTCATTGTTGTTTGGAAGCCCAAACCAGGATAAACCTACCTATAATTCTTCCTTTATGCTGGTGTTTATTACCTTAGAAATTCAACAGTTTACACCACGAAGAGCGTTACACTAGGACATTTCCATCTCATTGGATGCCACACACTGTCTTTCAGGACTATTTCCATAGGAACATTGAAGCAATCATTATTATATGGTTTTTTAAATAGACCCACCAAATCAAAACCTTCACCTAGGATTAGGTATACCCCATTGTTTTTTGTTTATATGTGACTGGAAAGAATCGATGATAGAATTTCATGACATTAGAGATGTCCAGGTATTCATCCTCTAGATGAATAGCCATATCACTTATGAAACCTTTAACCTTCATCATTTAATTTAATATGAGGTTTGAAAAAACCAACACTTTATTTTTCCTCGCATACAAAGATTGATAAATTTAAGGCATGCATACGTATTCTCAGTCCATGGACCCAAAGGATTAGGAAACATGCTGCCAAATATCCCAAATCTATGGTACAATTTGAGCGAACAAATTTAAGGACAACATTTTGGGCTATGTGAATAGAATTTGTTTTTGTTTAGTATTTGAGGTATAACATGTCACCATAACTAAATATTTGATGTAGTGGAGGAAACCAAACCTCATATTAATTCTTGTCTCTTCTATATTATACATACAAATCATTGAGAATAGAGAAGTTATTTCCTTCGGTGCCTAAAATTAATATAGGAGTTCTCAAGACTACTCTTTGAGGTATGAATTAAATACAATATAACTATAACATGTCATTTTCCATTACCTTCATGGGTATGATCATGCTTAGACTAAAACATAACCAATGAAAGGATCAATAGTATATAACAAAGAAACAAATGAGGCTAAGTTAATCCTCTACGGTTGTGTACAAAGAAAATTAATTTGAAATTATCTAGGAGAGGCTTGAATCCTTAGTTTGTCAACTCTTCCTCATATACTTGTCATGGTATCTAACAAATAACTTGAGTATGATATAGAGAATTAATTTATGCAAGGAATTAAAAGGAGTTAGTGGCATGTCAGTTTAATGTACTAGAGCTGAGATTTTGATGAATTATTAAACCATTATTTCACACAGTAATATTGAGATTTAAACTTGGATATATATTGTTTACTATTTTCTTATAATGGTCAAGTTTTTATGAAAATTATGAGAGCTAAAAAGGAAGGTTAAATCTTCCAAAGTTTCAAGATACAACTTCAAGATTTTTCCAAGCATAGATCAGTAGTATATAGATCACATTTTTAATACTTAGCAGTACTGGAAATGTTTATATAATGTTAAGAGGCTTCTCTCACTTTAACTATAAAATAGAGTATTAGTTCGAAATGTGTTGAGATTTCTGACCTATTTTCATAACCATATTTACAAGAAAACTAAAAGAGAGAAATAAATACTATTGGATCTACAATGCATGAACAATAGGGAAGAATAAGTGTTGTCCAGGCTTGCAAAGGACAACGAGAAATATAAATATTTGGTTTAGCACATTAGGGGAGATCTCTTTAGGGAAGTATGAAGGTCAAAAAAATATGGGAATTGGCTTAACCACCTAGAATACTCTGTAACCATTCCCAAATGTGCCTGGTAACAACCAAGATTTTAGCCTCTTAGTGAGTTTGGAGGGAAATTTCTGCTTATGCTTGTTGAAGATGCCAGGATGAAGTGTGAAATGGAAAAATAGGTCTTATCAAAGGGTATTTGGAGCCATGTATGTAACATGGATGAAAATTTGCAGAAGTATACTCAAAGAAACAAACTTCGTTACGCCAAATAACTCAGTGATTTAAATATTATGCAAAAGGTGAGTGAATATTGATTTCATGAAAATTTTTCCTCTGTAGTGAACACTTATTTCTATATGGCTCTTTTTATTTAACATTCTTTGCAAACTTATGTTGATGATTGGGTTGTACTCCACACTATCCAAAACATTGTCTTTGGTCAACATATTCTCTATAGAAGAAGAATAATCTCTTTCCCAACTTTAAATGAAACTCTAAATTCTATACATTATGTAAAAGCATCAAAATCATAATCTTTGTTTTTCATCTCCAAAACAACCCCCAATTCAGGATTTCTTGATCTAAAGTAACAATTCATAACTATTATACAAGTAACAATAGTTGATACATATACTATATCCTCAGCCACCTTTAGATTTCTATGTGAATTATCTAACCTATTATCCTAGAGAAGCTCATAACAATGATGTAAGTGACAATTGCTGGACAAGTCCCTTTTAGTTTTCTAGAATACAAAAGTAGGATGGATATAAGACCAATTTCCTACATATCCCATCTCCTTGACCTCCTTTAGAGTTCTATGTGAATTATCTGACCTATTGGCCTAGAAAATATCATAAGGATGATGTAAGTAACAATTGTTGGACACGTCCTTTTCAATTTTATAGAATACAACAATAGGATGAATATAAGACCAATTTCCTACTCATTAAAACATTTTTCGAAACCTAGTGTCATTTGGATTCATCCTTACACTTTGGTCAAACTGGATTTAGTTCTATGTGAGGGAACTGTAAAAGCATTAGAAGTGCATAGTTGATGCACAATGATGGAGCTGCACACATTTGAAAATCTAGTGTTAAATGGGGTGTCTGGTCTTACATAATGCATCTAGAACTTGCATCAAGAGTCCACTAGATGATCACATCTATGATGCACTCTGCAATGGGATCATGTTGTATCTCTCCGAATAGGGAACCTAATGGTACAAAGATGAGGGAATCGTGTATTAGCAATCAATAGAGTGGGAATCATGTATTAGCAATCTAGGTGCATTTACTTGCAGTTGTTTACATGTTTGTATGGTACAGAGGATGTATCAGGTAGTCATTTGACAATTTTTTTAACATAGAAAGTTTGATTTAGGGCTTCCATTTTAGGACAGCACTACACAAGCTACCCAAAATTTTCCCATATTTTGAAATAATGCTTCTTATTGTTGTTTATATGCACAATCAACCTATATTTACTGCTATAAGAAACTAGGATGCTTAGAATGCTTCCAAACCTTAAAATTATGCCTTTTTGTAGCTATTTTTTTATGCTCAGACTTGGCAAGACTTGGAAGTGTTGTGATTTCATTTCATCTTTCATGTACAAGTTTATACAGATCTAGAAATGATGTTTCTTACCCCTGTTGGAAGATCATAAACAGGAATGTATGTTACATTTTTTATTTGTATAATGATTGCCATTCATTTCCTCATACTTCTGAGTGAAAGCATGATGGGATTTCCCAAAATTATCCTAGATTTTCCATGCAAAATTTTGATAAATTCCTTCATTGCTTAACCTTTGGATATCACTAATATCAAAAATTCCAATCTTCTCAAGATGCAACTTCAACCGTACTAGCAGTGACCTTCTTTTGTTAATTTAGTCCCCAAGTTCTCCAACAAAACGTTCCACACATTGCTACAAGGAAATATTTCGGTTCATTTGTTTGTGGTTGTTTTGTCCATAAATCATTACCAATGAAGACCCATGTGTATCTTTTTTCCTATTTTCTATCCCATTTCTATTTTATGTTATATCATTTCCCGTATCCTATGTTTTATCCAAACAAATAAATTAACACCATTCCATCTTCTTTAAAACCAAATGCTCCTCATTCAAGAAAACTAAAAAATAATTATTATGTCGTGACCATCTCATATCCCCTTTGATGGGGAAGACTCTCATTTCCTATAGTTATATGCATCACAAGGATTTGTTTATTTAAGGGTTTATTCTCTAACTATAATCACATTGATGCAACATAATATTAAAAATCCTAGATTTTCACTAGAGAAAGCTATGAAGATAGAGGTTATATATAAGTATGCGGGTTGTACTAAAGTTGTAGTAGCCAACACTAATTTATCCTAAGTACATAATAAAATAATTACACTTATAGAAAATATAGAATATGTAGTAATACTAGTTTGGATAAGAATAATTTTGGTGAACTAAATGTATCACTGAGGGAAACCATGATTTTAAATGCCTTAGATGCAAGGAGGATTCTCAAAGAACCCTCCTATAGGACCATTTGCAAAAACAACTTATGGAGGAGTTGCACAAGTAAATACAACTACTCTATTTCATAGTTTTTCATAGTAGAATCCTTTCCTAAATGTTTAAAATTCTCACTCTAGGGAATTTTGTAAAATATGGATAATATATGGGAATTCCCCAAAGCACTGCCTATCCTACGTAAATATTGTCAAGAACCAAATATAGTGTATTGTAAAGTATATCACACTTTTACATATAACATGGATACATGCAAATATTTGGATTCATTGTCCCATAGACTAGACATAATTGCTTTTCAAGTAGTTGACAATTCAAAACCTTGAGTAAGGGGTTGTGTAAAAGGAATTGGATATCGAGTAGGTTGAAAAATCATAAGAGGTGGACCAATCTAGTGCTACAAATATGCTAAGGTAGGCCACATTGCTTGATATTTCCCTTTACCTAGATGACTGTGGTGATCCTATTGCATCATTAATATTCATGGTACTAAATTTTTTCCAGAGTTATTTATAAAATGGTCCAAGGATAAGGTAAGGAAAAGGCCAATAAATGTAATTATTTTGGAGCCAATTTTTAATGATGAAGCAATAGGTATAACTATGAATGTTGTTACCAAAGTAAGAATTAGGACTGATGTTGATATTAATAACCTAGAAATTCCAAATATCCATAAGATAGAGCCATGAGAACCTAAGTTTGACATACTACTTGACCTATCCCAATGCCTCTAAATTGTCGAAGGAAATCAAAAGTAGAACCATCAATTAATTTTAAGAACATCCTTGAAATTTGGGATCCATTATTTTTTGATATTTTAGAAAATGAGTATTTGACCATAAAGTTGTGCAATCCCTTTCAAATGCTCCATGGAAGTGAAAAACATGAGTTAATTTCGGCTACCCTTCGTAAGAGAAAGACACATAGGGTAAGAAAAAGAAGAGGAAAACTAGAAATGAATTTAGGATAGATGCTTATATAAATGGGTATGATATTAAATATGAGATGTTGGATCTTAGGTATAATGTCAATTTCCTTTTGTGCACGTGTGACAAATATTCATGTAACATCTCTATTGATTTATGTGTTAATGTACATAAATAATTAAATGTTTTATGAATGTATAAACTTTTAAGATTGACATTAAGGTGGCAATGATTTTTCTGACTTGCAAGGTAAATTGTTTAAAATCTACAGGTGTTCATGGAATTGGTGACATGAATGCACTTAAAGTTATCATCAATTTTGGTATGTGATGTTTTTACTTCTATGCTTGTAATACTGTATGGGAATCTGGATTCCATGATTGATTTGTTGATGTTAATATGCTAAAATGTTTTCCACCTTGTTTTTATTTTATTTTAATGGTCAGTCGTGACATTCTCTATATTTTGTTGTTTATAGTCACTAGTTTTGTGGACATTACCTGCAAGAATACTTTGTTGACATTTTCACATATGCACACCAAAGTATAGAGTAAATGGTTTGAGTCCATTTAAGGAGGTATTTTCAATCCTAAATCAACAAATATCTAATAAAGCATGTCTATTTAGTTCTGAAGGTAATCTGGAAACTTGTTAATGATTGATTGTCTCTACTATTAATTATAGAATATAATAGTAGCTATTTAGAATGGCCTAGGCATGTGCAACTTGCTTGTGAAATTTGTTGCATCAATTATTTGAGTGAACATTACTGCAAGTCAAATAGAAAGTGTTCAAAGTTCATATTAACAAAATATTCCCGTTTTGACCTGAAAGAATCAACCAGCATCATCGAGACCAATTCTGGGCCAATTTTGGGAAATCATGTGCATGATTCATCCCTCTTCTAAACTCCAAATAGTGTCAAACAACAATAATTCCAGTTCTAGAGCAAGTTTGCATAAGTCTATGGGATAAAACAATAGTAATGGCACATTATTTCACAACTTATGTGTGAAAGGGGCAGTGAACACTGAACAACTCCATTATTTCATTTTTGGGCAGATTCCTGAGCAGTCTGAGCAATTTTGGGGTCATATCAATGGTAAATATTAGGACTAAGTTGATCCTAAGTTAAATATGGGTGGTTGTTTGGGTCAAAAACAACAACATTTCCAAATTCTGGGAAACTTATGGACTGTTCCTGGTCCCTAACAACTATAAATTGGCATTCATGGGTTACTTTTGGGTAGTTCCATGCAGGATAACAACCTCATGCCTCCACAATATTGAGTTCTAGGAAAAAAAAAAACAAACGAGGTTGTAAACTACCTTAAATCTAAATTTTGGAAAATATCGGTGCATTTTTTGTATCATGTTCATGTTTAAGAGTACCCAGAGAAAACATACTCATATCTACATTTAGAAATGGTAATGACATTTAAATATTAAGATTTTAAGACAATTTTATAACAAAATATTTTCAGATAATGTTTGTTTGAAAATTTTACTTGACAAACATATTTGGGATACAACAGTAATCTGTTGATCCATGGCAAGTATGCATTTATTTGCTTTTACATTTTTAGAATACATATTTTTTTTTACCTAGGAATAGAAATATTTTTCAAAACAAAATCTTTATATTGAGTCATGAGATTGGCAAATGATTGTGAGTTCCAATAAAGGTAAAAAATATATCTTGAGTGCCAAAACAGTGACAAATATGGTAAATAGAAAAGACTCTGATGTCAAAGTAAAGTTTAGCATCGAAGATATGGCCATCTGTGTTTTTTGCATAAATGCCCTTCTAAGAAGTCTTGATATCGTTGATGACGTACTCGATATGGAGAAGAAAGAAGGGAGATGTATGAAAGGATCAGGTTGAAAGTAGCACAACAAATCTACCAACATGGAAGTAGAAAAATTATTGGAGTTTATACATGTTGAAGTATGTGATCCAATACGAACACCATCATTATCAGATGCACATTATTTCATGCTTCGTGTGGATGATTTTTTGCAAAAATCACAAGTGCTCTTTCTTAAAAACGAGATATATTTGATTTAGGCACACTAGCCTACGTTGATAGGTTTACTAGGGATGTTGATCATGTCAAAAACCAATAAAATAAAGGTGAAAATGGGAAAAAAAGAATCCAAAAACAATCCCTAATGACCTAAGACAATAATTGTGTCCTAATTTAGAAAGGAGGAGTCCCAAGGGTGACCAAATATTATTATATAGTTCTAGAGGGATTGGAGAAGTAAAATTTAAATACATGATTAAAGAATGAGACAAGATTAATTAAGGAAAATAGAGGGTGATCTACTGAAAATTTAACAATTAATCAAAGAGAGGCATCAAGAGTAAGGATAAGTACCCCCAAAATCATCTAGTTAGATCAATCCTTCAAGGGAATATGGTGAGGAGGAATTTATTACACACATTCAATATTGTAGGACTCCTTCGTATAGTTGTAGAGTGGGTAACACATACATTATTCATAGCGAATTCCCTATAGTACAAATTTTCCACAGATCCCTCAATTTGTTTCTTGTTCTTTTAGGGATTTAAGTGGCCCATGACAGTTTAACCATCACCATTTTTGCGTATTAGTTATTGAATCCAATCTCCTTCCTTAGACCATCACTCTTCATATTTATCCTTGTACATATTCTTCTCCAAGACCGACTCTGCATTTATAGAACTAGGGTTTGACTTAAGTTCTTCTTTTAATCTTTTATAGGAGCTAATTTTTCTCTCCCACTTTGTATTGTTCTCATGGTACTACACAATCCCATTGACCTACTTTTGTGTTCAATTTTTGGACATTAATAGAATTATCATATCTTACCTATTACTTTTGTATAACAATTATACAATATTACATAATGTTCAACTTGAATGTTCTGTTAGGAATTAGGTGAGATTCCAATCTAATCACTGTTGATGGATAAAACTACAAGGAAATCAACAGAAGGAAAAAGTCCAACTAGAAAGGCTATGAATCAATCCCACGCAAATACGATGCTATCCTTGATTTTTTAGGGATGACTAATTCCTATGGATATAAGGTCTCCATTGGTGCAAGGGTTTTTCATATCAATGAGATCTACTTCTAAGGAACGATTCAAAGTAACAGTTTCCTAAACTAACTGCTTAAGAAAACTTAAACAAGGTTAAAAGTGGACTTAAATTTGGATAATTGTAAAACATAATAGGCAAAAGGATCTAATTACTGAACGTATAGACATGCAAATTAAGATCAATTCCTTTAACCAACTTCAAATAAATATTACACAAAACACCGCAAAGGTTTATCTAAAGGTTACATATATACAATATATCCAAGAGGAAATACTAATTGACCAATTAGTACTAGAGATTACTAACTAATCATCAGCTGTAAAATTTATCACATAGATCAAACAAAGACATTTGTTCAACATACATTCAACATGTCAATTGTTTAATGAAAAATCAATACATGGATCGACACATTAATAGATACAACCAACGATTAACATGCCATAAAGATGGAAGAATGACTAGAATTCATTAAAGACATTTAATGAAAAACCATGAAACATAGCATAAAATAACTGCAATTTTATTAACTTGTAAGAAATTACAAAGTACAAAATCACAAACTTTCATGTTATGCAACTTCGAAGTTTTCTCTTCAGTATGCTCCTAGGCTTAATCTCCAAAATTCCTGCAATTACTTGGGAAACCTTTCCCTTTAAATACTATTACAAATTTTACAAAAAAAAGGAAAATTCCCAAGATGTGGGATTAAAAATCGAACATTTTCAATATTTTCCAAGGGTAGAATGCCACTTGGCATCTAATTCCATCACATATTTAACATCCTTATACTTCACATGTTCTAGGTGCACTTCCTCTCTTAATATTTGGGATGCAATATCCCTCTTCTTAATTGTCTTCCACTGTGCAAGGTACACCTGTATCATGAGCGTTGCAGCATTAGGTATCTCGATCCACCTTGATATCTCTTTCAAAGAGAGCTAGCTAACATTCTAAATATGTTCCTTGGCTGTAGAAAACTTCGGTTTCATCTCCTCTAATTAGAGCTTCGGGGATGGCACCTGGTCAATCGGATCTAAAAAAGGTAAATCCAAAAAATTGAGGAAAACCTCAACGGCCGACCATGTACATTTGCATGTTCCCTGTCCATATTTGATTATGGATTTGTCACATACCCCAATTGTTATACCAAAATACTATCACCATCATGTAATAAGAAATTTGACATACCTAGTTGCCCTGAATCCCAGCTTCTGGAGTGGAAACTAAATGGATTTTCATCAATCTTTCATACAAATTCCTAGCACCGTGCATGCCCCTTTATCAGGAGCGGTACCCCTGTTCGCACCGCCCATCATCTGTTGCCCATAAGCAATGCCATTGCTTATTGTCCTTGGTCCATAAGCGGTTATTACCAGAACTGTTCTGTCATAGAAGGAGAAATGCAATACCCCGGGTAAAAAGGGAAAAAGAGAAGTTTCTTGAGGCTTCTAGATGATAAAACTCATGTCCTACCTTATCCCTACTGTTGTGGGTTGGTTGAGCTCGAGATCCCTCATCCTAGGATCTTAGAAGCCACCTCACCCACTAATTTCTCAACCTACTCTATCCATTAAAGCCTTATAAATAAGAGCTCATAGCCATGGTTGAGGGGAGAACTCTTAAGGCATTGTTATGCTGTTGGATTGATCACTTGGTTCATATCATTGGAGAGCATAGAGAGAGCTAGAGTCAGAGATTTTGGGGATGCGAATTTTTGGTTTCATGGAGATGCATGTCAACACTAAGGATTGGTTGTAAACTTCTTCATATTTCTTTAATGCAAGTTGATTTCTATCCCACATATGTTGTTGTTGTTGTGATTTCGCATGTATGTTGCTAGATTCCTTAGTCACTAGCATAGATTAGTAGATCATATTCTGGTTTCTTTGATCTGTTTTGTGTTGAGCTTGATTGCAGGTATATAGGTGGACTATCAAAACCTTGTCTTCCAGATATCTACAGCATCTAGGGAGAGTCTTCAACCTCTGTCCTCTATTTGATATGGATATGAACCATTTAGACCTGTGGAACACCTTGCTGTCCATAGGAGGTGAAATATTCCAGCTAACACCAATTTCAATAACATTTTATGTTTAAGAAAACATTATATTTTAATTTTATTGTAAAGTTTGTGACTATTGACCAAGTGGGGTCAAGGATGACTGAAATTAATTCTGTTGAATATTTTATTATTTAATAAATAAAAGATGAGACAAATAGATTAAGGATGTTGTTGAATGAGTGTCCACTGACCCACTAGGAGGAATAAATTGGGGTGAGAGAAAACTGACATATGGCAGCATCCTCAATCACTTCTAGTTGTTACAGGGGGGAACTTCCCTAATTTTGTGGCCATGTTCCCCAAGAAAGTGGAACAGAGCAGGTGGCTCATTAATTGAAAAAATGACCAAACAGACCTAGGCATGCATATACCTATCCATTGAAATCAGCAGGAGGTTCTTCATTCTTTTACCTTGTGAAATTTATGAAGTTGAGAAATAAGCACAAGAAATTCGATGAGGGGAAATTTAGAAGTGGATTGAGTGTTTAAGACTTCATTTAGAACTAGTGTAGCTTGATAGCGGAGTTATTTAATGCTGAGGATAGTAGTATTGATGTTAAGTACTTATGTTGAGTTGCAGGGGTATTTAATCCCATTTCTTCACACAGTGATTTCATCCTGGTGGATCAATGGATAGGCTCGAGGGTCCTAATACAAGTGATTGAGCTATCTTCAGGAAACGGTTGGGTGGAACGGGTTCCTTGGGATGTTTGTCTCTTTTACAAATTACCAGGTTCAATTGTGTTATCTTATTTATTTATATTTAAGGAAATTATTGGTATGAAGCAGTCATGTTTAGTTTTCTATTATTACTTAGATACTAGGAATCTGCTAGCAGAATGCTTAAGTCTGTAATTTATTCAGGAAATTTTACTTGCATGTGAATATCAAAATAAATGAACTTATAATTAGAAGTGATTGATCAATGAGTAAAATTACTTTCTGCATTTTTCCATTCATCTTAAGATGACGTACTCTAGTACAGAAGGATAGTTTAGCTATAGATAGGAATGATTATACTGGATAAAACGATCTTTTTACTATTATTTTTCCAGCTATTTATCATAAGAATCCATTTCTAGAATATAAATTTTTATTACAAAACCTCTAAGGATATTACATAGAGTTCATTATAGTAAGTTCTTGTCTTATAGTCATTAAAATTGTGTATAGTATAATACAATAATAATTACTATAATACACACTAATTATTTACACTTAGTAATGAAAAACCATTCATTCTTCTAATGTTTTAATACCTAAATTATTAATAAGTATTCTAGTTATTTTATAGTAAATATTGCATAGTTAAACCTCCAACTGTTTCTTTTAAAACATCTAACATTGTAAGTTCATGATGAACAGTCAATAGGCTGAAAAATGGTTAACATTATAATACCTATTGTATTATAGTACCTTAAGTATTTAGGAAACAAAATTGTAAACATACAGTATAACAATAATGCTATTATTAACATTGTAAACTAATCTTCTAAAACCCTACTCATTAATACCATACTTTATATCCATTTATAGAACAAGAAGATTACCACAACTAGCAATTAATTTAAAATAGTCAACTGTATATTTAATATAAGGTCAAATTCTTATCTCTCAAAATATTTATCCAATAATTACTAGTAAATCGAAGGATAGATTCCCAACTATTCCAATTAAAAAGAAAATTATTATAATTTAACTTTTATTTATAGCAAAAATCGAAGTATGAAGATAACCTAAAATATCAAAACTGCTTATTAAAAACAAAACCCTAAGATAATCCTTTATAGTACAGTTTGTTTTCCAAATAGAATGTAAAACAACTAAATTTTTCCAATAGCCATAACCAATTCGCAGCCGTAGAATAATTTTACAAACAGAGTGTTGTCATAGTAAAACAACCTCTTACCAAGCTTAATTCTTTACACAACCAAAAACTACAAGAAGAAAACAAACACTAACAAGAATTTACACTATAGTCGTAAGCTCTGCCCTTTAAAAAAAAAGAACTATAAACTTAGTCTTTTAACTTATCAAGAAATTAACCAACAGTCGCCACATTATCTTATTCATAAAACCAAAATACATTAACAGATTCGTATCCTCAAAAATATTATAGTGGCTGAGCGAGAGACCAAGGAATCTTCACAAACATAATCACAGTATTGAACCACAATTTTAAAAGTTGGAAACAATATTATATTTACCCTAATCATTATTTATAGGAGTCGTAGCTCAGTGGTTAAACCCTGGGGGTTTTTCACTAAACATGGCCTTACAGCCTCCACCATGTTCTTTTCCAAACCAAACCAAATTCTAATGCTAGTATGAACACAGTATTAACAGACTGCAACTACCATCGACAACACTGCAGAAAAATTTACGACAAAGGGTTCCCCAGGGTTGGGACTGAGGCTTACCGATCCTATCATGCTCACACCCTTTAGCTTCATAGGAATCACCTTCACTTTCGACTATACATTTCCATGTATTTTAACCTAATTTCAAACAAACAAACAACATTGAACTGTTAGTAAATAGCTTCGTATATATAATTAAATAAAAGAAATTGAAAATGTTGGGAGGATTCTTATAACTCACCATTGTTTCAAATGGAGCTCGAAGAAAATGACAATGGAAAAGAACCCAAGCAGTGAGCCTGCTAACACCATGACCAAACTCGAATAAAACGATGATAGAAAAGAACCCAAGCAATGAGCCTACTAACGCCTCAGGAAAACAAAGAGTGACTTTTATTGCAGATATGTGAGGAAGCCACGACCAAAAAATGAACAATAATTTTTACAGAGACCCTAGAAGGCTAAGCGATTGTCGTCCTGCTCCTCCTTCCCAAAAAAAGAAACTATTGAAGCCAAAAATGCGTTTAGGGAAACTTGAATGTAAAGGCATAGGGTTTAACGGAAAGACCCTCTTTCCAGCGGACATCCACCACGTGGATCCTACTACTCATGAAATTATTCTAGTATTGATATAGTTTTGAGCCTGTTGTTTAACCCTGCTATATGGTAAATGCAATACTATTACTTTTGTTAAAAAAAATATACAAGTTATTGCATGCAAAGCAATACTACTACCTTTGTTTAAAACTAAACAAGTCATATTTTGTTATGTTGAAGCTTTGAGCTAGATTATAGTTTTTATATATGCATTGTGGAGTCTTAGCTAGGTTATAGTATTATTTATGCATTGGTTATATGCTTAGGTTAGTGGTATTATTTTTGTAGTTATTTACTAGCTGCAAATATAAAAATGCCAATTGTTATTCCTACGTAAGTTCTAGGAGTAACAAGTTAAAATGCATAGTTAATGTTGGATAATTACATACCATTAATCATGTAACTTATTTGTTTAAGAGAAAATAATTACACTATCAACTCGAATTTTCTACCTAGGTAGAATAGTTCTTGCGATAGGCCTAAGAATTATTACGTTTTGATAATCTAAACCATAATTAGAGTTTAAGGACCTTTCCTAACTTACTCGATTAGTATTCCGAGCCTTATTTTCTTACATCATAATCTTGGAAGTTATTCCTATAAATCCTCTACAAGCATCAGATCTGCATTAGCTTTGAGAAAAGCTAGGTAAGCCTCAGGCTAACCTCAAGCCCCCCTTCAGTAAGAAAATAAAATAACCATCAGAATCATACACATTCTTACAAACAAACCAATGATCAGAATTCAATAATTTGAAACTCATTAACTTTTGAAAAACATTTTATTCAAGACTGAAAATCAATATATATGAATACAGTTAGTAGCATGTGACTTACAAGTTAGTAAGTAAAATTCTATAGCCTTTTAGTTGCACTTTAAAAAAGAGAATTAACTCCTAAGTTTCTCTTAATAGCTTGTCTTGTAATCTATATGTTAAACTAGACTAAAGTTAATTATTAAACTAGCATTCTGACTATGATTTAGCATTTAATATCACAGAAAAATTTTAATTTTTTGTGAATTTTTTGGAGATGTTACATATGGTATCAGAGCACAAGTTCAGACACTAGGCCTAAAGTGGCTCAACGCACGTAAACAAAAAGTAAATAGAAAAGTAAGGATATTGATTTATGATTTTAAATGTTGTTGTACAGAATATTTCTGAATTAGATTTGCAGGTATGGAAGGACTCGAAGAGTATGTTGAAGAGAGGTCCATGTTAAATGAACAAAATAATTCTAGAAAAGAACATGCTAAAGAAGGTATAACTAATAACTCATCTGAATTACTGCAAACAATTAAGGATCTAAAAACTGAAATAGAGGCTGTTAAAAAAGAAAATGAGAGAATCCTAAGAGCTCAGGAGGAGCTGAATCAAATACTATTGGAAAAATTTTATAACGAAGAAAAGGATAAACAGATAGAATCTGACATTGTGTCCTATCAACATAAGAGTAAAAGGTTAAAAAACTCTAAAATTGAAAGCAATTCTTCTTCTGAAATTAATGGTAATTCACACAAAATAAACACCAGAATTCTAGTGACAATAGCGAGAGTAATTATCGCTCTAGAAAGAAGAAATACAAGCCTTGTGAAGATATTTTTGGAGAGTTCAAAAAGATTAAACCACCAACTTTTAATGGCGAAACATAAAAAGGAGAGGAAGCCGAAGCATGGCTGTCCGGAATGAAAAATTACTTTCAGATATATAATTATTCAAATCAGTTAAAAGTGAGGATGATAATATATAACTTAATTGGAAAAGCCGACATCTAGTGGCAGGACATAAAGCAAGTTAAGGGCATAAAAGAGAATAATATAAATTGGAGCACTTTTAAAAAGTACTTTAAAAGAAATTTATGTCGGAGCAATATTACAAGGAAGGAGCTAAAGAATTTTATGACCTGAGGTTGGGAACCATGAGTATGAAAGAGTTAAATAGCAATTTTTTAAGCTTACTGCGATATGTGCCTTATATTGTTGATGAAAAACCCAAGGTACAACGGTTTTTTAGTTGTTTACATTTTCATATTAAGGACAGAATTGAATATGATAATCCAAAGACCCTTGAAGAGGCCATGTGAAAAGTATATTTCTGCTATGAGCAGAACCGAAAAAGGGAGAACATGCCAAACTAGAAAACAAAAAGTCCTAATAATAATTTTGAATCAAGGAAGAAAAATTTCACACCTAATCGAATTTTTGGGCATAATAACTCACACAATCTTCCTAAGAGATAATTTTGAGGAATTAATTCAAAAGGTAACCCACATCAAAACCCTATTGTCACAATAAATAAAGAATTTACAAATAATCATAGTAATTATGTTAAAAATAACGAACATAAGGAACCAATAAAATGTTGGGAATGCTAGGGACCTCACTATGCATCAGTCTGTCCTAACAAAAAGAAGACCTTCAACAACATTCATGTTGTGTAGGAAGAAACAACGATTCATGATTTAGCAAGAGGCATGCCCAGAATCAATGCAGCACTAGAAAACAGACAGGTTGAATATCAAACTTCCATGGTGGAAGTAGAAGGTATGTTGAACCATAAACCCATTTCTATTTTAATTGACCCAGGGGCTAGCCTGACTTATGTCTCTCCCAGTTTAGTAGAGAAATTTGCGAAGTCATGGCTGGTTAAATTAGCTACATGAGCAAAAAGGAAAGTAATTGATTTTGTGAAAGATTGTACATTAATGATGAATCAGTATGAAACTTCTGTAAAGATGAATGTACTTCCATTAGGATCCTATGGTGTATTAATTGGAATGGATTGGTTGGAACAACATCAAGTAGTGTTAAATTGCTTAGACAAAAATTTTACATGTTTAAATAATGAAGGATAAATGATAACAGTAAAAGGAATCCCTAGGAAAACAACAATCAGACATATTTGTTCCTTACAACTAAAAAGGGTTGTTTGGAAGGGATGTAAAGATTTTTCTGTAACTACAACTAATGAAGAACACATTAATAAAGAAGACAAACTAAAATTAGAAGATATACCAATCCTGAGAGGTTATTTAGATGTATTTCCAGAGGAATTTTCGAGATTGCCTCCGAAAAAGGATTTGGACTTCACAATTGAGCTAGTACCCGGTGTCGTGCCTAACTCAAAAGTTCCTTACCGGATGAACATCCTGGAGCTTAATGAACTAAAATCCCAATTAAAAGAACTGATAGATAAAAATGATATAATACCAAGTGTGTCTCCTTAGGGAGAACCGGTCATTTTTGTTAAAAACAAGGATAGTACTCTGCGCTTATGCATTGACTACCATCAGCTGAATAACATGACAATTAAAAATAGATACCCATTTCCCTACATAGATGATCTGTTCGATCAGTTACATGGTGTTAACCCAAAAAATCCCTCACTAAGCTCTCCATGACCTACACCACCCAAGGACACCACTTCACGACCCTTCATTAGACCCCCACACCCTAAAAAATGCTTAAGGATGAAGAAAAGGGCTTAAAAACTCCAAAAAGGAACCTAAAATACTATCCTAGGGGCTAAAGCCCCCCAAAAGGGGATAAAACCCTAAAATGAGCTAAAATTAGGGCAGAAGGGGCTAAATCCCGGACCAAGGGCTTAAAACCCTAAAACCCTAAAAGAAGCTATAAAAGGAGGGTGGGGGTCACTCTCAAAACACTTATCCCTTGCATACTATTATGCTACCCATGGATTCCTTAAGACCCTTTGTCTCTCAAGCCACCCACACTCCCTCTCCTCCATCTCCATTGAGCCATAGCTCCCCCATCCAAGAGAGGTGCTTCTTCAAGCTAGGGCATCGTGGCCCATTCCACCTAAAGAGAAGGTATAGCTTGTTTTTGTTGTATAATTTGCTTAGTAATTTCTTTGCTTTCTAATCCATGGTTTCATTTGTAGGTTTATTTCTTAACTTGTTTTGCAAGTATTTCGGTTTACTATAGCTTAATGATTGTTTGTAGGTTATTGGAAGCGGAACCCTAACCTTTGTTTGCAAAGGGGTTCTCCATATTTCTCTTCCATCTTTGCTTTCATTACTGTTCTTTACATTTCATTTTTCCTTTCAGTATTTCCACAAGCAGGAACCTACCCTTTTGTCCTATAGATAGAATGGAACCATTCCTGCCCCTGTAGCAAGGAGAAATCCCTCCTACAGAACTGGCGATCATACTAGGTCAATCCCACAGGATCTGTGGTCCAAATTTTTAAAATTTCAAGTTTTTTAATTTTTGCCCTAGTTTTTAAAATTTCATTTCAAATTCAATTTAGATCTATTTTATTTCTAGTTATTAGTATTTCCGAAGCCACTACTAGGAAAATCCAAGTCAGTTTGTCCACAGTACAGGTTACTGTCGGTCGGATCTCACTCAGGATAAGAAAAACCCCAAATTCAGGGCATGTCGCACTTATCAGGCCTGGATAGGGGATGAGGGCACACTTAATGGCCTAAAAGGTGCACCCAAGGTGCACTTAATCTCTTGAAAGGTGTGACTTCACTCAAAAACACAGACTACGACTGTCTGTGAAATCTGTGCGACCCCATCGCCTATTTCTAGAAAAAATTTGTGACCCCCTCGCCAAATTTGATAAAAAAATGTGCAATCTATCAATCAGAGGTTCAATTCCAGTTTAATAGGGGTTAAATTTCAGTTTAATAGGGATTGTCAGTGTGGCTCAGCCACCTCTGTCCAGTATACTAGTTTAATTTCAGTTGTTGGTTTAATTTCCTGTAATTGCATCAACAAACAAAGTGTAAATTCAAAGTAAATTTTAATGTCTTAGTTAAATGAATGTAGCTTAACTAAAATCGACCTAAAACTAATTGTATCGCTTACCCTTCATCCTCTACTGATTCATCACCCTCCGGGGTATTCTGGGAAACGACGAAGGGAAAGCTCGTATAGACCTAGGCCCTTCATTGAATATTTTTCTAAACCATTAAAACCGGATGACCTGGAAGGTAGAAAGGGTAGAGAAGGAGGGCTTCTCATGGCGCTAAGCATCCTCCCTGTTGACCAACCTTGCATCTGGGAGGTGACCTGTGGATCTACAGATGGGCTTAGTTCCATTGTGTTGAGAGCCCAACACTTTCTCTTGGTTGAAGAAGAATATTAGTGTGAGGTAGTCATCTAGTTAGGCCATAAACATTTAGGCTTAAAAATTGTATTTTTTTACAAATTTTTGATTACTCAATGCTTGCATACATAATGACATGAACTTTACCACAATATGATGAAATCATAAACCATTTGCAGCTACCAAATACTAGAAAGATAGACAAACTACATCATACCAAGTAATCAACCCAACTCAGTTCATGACGCTGAGAGAGCCTTAAAATTTATTAATTTACACTAAGTTCAAACAATCTATAGTCTTTGAGGACATAAGTCCCTGACTGCTTCAACTGTGGGAAGTACTTGGGCTCTACCCAGAAACTCATTGTGAGGAGTACCACAGGAACCCCAAAGTAGCTGGCCGCTGAGAGGAATTTCCAAGTGAAACATGAAAAAACCCCTTCCGATTGAGTAGAAACACCTGTGAGGAAAAATCCAAGCACTATCTTCTAGCAGTCTTGGTGGCTGAGTGACCACCTACAGCTAATAGGAAGCCACTGAAACCGGGGTCCAAACATCATTCCAATCAGTTTGATAAACATTTAACACAATTGATCCCTCACGCTCTTCCTCATTCCTAAGAGGCGAACCACCACCATTTAGAATGTTGAACCGACACCATCGAACCTATTCTTGATGACCTCACACACCATCTGAAGGCCACACAACCTTTGATTCAGATTCAAACCCGTATTAGTCTAAACTAGACCTCCATACAGTACGATTAAGCCCCATGGCTAGTGCAAACCCGGATCCATTTTCTGGCATAGCCATAGCAAGTGGACCCATGTCTACACCACAACTTGTCACCAACAACCCTACAGGTGGCCCAATCATAGTCATGCAAACTATCATCATTCAGCTACCACCACCCATAGTGACCAGCCAAGCTGGACCATTTGCAACACACAGGGGCAGTGGCCCCTCCACCTACACTGCCCCTCCTGCCACACAAGGGGGAAATGGACCTTCCACTTATGTTACCCCTACTATCATACATGGGGGAAATGTCCCCGCCACCCATACTGTCCCCCCCACAACACTTGGGGGCATTGGCCCATCCACAATGGTACCACCACAAGTACCCCCAGCTGTGCAGATGTATTATGCACCTGCAAATCCCACCACCATCGTAGCCCCATCTCATATCAACCTGGGGTCAAATATGCCTTTCATGGCTCATCTCAACTTGCCTGATTTGGCTCTATTAACAAATGAACCCATTCGCCATCAAGCTTTTTGGCCACCCATGCCAACCAAGCTGCCATCAGACATTCCCAAGTTTGAAGGAAAAGCAGGGGAATGTCCCCAAAACCACATAATGACATTCCATCTATGGTGCTCGTCAAACAACATTGTAGACGATTCCATTAGGTAGAGGCTATTCCAACGCACCCTTACAGGCGCTGCAGCCAAATGGTACATTGAGCTGCCACAAGCCAAGTACCCTGATTTCAATTCCCTAGCTTTCATGTTCGTATAGTATTTCCAACTCCCCATCAGATATTACGAGGGGGTGGAGATCCTGCTATCCTGTCGTCAAAACACTGCCACTCATATAATTGACCATATCCATGAGTGGCGGCGATGTCGTAGCCTATGCAAAATCCAACTTGATGACAGGATTTTCTTGGATTGGTTCCTTAATACCTTGCTCCCACCCATAGCAAAGGACATCGCATTCGAGCATCCCCAATTCGAAGAAGAGGCCATACTGAAAGCTCAATAGTTTGACCTTATCTATGCTCAGTCTAGATACCTATACACCTTCATCCCAAATCCTCCCCACGTAGGCACCTCTTACCGCAATGCACTGGAGGTATCTCATGCTACGGACGACATCATAGGCTCGGTCTCCCAATAGCCACAACACCGACCAACACCACCTGCAGTTCCATCACAACCAAGCAACACTGCTAATGTTTCTTACCAAAACCAAGCTTCGGAGTATGCTAGAATGATGTCCCAGTCTGGAGCAACAACTTCCTATGCATAGCTTGCACCACCACAGCAGGCTCAGGCCATGGCTTGGCCAACACAGCAGTATGTGGGCCAATTGCCCACATTTGTGGCACCGCCAATCCCATAAATATACTATGCACCACCAGTGCAACCAGTTCAACCCCCACTCCCGCTCCACCTGCTTCGTTGGGACAAGTGTTCGCACAACAAAACCATCCCAACCAGCTTGCCCCCAACAACCAACAAGGGCAAGCTAGAAATAATTGACCTTGGAACCAAGCCAATAACCAACTGTAGGGAGGTGGTCAACAACCGAACCCTCCCAACAATGTCATGGTAAACCGACCAGCTCAAAACCCCCCACGAAAAAATGCACCAAGACGCAATGCCCCATTGCACACAAACCAATCGTGCACACTTTGTGATTTTTATGGGCACTACACATTCGAGTGTCCCCTCATGGGTCGAGCTAAGCAGGCCATTCAAAATGAGGTTCAACAGGCTGCCAACATTGCAAATCAATCCCAACCCAACCAAAAACCACAAGGACCTCCTCCTATGGTGCTTCAAAACCCACTACCGGTCCAAGGGTTGGTGGCAACCACACCCCCTCCCCAACCCAATCCCAACGCTCCAAGGGCACCTCCCATGACCGAAACAGGTGTTCACCACCTGCTAGCCATGAAGACTAAAGAGGTCAACTTGCAAACCAGATGGAATCAGTATGGTACCACCACCAAACCCGCTAAGACATTAGCGGCATCAACATCCAAAACAGTCAACCTACCTCTTCAGTTACCCCCATTCCCATGCCCCCCATATGTAGGATTTCCAATAACACCACGGATAGAGATGGATTCACTTATAGCACTGTGGATGATTTGGCCCAAACTCCAACTGCCATGTCTACTCTTGAGGTACTTAAAATGTACCCAACACAGTGGAAATCCTTACTAGCCACCCTTGGGGCAGTAGACCCCTCTGGCTCCAAGTTCATCACATTCAACATGGAGAATGGAGAACTGCGCATGACCATCGCCTTTCAAATCCTGGTGTCCATCCAAAATTTGGTTGTGCATCGGTGCATAATGGATGAGGGGGGATCCATATGCGTTATGTCTACCTTGGTTTGGTAGAAACTTTGATCACCAATTCTGCAACCGTCCTCCACAACTCTGCAGGATTATGATGGACATCCCACTAAATCCCAAGGAATCCTCCCCCATGTGCCCATCACATTAGCTGGGAAGATAGTGTTGATCGACATAGAGGTCGTCAATTCTCAACTGGACTATAACCTTCTCCTCAGAAGGAGTTATATGTATGCCATGAGAGAAGTCGCATCAACTGTCTTCCATATCATCATGTTCCCCCACGAAGGGAAGATTGTGACAGTTGATCAACTCACTTATCATGATCTGCAAGGGTTAACGACACCCACCAACTTTATCCCTACCATCACCACCATTGAGCCACAAGGGACGACCACACATGCCAATGTCATCCCTGCAATCAACACTATGGTTGACAACACACCAGTAGCTCCATTGTTGAATGTGGGCCCTGGGTTGTTTGTCGATACCACCATGATGGATCCTTTCCCATTAGTGTCACCACCACCGACACAAAATGAAACTATGGACTTGTGCATGGTCTCATCAAGCACCGTTGTACCCAAAAAACAACTGCAGCCACAACCCTAACCACAACCACAACATCGTCCGCAGCCGCAACACCAATAACAGCCGCAACATCACCCACAGCAGCAGCATTATGCGCACCCGCAACCACAAACGTATCCCCACATGTAACCAGGAGGGAGTTATCTAGGCTCATCTCCAATCCATACAATTCCCTTCGTCTTCCCCCCACCTGGTGTCATGAGCAAGCTGGTAATGGCCACCTTAACCCTACCTAACTTCACATTGGGAATTTCGGTACGGTATCTCGATCCACTAGCTCAACCACCAATGCCCCAGGTTTTTTTAACCTCGATGCAACCCATCATGGTGGAGTATCACCCTCCACCTAGCCTGCAAAAGCCAACAGTCACACCCACACCCGCACTGCCCCACCCAAAAAGGGCCAAGGGCAAGAATGCCAAAGCCACTGCAGAACCGTGACAAGTCCCGCCTTGCACCATCTACGAGCAACAGGGCCATCCAACTCAGAATTTCCCTGAAATCCCCATGATCTATGCGCATTTAGATTCCATGGATACAAATGAAAACATCCCCATGGTTGAACTCCCAACCACTCCAATAATCAGGAACAAGGCATTGAGAACAAACCATGCTTGCACCCTTTGCAGTTTGTATGGACATTACTCTCACCATTGCCAAGACCTTCCTGAATTTCGAATGGCTCTAGATGACCTCCGTCAACATTCCCTTGATTCTGAAATCACCTTTATCAAAGAAGTGCACCCCCCACTGCCTTCTTCAGACACCATGTCCATTTACATTATGTCCAGTTCAACTGACCCGCTTATCTCCACCTCCAACGACGGTCTATCAGACCTATCTCTTCATTGCTTCAGCAATGATGAGGAGATATTGGAAGCTTTGACCGCCCTGGAATACCCATGGGATGACATGCACCATCACTCGTTCTTCCTCCCTGAAGAACTTGTGTCACAGTCTGACCAGTTTTCCATGGAGACCAAAGATTTCATCAATGGGAAGGTCGACTGGTTCAAGAACCCCATCCCAGCACCAGATGCCTTCGAAGAAGGGAATATGGTGAACATTTTGCCAACCATTAAAATCGACATCTCAACCAATTCTGAGATTGTTGAATAAATCATGCTGGGGGAATCCTTCTCCCCAGAAGAGGTTGATGTCTAAAAATATCTCTTCCATGAATTCTGCAACATCTTCACCTGGTCTTACACCAAAATTCCTGGCCTAGATCCATTCATTGTGGACACCACATCGACACATGGCCCGATGTGGTACCCATACACCAAAATAAATGGCCCATCCATCCTTCCAAAGTGGCCGCGGTGAAAGATGAGATAGAGAAGTTGCGCATAGTCGGCTTCATCTACCCCATTGCATACACCACTTAGGTTTCTAATCCTATTCCCATGAATAAAAAATAGGGTACCATTCATGTTTGCATAGACTTCCATGACCTTAATGGGTCATGTCCCAAAGACAACTTCCCCACACCCTTCATTGATAATAATCATCGATGCATGCGCTGGACATGAAGTATTTTCCTTCATGGATGGTTTTTCCAGATATAACCAAATCCAAATCCAGAAAGAAGACCATTATAAGATGGCATTCACAACCCCATGGGGCACATTCGCTTATTGAGTCATGCCCTTTGGCCTGAAAAACACTAGAGCCACCTCCCAGCACACCATGAGATATTGTTTCCATGATTTAATTCACATCATCTTGGTCTACCTGGATGACCTTGCTGCTTGATCACCGAAACAAGCATAACATATAGACGAATTGCAGCAAGTCTTTTTACGTTGCTGCAAGTACAAAATTCACCTCAATCCCCTCAAGTGTATTTTTTGTGTCCTAGTAGGCTGGCTACTTGGATTCATCGTATCTCACAAATGGATAATGGTAGATCCCCTCAAAGTTCAGGCTATCCTTGATCTTCCTTCCCCAAAAACTCGGCACCAACTATAGAGCCTCCAAGGCAAAGCCAACTTCCTTCGCCGCTTTGTACCAGAGTACGTAACAAAATATTACGGATTCATTCGCTTACTCCGCACAAAAATCCCATTTGTTTGGGATCAACAAGCACAAGATTCGTTTGATGCACTCAAACAAGCCCTGGCTTCTGCACCAGATTTCATCCGGGACTTCATTCTCTATGTGTCAGCCTCAAACAATGCCATTGCTGGAGTCTTGTTCCAAGAAGACGATGCTCTCCATGAGCACATGATTTACTACATCATTCAGAAGCAAAAAGGGCCCCCACTGCAATATTCATCCGAGGAGAAATTGGCCCTTACCATCATCTTCTCGGCCCAGAAGTTGTGCCACTAAATCATCACGAACCATACACGTGCAGTGGCAGATTCAAACCCAATGCGGTACCTCTTAAGTTGTCGCCTTCTACAAGATCGAGCAGCCAAGTGGGTAGTCGTCCTCCAAGAATTTGACTTAGAGTTCGTATCCCCGAAAATCACAAAGGCACTCACACTGGCCACCCTCATGACTGATATGCCCCCATTAACCGCATCATCACCCCCCAAGGATGATCTCCCTGATGATTTCCTATTCATCATATCCACGGACGACCCATGATATGGGGGCATCCTTCTTTATTTACAAACACAGAAGTTTGCAGCACACTTAAACCGTGAGGGTAGGTGACGCATCCAGCATCAAGCCATTCATCACTTGCTGATTGAAGATGTTATGTATCATCAAGGCATTGATACCATCCTACGTCGTTGCCTCAGCCATGATGAGGCCGAAACCATCCTCAACAATAGTCATAGTGGAGCATGCGGTGGCCACCTTTTAGGCCTGGAAACCACCCAAAAAATTCTACACGCCGGATATTTTTGGCCCTCCATCTTCGCTGATTGCATAGAGGCAGTCAAGCATTGCCGCATCTATCAACTCTTTGCCCCAAAGGCAAGAACCCCCCTGCACCATTACACCCTGTAGTCACAGTCGGCCCCTTTTGTAAATGGGCAATCGACTTCATGACAATCAACCCTGTTTCGGCTAATGGTCATAAATACATCATCATGGCAGTTGATTACTTCACTAAGTGGGCAGAGGCCATACCCACATTTGATTGCAAAGCTGAAACCGCAGCACACTTCTTCTTTAACCATGTTATTTCATGATTTGGTGTTCCTAAGCAATTAGTCTCAAACCATGGAGCACACTTTCAAGATGCTGTATGCGATGAATTTTCAACCATGTTGAAATTCAAACACCAGTACTCATCATCCTACTACCCCCAGGAAACGGCCAAGTTGAAGTAGTCAACAAAATCATCAAAACAATGCTCCAAAGGATGGTACGAAACCACAAAACCAACTGGCATCACATGCTATTCTCTGCCCTATGGGCTTATCGCACATCCACAAAAACCGCAACCGGTTTCACCCCTTTCCGCCTAGTACATGGTGTTGAATTAGTACTCCCTATAGAATTCCAAATCCCATCTCTTCACCTCGTAGTAGAACTTCTCCTTGACACTTCTCCTTTAGAAGAACGACTCCTCCAACTCAATCATACCATAGAATACCATCAAGCTTCCCTCCAAGCCATTGAAGCAGGAAAAACATGGTCAAAGGTCCACTATGACTCCCATGTCCACCCTCGCACCTTCAGCGAAGGAAATATGGTTCTATTTTATGACCAACCCAATGATAAGTTGGGAAAAGGCAAGTTCGAGTCGATGTGGTATGGCCCATACGTCATCCACCATTGCCTTGAAAAAGGGGCATACAGCCTCATTGACTTTGATGGACAACTCTTGGAGAACCCTCGCAATGGGATCTACCTTAAGAAATTTTACGCTTAACATCACCAATGAGTCGCTTCATTTTATTTTCTTGTTTTTCAACGTTTTTTGCCATGAATCAGGGGCAGCACCATTAGCTGCTACTCCAAAGTCACCTGGAATAAGTTCGAGACACCTCTCACATCTCTGGACTCAAACTTTTATCTCGTGATGATACCATCGTATCATGTTTAATAAATCAATTTTGGGACCATTTCCCACAATTCACCTTGATTTATGAGCCATTACATGACAATGCGAGTGTCTATGGATCCATTACATGACAATGCAAGTGTCTCAGGCCACTGTTGGTTAAGGAATTTCATTTTTTACTTTTATTTTGTATTTTAACACATAGTTGTCTTCTTCATCCACTATACATACGCGGACTTCTGGACCATTGTTCACAAAATGATTTATTTTTCTTGCATGTATTTGGCATATAAGTTCCCCATACTTGCACTCACATCGCATGTCGTCAAGTCCATCCACCGCAACACACACACACGCTCTCCTGACCTCTGTCTGAGAGCCACCTTGGTTTGCGTGCCTATGCCTCACCGACTCATGAGCCTCTACTGTAATCTATCCCGTGCATGTATTGGTATGTTTGAGAGCCTTCTACTCCGTCCATACTACGCGGATGACCTTTGTACCTTTGTCCACCGTCCCGACATAGGGCACCACCTGTGCCACTGCAATCGGTTGACCACACTGGAGTTTCATTTAAGCTCTTCTCTAACTCCTTAAAACAATGAAAAGATAGCCAAGTGCAGCTGCTTCCTTTCCTGCTTGCTAAATTATAGGAAAGGACGTCTACATCATCCCATTTACCTCCTTTTTCGGACCATGTAGACCATCAATTGAAAAGGACTTCCTTGGCACACTCAAACCAAGATCGTTCCCCTCTGCATACTTTTATGCTTTCTTGGGTAGGGGGCCACACTTTATAAAAAAACTCACCACGGGTTTTCGTTAAGCTCTTTTCTAGCCTTCTCATGAAGAAAAAATTGTTGGGCAAACTTGGTTTCATTCATGCTCGTAAAAGTATCTGAATGACCGTCCAGTTAGTATAGGTTTAACCTTTTTCAGCCTAATTGGACTACCAACAGTAAAGAAGTCTCTCATCCCCTCTAGGATGGGTGAGCTCTCCTATGTATACTTTTATCTTTTTTTAGGCACAGGAGACTACCAACGAAAAAGATCCCCCACTGGAGTCTTCTTCGTGCTTTCAGACTCTCTAAATTTGAAAGCACCATCAAGCATTTACCTTCTCGAGCTCTCCAAAAATCCATGAGATCATACCATAACTGTGTCCCTAGACACCACCCCACAGAAAATAGTTTGGCAGCATTCCCCCTTTGGGTTGCCTTTGTTCAGAGTACTCTACAATGTGTCTTCCTTGGATCCCATCAATATCAAAAGTGTCCACCTCTTCCAAGTATTTCCCATCTGCAGTGACATTCCCGGTATTATAGCTATGATCCCATTCCCATGAGTCAAGTTTCATTTGCTGCCTAGTTCATCCTGCCGTCATACTCTGAACAAAGGAAGTTTCAGTCCACCACACTCCCCCTGCCCCTGTTCAATTATTTCCCTCCCCCTCTGCCCCCCCCCGCAATTCAATGGGTCAGTTTGCAGATTGTCTCACACCTTTTGGTTATCTCCCTCACGCTCCTGGTCCAAGAAACATCATTTCCTTGACTAGGGGCATGTCTCCCTCTATCTATGACAACACTATATTCCAGAGGATAGAACCAGAGGTCCCTGTATCCTGGTTTCATTAACCTCATTGAAGAGTTCCTTGGACCACTTGAGAGGAGTCCTTAGTGCCTCTCGGGATGGTTGTTTCTCACGTGCTCAACTCCAACTACATCATCGCACCATTAAGATTCGTATAGGGTTTGGTCTACACAATACTTGGTCTAAGACCCTAGATGTCACCTGAATTTAGCACATTGATGAGTCTACTAGAGGGACCTAAACAGGTTATGTCCCTCATGATTTTCGAGTTGCGTTGGAGACAGTGTTCAGAAGCCCCAGCAGTGCTTCTATATATATTAATGATTGTTGCAGCATACTTGTACCATAGAGACTCTGATTCTCAATCGGTGAGTCTATACAGCTATGTACCATTCCATATCCAACAGACCATCAGTCATGAAGATATAGGATTCCATGAGAATGCCATGGGTCCAATGTACCAGATCAGTATTGTATTCAGCCTCACATTGAGGCAACCATTATTGTATCATCAGTTGTATATGATCGGCTCTTGTATTTGAGAGCATAGATCAAATTATTCTTTTGACATTATCATGAGCATGGGGATGCCTGCCTCGTCCATATGCATGTCACACATTATTTGTATCTCACCCATTGATGGGAACCATATTAATACAAAAACCAAAAGCCACCATGCCCCAGCCCTAGAAGCACCACCTCACCGCAGCAAATCCTATGATGTCCATCGGCCATATGATGAGCTCCTGCCCTCACACATCAGGAGGCAATTTGTTAACCCAAAAAATCCCTCACTAAGCTCTCCATGACCTACACCACCCAAGGACACCACTTCACGACCCTCCATTAGACCCCCACATCCTAAAAGATGCTTAAGGATGAAGAAAAGGGCTTAAAAACCCAAAAAAGGAGCCTAAAATACTCTCCTAAGAGCTAAAGCCCCCAAAAAGGGGCTAAAACCCTAAAAGGAGCTAAAATTATGGTGGAAGGGGCTAAAAGCCCAAAAAAGGGGCTAAATCCTGGACCAAGGGCTTAAAACCCTAAAACCCCCAAAAAAGCTATAAAAGGAGGGTGGGGGGTCACTCTCAAAACACTTCTCCCTTGCATACTATTATGCTTCCCGTGGATGCCTTGAGACCCTTTGTCTCTCAAGCCACCCACACTCCCTCTCCTCCATCTCCATTGAGCCATAGCTCCCCCATCCAACAGAGGTGCTTCTTCAATATATTCCTCAAATCCAACAATTTCCAAATCATTATCGTAAGGAAGTGCTTCAAATGTATTCTCAAAATCAGCATCACTTTTCCATTTCTCTACCTCTTCCCCAAACATATCCTTGATTCTTCGATACAATACACCCAAAATATTTTTTGATTTGTAAGAAAACAAATTACTAAGCAAATACAACAAATAACAAGCTATAAGATCTCCAAGATCTCCATGACCTACACCACCCAAGGACACCACTTCATGACCCTCCATTAGACCCCCACACCCTCAAAAATGCTTAGGGATGAAGAAAAGGGCTTAAAAACCCCAAAAAGGGGCCTAAAATACTCTCCTAGGAGCTAAAGCCCCCAAAAGGGGGCTAAAACCCTAAAAGGAGCTAAAATTAGGGCGGAAGGGGCTAAAGCCTGGACCAAGAGCTTAAAACCCTAAAACCCCAAAAAAAGCTATAAAAGAAGGGTGGGGGATCACTCTCAAAAGACTTCTCCCTTGCATACTGTTATGCTGCCCGATGATGCCTTGAGACCCTTTGTCTCTCAAGCCACCCACACTCCCTCTCCTCCATCTCCATTGAGCCATAGCTCCCCCATCCAAGAGAGGTGCTTCTTCAAGCTAGGGCATGGTGGCCCATTCCACCCAAAGAGAAGGTATAGCTTGTTATTTGTTGTATTTGCTTATTAATTTCTTTGCTTTCTAATCCATGGTTTCATTTGCAGGTTTATTTCCTAACTTGTTTTGCAGGTATTTTGGTTTACTGTAGCTTAATGATTGTTTATAGGTTATTAGAAGTGGAACCCTAACCTTTGTTTGCAGAGGGGTTCTCCATATTTCTCTTCCATATTTGCTTTCATTATTGTTCTTTACATTCCATTTTTCCTTTCAGTATCTCCACAAGCAGGAACCTACCCTTCTGTCCTATAGACAGAAGGGAGCCATTCCTACCCCTGTAGCAAGGAGAAATCCCTGCTACACGCAGAGCAACATTATTTTCAAAAATGGACTTAAGATCCGTTTATCATCAAGTCCAGATTAAGGATGAGGATATTTTCAATACGGCTTTTAGGACCCGATATGGTAACTATGAATTCGGTGTCATGTCGTTTGGGATAACTAATGCCTCGGTAGTCTTCATTTGTTTAATGAACAACGTATTACATAAATATCTAGATAAGTTTGTAGTAGTTTTTATTGATGATATTTTAATCTATTCTAATACCAAAGAAGAGCACAAAGAACATTTAAAAATAATTTTACAAGTGTTAAGGGAACATCAATTGTATTCCAAGCTCAGTAAGTGTGACTTCTTCAAAGATAAAATACAATACTTGGGTCACGTAAGAACTAAAGATGGTATCTCAGTTGACCCAGATAAGATAAAAGCAATTAACGAATGGTCTGTCCCAAAGGATGTGATTGATGTATGATCGTTCATGTGGATCACCGGTTATTATCGAAGGTTCATTGAGGGATTTTCAAGGATCGTGAATCCCATAACTTCTCTACAAAAGAAAGGAAAGAAGTTTGTATGGGATAAAAAATGTGAAGAGAGTTTTAAGAAATTAAAAAAATTATTAATTACTGCACCGATTTTAAGAATTGCGGATCCTAACAAGGATTTCGTTGTATGCACTGATGCATACAATGATGGCCTTGGTGGGGTCTTAACTCAAGAAGGACACATAATATCGTATGAGTCCAGGAAACTTTAAATTCATGAGAAAAAATACGTTGCTTACGATCTAGAATTGGATGTCGTGATACATGCTTTAAAGATGTGGCACCATCACTTAATCAAGAGAAAATTTATCTTAATGACGAATAATAAGGGTTTAAAGTATTTGTTGGATCAACCAAATTTAAACGCAAGGCAAGCTAGATGGCTAGTTTTCCATAGCGAATATGATTTTGAGATCCAACATATCAAGGGGAAGGAAAATAAAGTAGCCGATGCTTTGAGTAGAAATGTAAGATTAAATTTTATGGCAGCAATCAGTACATACAAAATAGATTTAGAATATTAGCTTGAAGAAGGGGCAAAATTGGATGAAAATTACCGAAAATTGCAAGCTAAAGTGGCAGAAAATATAACTAGAATTTTAAATACAGGTTACAGTATAAATGAAAAATGTTTAATACTTTATAAAAATAGGATTTATATACCTAAAGTTAAATTGCTAATTTTGAATGAATACATAAAAGTCCTTATTCTGGACACCCTGGCTATCAGAAGACAATAACTATGTTACAGAAAGATTTCTTTTGGCTGAATATGAAGAATGAGTTGGTAGAATATATTGCTAGATGTTTTGAATTTCAACAGGTTAATACTGAACATCAGCATCCAGCCGGTTTATTATAGCCCTTACCAATTCCTTGCTGGAAATGGGAAACAACCAGCATTGATTTCATTAAAGGTTTGCCTAAAAATCAGAACCATAATGATTTGATAATGGTAGTTGTTGACAAACTCAGTAAGCAAGCCCATTTTAAACTAGTAAATACCACTCATAAGGATGCTAGTATTGCCGAAATATTTATGAAACAATTTTTTTGTTTTCATGGAATTCCAAAAGTTATAATTTCTGACAGGGACTCTAAATTCACGGGAAAATTCTAGAAATCTTTATTTAAAGGTCTAAATTCTACTTAAAATTTCAGTACATCTTTTCATCCGCAAATGGATGGAAAGGAAGAAAGGGTAAATCACATTTTGGAAGATATGTTAAGGATGTACGTTAGAGAACAACCAAGTAAATGGGAGGACTACTTTCACTTGGTTGAGTTTGCATACAACAACCACTACCAAGCTTCATCAAAATTCAGCCCATTTGAAATTCTGTATGGAAAGAAATGCAATACTCCCATCTCATGGAGTAACCTCGTTGAGAGGTTAATACTAGGACCTGAGTTATTAAAGGAAATGGAATTAACCATGAAGCAGGTACAAGGTAATTTAAAGGTTGCACAAGACAGACAGAAGAGTCAAGCGGATCTTAAATGAACTCAGAAAGAGTTCTACGTGGGCGAACATGTTTTCATTAAGGTAAAACCTAAAAGGAGTTCCTTAAAATTAGGGAGTTGTGCTAAGCTGTCACCCAGGTACTGTGGTCCTTTCGAAATATCATCCAGAGTTGGACCGGTGGCATACCAATTAGCCTTACCACCGAATCTTAAAGTTCATAATGTTTTTGATATTTATGCTTTAATAAAATATGTACATGATGCTACTCATGTGATAAATTGGAATGATGTACAATTGCAGCCCAAAGGATATTTTCTGGTGGAACCATATGGTATCCTCGACAAGAGGGAAATACTACTTCAGAATCGCACCATTGGATAGGTGAAGGTGCAACGAAAGCACCTTAGTCTAGAAGAAGCAGCCTGGGAATTGGAGGGTCATATGCGGGCAGCATATCCAATGTTATTCCAGGGAAGCTTTGAGGATGATAAATAAAGAAACATCGAGGATGATGTTAGAATTAAGGAGGGGTGTATGTCACGTACCCCAATTTCAATAACATTTTATGTTTAAGAAAACATTATATTTTAATTTTATTGTAAATTTTATGACTATTGACCTAGTGGGGTCAAGGATTAGTGAAATTAATTTTGTTGAATATTTTATTAAATAAAAGATGAGACAAATAGCCTAAGGAGGCTGTTGAATGAGTTTCCATTGACCCACTAGGAGGAATAAACTGAGGTGAGATAAAACTGACACATGGAAGCATCCTCAATCACTTCTAGTTGTTGCAGGGGGCAACTTCCCTAATTTTGTGGTCATGTTCCCCAAGAAAGTGGAGCAGAGAAGGTGGCTCATTAATTGAAAAGCTAACCAAAAATACCTAGGCATGTATATATCTATCCATCGAATTTAGCATGAGGTTGTCCATTCTTTTACCTTGTGAAATTTTGGAAGTTGAGAAAGGAGCACAAGAGATTCAATCAGGGGAAAGTTAGAAGTGCATTGAGTGTTTAAGACTGCATTTAGAACTAGTGCAACTTGATAGCTGAGTTCTTTACTGTTGAGGACAGTAGTACGGTTGTTAAGTACTTATGTTGAGTTGCAGGGGTATTTAATCTAATTTCCTCACACAATGATTTCATCCCAGTGGATCAATGGACAGGCTTGAGGGTCCTAAGACAAGAAATTGAGCTATCTTCGGGAAAAGGTTGGGTGGAATGGGCTCCTTGGGCTATTTGTCTCTTCTACAAATTACCAGGTTTAATTGTGTTATCTTATTTATTTATGTTTAAGGAAATTACTGCTATTAAGCAGTCATGTTTAGTTTTTCTATTATTACATAGATACTAGGAATCTGCTAGCATAATGCTTAGTTCTGTAATTTATTCAGGAAAGTTTACTTGCATGTGAATATCAAAATAAATGAACCTAGAATTAGAAGTGATTGATCAATAAGTAAAATTCATTTCTGCATTTTTCCACTCATCTTACGATGATGTACTCTAGTACAAAAGAATTGTTTAGTTGTATATAGGAATTATTATACCAAATAGAATGATATTTTTAATGTTATTTTTCAGCTATTTATCATATTAATCCATTTCTAGAATATAAATTTTTATTACAAAACCTCTAAGGATATTACATAGATTTCATTATAGTAAGTTCTTGTCTTATAGTCATTATACAACGATAATTACTGTAATACAGACTAATTATTTACTCTTAGTAATGAAAAACCATTCATTATTCTAATGTTTTAATACCTGAATTATAATTAAGTATTCTAGTTTTTTTGTAGTAAATATTGCATAGTTAAACCTCCAATTGCTTCTTTTAAAACATCTAACACTGTAAGTTCATGATGAACAATCAATAGGATGAAAATGGTTAACATTATCATACCTATTGTATTATAGTACCTTAAGTACTTAGGAAATAAAATTGTAAACATACAGTATAACAATAATAGTATTATTAACATTGTAAACTAATCTTCTAAAACCCTACTCATTAATACAATACTTTATATCCATTTACAAAACAAGAATATTACCACAGCTAGCAATTAATTTAAAATAGTCAACTGTATATTTAAGATAAGTTCTAATTCTTATCTCTCAAAATATTTATCCAACAGTTAAGTAAATCGAAGGATAGATTCCTAGCTTTTCCAATTAAAAATAAAACTATTATAATTTAACTATTATTTATACCAAAAATATCAAAACTGCTTATTAAAAACAAAACCCTAGGATAATCCTTTACAGTACAGTTTTTTTTCCAAATAGAATGTTAAACAACTAAATTTTTCCAACGGCCATAACCAATTCGCAGTCATAGAATAATTTTACAAACAGAGTGTTGTCATAGTAAAGCAACCTCTTACCAAGCTTAATTCTTTACACAACCAAAAACTACAAGAGGAAAACAAACATTAACAGGCATTTACACTACGGCTGTCAACTCTGCCCTTTAAAACAAAAGAACTATAAACAGATTATTTTAACTTATCAAGAAATTAACCAACAGTCGCCACATTGTCTTATTCATAAAACCAAAATACATTAACGGATTCATATCCTCAAAAATATTACAGTGGCTAAGCGAGAGACCGAGGAAGATTTACAAACATAATCACGGTATTGAACCATGGTTTCAAAACTTGGAAACAATATTATATTTAACCTAATTTCTATTTACAAGAGTCGTAGCTCACTGGTTAAACCATAGGGTTTTTTCACTAAAGATGGCCTTACGACCTCCACCATGTTCTTTTCCAAACCAAACAACATTCTAATACAATTTGTATGAATATCATATTAATAGACTGCAACTACCATCGACAACACTACAGAGACATTCATGATGAAGGGTACCCCAGGGTTGGTACCAAGGCTTACCGATCCTATCGTTCTCACACCCTTCAGCTTCAGAGGAATCGCCTTCACTTTCAACTGTACATTGCCATGTATTTTCAACTATTTTAAAACAAAAGGATAGCATTGAACTGTTAGTAAATAGCTTTGTATATATAATTAAATAAAAGAAATTGAAAATGCTGGGAGGATTCGTATAACTCACCAGTTTTTAACATGGACCTCAAAGCAAATGAAAATGGATAAGAACACAAGCAATGAGTCTGCTAATGCCATAGTCGAGCTTGAAGAAAATGATTATAGCAAAGAACCCAACTAGTGAGCCTGCTAACTCTTCGGGAAAACAAAGGGTGACTTTTATTGCAGAGATCCTAGGAAGCCACGACCAAAAGAAGAACAATAATTTTTACAGATACCCTAGAAGGCTGAGGGCCTGTCGACCTACTCCTCCTTCCTAAAAAAACAAACTATTGAAGCCAAAAATGTGTGTAGGGAAACTTGAATGTAAAGGCATAGGGTTTAATGCCAAAACCCTCTTTCCAGCAGGAATCCACCACGTGGATCCCACTACTCATGAAATTATTTTAGTATTGATATAGTTTTGAGTATGTTGGTTAACCCTACCATATGGTAAATGCATTACTATTACTTTTGTTAAAAAAATATACAAGTTATTGCATGCAAAGTAATACTATTACCTTTGTTTAAAACTAAACAAGTCATATTTTGGTATGTTGAAGCTTTGAGTTAGAGTATAGTTTTTATATATGCATTGTGGAGTCTTAGCTAGGTTATAGTATTATTTATGCATTGGTTTTATGCTTAGGTTAGTGGTGTTATTTTTGTAGTTATTTACTAGCTGCAAATATAAAAATGTTAATTGGTATGCCTAGGTAAGTTCTAGGAGTAACAAGTTAAAATGCATAGTTAATGTTGGATAATTACATACCATTAATCATGTAACTTATTTGTTTAAGATCAAATAATTACACTATCTAATCGAATTTTTTTCCTAGGTACAATAGTTCTTGCAATAGGCCTAAGAATTATTACGTTTTGATAATCTAAACCATAATTAGAGTTTAAGGACCTTTACTAACTTACTTGATTAGTCTTCCGAGCCTTATTTTTTTACATCGTAAACCTAGAAGTAATTTTTACCTGTAAATATTGTACAAGAATTGGATCTGTGTTAGCTTTGAGAAAAGATAAGTAAGCCTTGGGATAACCTCAAGCCCCCATTTAGTAAGAAAAGAGAATAACCATCAGAATCATACACATTCTTACAAACAAACCAATTATCAGAATTCCATAATTTGAAACTCATTAACTTTTGAAAATCATTTTATTCAAGACTGAAAATAAATATAGATTGAATATGGTTAGTAGCATGTGCCTTACAAGTTAGTAAGTAAAATTATGTAGCCTTTTAGTTGCAGTCAACAAAAGAGAATTAACTCCTAATTTTCTCTTAATATCTTGTCTTGTAATCTATATGTTAAACTAGACTAAAGTTAATTATTAAAATAGCATTCTGACTATGATTTAGCATTTAATATCACATAGAAAAATTTTAAAATTTTTGTGAATTTTTTGGAGATATTATAGGATTCCACCACATCAAAAATGTCTTCCCAGGTCTCAATTGTAACTTCGGTTTTCTTGGCCCAAATTTTATACATTACTAGAAAATCCTGTGGGTTGTCTCTAATGTGTTTTTTCCAATCCAACCAATCCAATATGTCTTCAAATGCTTTGGTCGCTGCTATTATTCGAGCATGATGATCCTACAGGATATCAGCTTGTCGTTCAAATGAATTGAATAATTCTTTCATTTCATTGAACCCTGAATACAAACTGGAAATGGATTGACAGAATTGATCATGACCTCTACAAGCTAACTGCTTAAATTATTCAGTTGTTAATCTGGAAAAAGATGAAGTGGTTGAAGCTAGTTGTGATTCCTTAAGCTATTGCTCAAAGGTATCAATCTGATTAGCTTTTTGGTGGTTAAGAAAATCTGAATTCTCAAGTTGATTCTTGAGATAGTCATTCTTCTTTTGCAATTGTTTTCGTCTGTATTCATACTCTTGTTTGAGGAGATGGGATATTTTTTCATGGTGTGCCTCCGCTGCCACCAAATCCTATTTCGTTTTCTATATTTCTTGTTCCTTCTTCAATAGATCTTTATTCAGTTGTGAAACTGAATCATAATCTGTGCCTGAAAAAGACCCTAGGGCAGCTGCTGTGTCTAAGGCCCCTTATTTTATGTCAAGGGAATATGTCTTCCAGATAACTTGATTTAGGGCAAGAACCTATTTTATTGTTCCTTCCCTTTTCCTCTTTGTTCCTTTCTTCATTATTGATTTGTCTTTCTTGATCCACAACTGTTTTCCAAAGGAGACCACATCATCCTCTCCAAAATCATCCATCCCTTCAGAAGCTAAGAGGGTTTCTGGTTGGGGGGTGACTAAGGGATAAGATTGTGACTAGGAAACTGGGATTTACACACTGATGGGTGAAACGATCGTGGGAGGAATGGGAAAAATATATACAAGGGATTAAGAAGAAGTCAGCATAGGGGTATCAATTTGGGGAGAAAGAACTGTAGAAATGGAGGGGATTTCTACTTGGGAAAAATGAATATGTGAAGATGTAGGGGTAGTGTGGGATGTATGGGATGTCAATGAAATAGGTGGTGAAGAAGGGGGAGTCATATTGGGCATTTCTTCCAATACCGATCGGTTTCTATTGGTGTCCTCAAGAATTGGCTTTAAATTTAACTCAGATAAAAAAAAAAAAANGCCTGGCTTCTTCCTCTAGGTCACTATGGATTTCATGAACTTTAATTTCAGGCTAGGGTGGAAATTCTACCTGTTGGACTGGAGGGATATGCAGAGGAACATGTTCTTGAAGAGAAAGTGGAGATATTTGTGCTAGTTTTTCTTCTCTAGACACTTGCTGAGGTAAGTTCTCTATTCGAGAAACTAGTGCTTTTGGTACATGTTCCTGTTGGAGAACAAGTTGAGTTCTCTATTTCTTGGGATAAATTTCAACATCTTTTATGTGTGTCTGGAGCTGAGAACTAAGCTTTACCAAACCCTTTTAGAATTATTCCCCTTTATGCAGAGTTTCCAAAATTTGTGAGGGTTTAGTTCTCACAAGGTTTTCCATGATAGCTTTACCCTTATCTTTGGACTGAGCAGTTGAGGCCAAGGAAGAGCTTGTTTCTTGCTCTTTTGCTTCTTTCTCCATGTTTTTCCTTTGAATTTTTTATTCTGTGTCCAACTTTAGTTTCCTAAAGTGGATGGTGGATTCCTTCAGGTCCTTCTGATATTTGAAGACATGGGCATTCACATTTGGGTCAATGATCTTACCTAATGCTTCCTAAAAGTCGATAGTTGATCTATAAATGGAACCATCGGGTAGATCTTCATGTGCATATTGAAACTTGGCCCATTCATGAGAAAAGAGACTATCCAGATAAGCCTTAGGATTGTGCATTCTTTTGGGGGCTTCTCCTAGGTTCATAGTTGAAATATATTTACCCAACACAATTGCATAGGTAGAATTATATAGGACAAGAGAATCTAAATTCAATGGAAACTTAGTCCAACCCTTCCTTTTGTGCTTTTCCAATTTGGGGAAGGCGCCATCAATGACCGTCTGAAAGGTGATTTCTTGCAATACCATGTGGTCTAAAACTATTCTTGGCAGCAAATGTACTATATTGCTGCCCCAAATTCTCATGTAGGAGAAATAGTATCCAACATACCAATCTCTATGTAATGCAATCAATGCTCTAGATATTTCTAAAAATGATGGAGCATCAGCCTTGAATATTTTGTGATAGATGGACCCTAGGAAAAAATCACAAATATCGTACACCTGAGGGACAATGTTGTCCTCCCACATATTTGAACAATAAATATGCATTGGCAGGGAATCCTTCTGCCAATTCCAACCTAAGGCGGGAAATGCATAGGTTGCACATAAAACATCCATTCCATATCTTGACATGAAAAATGTTGGTTTTCTGTTTGTCACAGTCTTCTTATACTTTTCAATTTCCTCCTTCCAATTCATAGATAGAATCTGTTCCCAATTGAAGGACTCACCTGTGAGTAGAATCTGGTGGGCTGTCGAAACCCATTCTGCCTTAAACAATGAACAATTTGTTGACCCATACAAATGGAAGTACATGGACGCAAGTAATGAATATGGTTCCATGAACCAAGAAATAGGGTAAGAATTACCTGGTTGAGTAGGAAATAAAGCTAGATTATCCATCCAGGATTTCACTACCTCCTCATAATTGTAGTGGGAAACGGCTTCGTCTAGAATCTTGTGGCTCAGGAGCTATTTAGGAGGTCCAAGTTCATAAGCCTTGGAAAAAGTATCAGGGTTGAAAGTGGTCAGAAAGATACCAATATGGTCATTAAACATACGGTCGTTAGGGTTAGCATGATCCAACACCCACTTAACTGGGTCTGTCTAGGGCATAAAAGGAGGTCTTGAAGCAATAAGATGAAGTTGTGAACTCTGAATCCTAACATAGGCAGTTTGGTCATGGGGGACTATCGAGAATTCGTCATTGTTGAAAATAGAGTAAATTCTCATCCAACCTAGATGCAGGGTTTCATAGACACGCCCACTGGTATCTGTGAATATTACAGCGTTGGGGTCTTTGCATTTCTGCTCTTGTAAAGCAGTTTTTTGACCTTGTCCCTCTGGATTTAGCAGACACCATTTCTCTTCGAAATTTAGAGACCATGGTCAAAATCTTACTACAGTCTAGAAATAATAGAATAAACGGTCATGAAGGGTAACACTTACTGGTAGGAATCTTTGAAAAACCATGCAAATCATGAGCTCAAGTGAGAAAAAATCACAGTAAAAATATCCAAGTACAGTAAAAATGTAAGTGAAAATGGTAAAAACTTCATAAATTCGAACAGACTAAATAGGCCAAACCTCAACGGAAAAACAAATCTAAGGCGTAGATCTAGAATTAACAAACGGTTGAGATAAAGGCAGGAAACTCAAAATGTGGGAATAAAAGTTGAAAAAGTTTGGATTTTTTAAGCTTTCGGCTTCTACATTCTTCCTCCAGAAAGCTGAAGCTGGAAAGAAATTTGAACATGAAAATTATTGAAGTTCAGTGTTCTGCATTCTGCATAGGAGGAAAGCAGAAAGCAAACAAATAAGAAAATATAAAATTGTGAAAGATGACTTTTCGACTTCTGCAACCAGCTTTAGTCGAAGGCGGAAGTCGGAAACAAGCATAAATATTTTATTAATAATAAAAGATTTATGATTTCCACATTCCGCATAGTGGAAAGGGGAAGTCACAAAACCAACTTTTTATTAAAAAAATATGATACTTACGTGATCCGCCTTAACGGAAAGTGGAAGTCAAAAAAATGATTTCCTGAAAACCCCCAAAAAAGGATTTCCGCGATCTGCCTTAGCAGAAAGCGGAATGTGGAAAATGGAAACATAAGAAAATAATACTTATAAAGGAAAAAGGTGCTTCTAAAATCCACAAAAACCCAAAAAAACGAGGCTAACAAGGAAATTTTATTAAGTCCAAAACATGATACTTATAGTTTAAGAATTCCCATAAGAAGATCATGGCTTCAAAATCCAATTAAAAATTTGATGGGGGCTCCCATTTTGATGGCTCAAAATGGGATCTATTGAAGCCAGCAACAAATGGCGACTCACTGGGGAGAAGCAGTTATCTTTGTACAAATTTTTATAAATAAATTTTCAAAGAAGATATGTCAGTGTGAAAATTTATTGAGTTCATAATCAAACAATAAACTCTTTAAGAATACAACCAAATCTAGTAGAGAAAAATATACAACAGTGAGATATTGCAAATCCATAACCACTGATAATGATACTCAATAAATGAAAAAGTTTTAAAAGGATTGAGGTAATCCTGCAAACAAGATTTCAATGATGAGGGCAGTTGTAGATAAGCTTCTAGTAAAAACCTTGAATCTATATCATGATCTTCAAACCATGAATCACCTTGAAAAATATATACAACATTTTGTTTTTTGTTTTTTTTAATAACAACAAAGTTGTAACAAGACCAATTCCCTGGTAAGGAGCAATGCCACACACAGGTATTACCTGGAAACTGAACAAGCTAGCTCTGTCAAGAGACTCCTTGTCTTTTGGATTTTACACCAAAAGAAATTGCCATGGCCTAGTAACCACCTATTAGTAACTTCATTCCAAGTAAGGTCCATGAACATGGTTAGGATGGCTTGTGATCAGACCCCGTGTCCTTGAATACAACAAGCAGTATCTTAAATCATGAGAAAAGGAATTTACAAATGCAAAATGCAAGCCATTACCCTAGCTTGGGAACCAACTGATGGTAATGGAATTCACTGAACACATCTATGAACATGATAGGTTGGCTTGTGATAAGACCCCCTATCTTGTAGCTTACACTTATTGGTGTATTTTTATTGATTACAAGGTGATCCAGGTGAGACCAGAAGAAAACATAGGTTAAAGAAGCTATTATAGATGTGCTATCAACAATCACTAAAACATCCGGAAAGAATAAAATAGTACTAATAAGAACTCGATCATCTTTATGAGGACAAATAAAGATAGTGATAATTGGAAATGAAGATTCATTGTAAAAAAGGTCAGCATAGATTATGGATTGCCTTCTCATGAATATATTGATTTGGGTATAAACCAAGTAGAAATTTATGACATATCTAAATTGAAATCCCTTAATCAGAAGGTTCCAGGGACAGACTACTTTACCACATGCCATCAGCTAATGTAAGCAAGAAATGTTTTGTAGAGAAAATAAATAAGAAATCAATCAAACCAAAATAAAATAAAATCAATCAAACCACACCTTATGTACAGGTATGTGAAACTTACCTCAAGAAAAATACTTCTCAAGGAGTTGGACATTCGTCGGATAGGCCTCAGAAAGACCTTCCAACATTTGTAATTGGAAAGTACCAAGGCTGATCTTTTCTGTAACAATGAACGATCCCAACCACAAACGTTGAAACTTGTATAGTCTCGTTTGTCCTTGTGGGGTTTGTCCGAGTTAAGTACCAGATCCCCAATCTAAAACTCATGACTGGTGGAAGACTTATCATCAAACCATATTTTCACCAATTTTTGGTGATGATACAACTTGTTATTAGATTTCTCCCTCAGTCTTGGAGAGGGGAGGACTCATCATCTTGTGAACAAGATTGAGTAATATGTAGTGATGGGAGAAGAAGTTTTGATGGTAAGATAGACTCTTTACCATAAACTAAGAAGTAGGTAGAATTTCCAATGGCAGCTTTAGGAGTAATCCTATCTTCCCATAAAGAATTAAAAATATTTGTATGCCAATATCTGTGGTTTTCAGCCACAGTATTTTTCAAGATATTGATCAAATTCTTATTTGAAGATTATGCGAAGCCATTACCTTGTCGGTAATTATGAGCAGAATACCTTACTTTTATCCACTTCTCAAGGGCATATTGAGTGAGATAAATTGATTTAAAGTAGGAGGCATTGTTAAAGACCAAAGACTCAAGTACTCCAAACCTAGTAAGGATGTTACTCTCCATAAAGGATATGACTAAGTTGGTATTAGAAACCTTTAAATGGATTTCCTCTACCCACCGAGTGAAATAATCCTTCGCAGTAAAATTATATTAATGTGGAAACATAGAAGGAGGAGCGATTGGACCAACAAAATCCAGACCCCACTTTTTAAATGGATACTAGACAATGACAGGTTGAAGGGGAAAGGCTGGCTTCTTCAATTTTCTAGCACATCTTTGGCAAGGCTCACATTTTCTGACAAAGTTATAGGAATATTTAAACAATTTGGGCCAATAATACCCTTCTCTTAATACTTTATGGATTTTAGTTTCTCTTGAAAAGTGTCCACCCGCATGCCTTGCATGCATGTCAATTAAAATTTTATCAGCTTCTTGCTTTTCAAGGAACCTAGGAAAGGCACCATCATAATTCTTGAGGAACAATACATTATCAATAAATTGATAAGGTGTTTCTTTAATCCTCAAATTCGTATGTTGTTTGAAGTCAATGGTTGGAGGGGCATACCCGTGAGTGAGATAAAATCTAATATCGTGATACCATTTAGATGACGGAGCGGAAATAACATCAATAGTGTCGGCTGACATATCTTCCTCATGAATATATTTTTGTTCTTGCTTTGGAACATTTGATTGGGTTTCCAACAAACATAAACCTTTACCTTTTACCATCTTGGCAAGTTTTATCTACAAGTCATACTCCTAGAGTGCAGCCATCATATGAGATCTTTTCTCTCCCAACTCTTTTTGGATCAACAAGTTTCTTATAGCTGCATATGGGACTACAACCTTTGTCTTTGACTTTAGCAAATAGGGCTTGAAATGTTTCACATACTTGTAAATAGTATAAGCTTGTTTTTCTACCTGTGTATAATTTAATTCGGCTCCGTTTAACATAGAGCTTGTGAAAGACATAGGTATCTCTGCGTCCTTTTCATTTTTCTACATAAGCATGGCAGCAAAAGAAACGTCAGTAGAAAAAGTGTATAAAATGAAATCTTTCAAAAAATTAGGAGGCATTAATGTAGGAGCCTCCATTATAGCCTTCTTAATATTCTTGAACATATATTTCTCAATGTTAGACCACTTAAATACAACATCTTTCTTAACCACATCCTGAAGAGGTTTGATAATCTGCACAAAATTAGGAGCAAATATCCTGACAAAATTAATCTTTCCAAGGAAAGATTGTATAGCCTTATTTGAACTAGGGAGACCGATTTTTTCAATTGATTCAAACCTTTTTGGGTCAATTATTATTCCATCCTTAGAAACAATAAATCCTAGAAGTTTACCTTTTGCGACTACAAAGACCGATTTCTTTGGATCCAAAGATATGCCAAACTTCCTGCATCTATCAAACACTTTCCTTAATGATAACAAATGATCATGCCATTTTTCTGAAAATATAGTAATGTCATCTAAATAAACAACGATAGAGTTCTGTAACAAACCTTTGAAAGCCATGTCCATAGCTCTCTGAAAGGTAGAACTGGCGTTAATCATCCCAAAAGGCGTTCTCCTGTAGGAAAAGGTGCCCCAGGTGTTTTGAAGGAAGTCTTCAACTGGTCGGAGTTCGTAACCAGAACCTGATTGTATCCTGAAAAGACATCAAGAAAAGAAAAAATATCCACACTTGAAACTGTTTCCAGGATTTGTTCCATTGATGGAACAAGGTAGTTATCTTTCTCGGATGCTCTATTGAGATTTCTAAAATCCATAGATAGTCTTATTTAACCACTTTTCTTGCGAACATGAACTAAATTGGAAATTCACTGCGTGTGTCTAACAGGGAATATAATTCTGGCTTTCAAAAGCTTCTCAAGTTCTTTCTTTATATATGGTTCGAGACTTGGATGCATATTTCTCAGCTTTTGTTGATAAGGTCTTGCATCAGGCCTTAAGGGTATATTGTGTTGCATTATGGAAGAATCAAAGGTTTTAAGGTCGTCATAGGTCCATGAAAAAACATCTATGTATTCTTTTCATAATTTGACTAAATCCATCTCCTCTTCAGGAGAACAAGAAAGCACTATATTAATGAGCTGAGGGTTTTCTTAGTACCCAGATAAACAGTGTTATGATTTAGAGTGGAACTCTTTGTTTTGAAATTTGGATTACCTTTGAACTTATCTTCTAAATCATAGCTTCTCTCTAAAACAAGGATTGACTTAAGAATCAAATTAGAAGGAAAGGTATTATTAGATAGAGACTTTTCATGTTCGACTTCATCTATAGAAAAATATTTGAAGGTATCCTGGGTTGTGAGGAATTCTAATATCTAGACATCATCATCAAATATCTTCTAAATAGTAACATTATTGGGTATGGAAGGCATGCACATAAGTTCTATGGAAAAGGTATCAAGAGAAAGACCTTCAAGTGGGATGAGCCTTGATGCAGTATTGGCTAACATGTCTGCATCAAAATTTTGTGATCTTGGGACAGATTTGATGTTAAAGGATTTGAAAGAGCTCGTCATGTCCCTCACTAATTTATGATAATTCAAAAGATGGGGGGATAATAAATGGATCTGATTTAATACCTGTTTAAATATAATTTTTGAGTCTCCATAACATTGAATGATTCCATCTCCTAAGTAAATTTCTTTCTTAATCCCTTGCACCAAAGCTTCGTATTCCACAATGTTATTTGTGCACTCGAATTCTAGTCTGCAAGCATCCATTTGGAACCTTTGGGGTTGATAAGCACACAACCTACACCAAAACCATGTTTGGACTTAGATCCATCAAAAAAGCGAGTCCATGATGACAAATCTAATCTAAAATTGGTATTAACATGATATACATTATGTACAATTTCACCAGCAAATGGAATAAATTTACAATTATTGATTTCTGATAGTGTGTCAATATTCTAATTTGAATAAGTGTCAGTAGGAAGATCACCAAAGTAAGAAACAAGGGTGTAGTGTTCAACGACTATGTTTACAAATATTGTTGGTTCAATTGGATCATTCAAATCCATGACTTTCTACTTCATAAGAGGCTCTATATTGATCTTGATCTGATTAGGCCTCCCATTGTATGGAAGCTACAAATGGGACCAGTCTGTAGAAAAATATCCTTTCAGTTTCTCAGACCAGTCTCTACTTAACCACATACCATATGTTTTCAGAACGTCAGCCACAACTATCTCTACCGTCTGGTGTATCCTCGGGTCAACAGGCAGTGTCAACGGGACATTTTTTAGTTTCACTAAAACTTTTACCTTAGATTTATCTAACTGCACTATCTACATAGGAAAATATTCCCACGTCGCATTTAAATTTATGCACAAAGAAGCATGCATAACATTTGAGTATGCCTTTGAATCAATGATACGGTTGTGGACGTTTCTATTGAAAATCTCAAAATTCAGCAAGAAGGGTGGGACTCTCTTTGTACCATACTTTTGGGATTCAGGCTTTGTGCAAATTTATAAGTTATGATTATGAGCTTCTCTAGATTTATTCAATACCATATTTTTAGGAAAACTTTCTCTAATGGATGGTATCTTGAGAGTTCAAACAAAGAGATATTATCTTTTTCCCTCTTTAGATCATCTACTAAATTATATTCGACTTCGAGGATTACCTTTTCTTTTATTAGAACTTTTTTACATGTTCCCTGAGCAGATGTTGTTGGTGGAGTGTCCTATGTTGTCAATCCTTTACTTCTTGTGTTGTAGGAATGCTACAAATCAAAAATATCTTATGTGCATTCCTCATGTTCTTCTTCTGCCATAGGAAGATCTGAAAAACAATTAATAGTATTCACATATGGATCATGTTCATCAGTAGGAGGCATAGTTTCTGGAGCTTCTTGTCTAGTATTATTATGCACAGTTTGAGGAGAAGAAGTCAAGGCTTTAAATATAGAATAGATTTCTTTAGAGGTGAGTGTTTCCCCAGGGTTTGGGGGAGGTTGATTTAATGGAGGCTGGTAAGGTATTCTGAGTGGTGGCCTCACTTAACCTCTATTTTTAGCCTGGTTATCACCACTAGCTCTTTTCAAATCTACCAGGTCGTTGGAAATATTTTGTAGCAATTTGTTCATGTTATCCATTTCGTTAAGGTCTTTATTTAGAGTTTTGGGTTTAGTAATATGCTCTCTCCTTATCCTAGATGTCGAAGGTTGTTATGTTTCTTGATTAGGATTATATTTAAGTCCATACATATCCTTCTCTACTATGTCATCCTTCGCAAAGGCTGCTTGCAGAGTTATATTATGAGCACCTTTGAACCACATGGAAATAGTGGTAGGTAAATCCTTAATATAGTAAGATATCAACAGTTCTTCAATTGGAAGGAATGTAGTAGGAATCATGTTCTTAAGACAGGAAAACCTTTGGTTAAAATATTTAAATCCTTCCTTTGACTTTATCCTGAGAGAAGAAAATTCTATAAAAACTTCTTCAGGGATACTATCATCTCCAAACTTTTGGAGGAATAGTGCCTCAAATTGTTGCCAAGAATTGATAAAAGCACCTTCTAAAGAAAAATACCAACTCGATGCTTGTCCCTCAAAAGAGTAAGGAAATAATCTAAATACCACATCCTCATGAATTACATTCCTTATTCTGATAGCTTGCATATAACTCTTGACATGGTCTTCTGTATCTTATCGTCTTGATTGAATCTAGAAAGCCATTTCTCAGGGTTCTTTGACAATTTATGCAATTGTCCAGGGATGAGGACTGCATCCAAATCAAGCCAAGGTATGTTAATATCATCGGCCATTGGTCTTTCAAGTGGATATTCTAAAGATTCTGAGGAAGTCTCGTTGTATAAGGATTCTTTTGATGAAGACAGGGATGAAGGAGGTGGTGTAGGTGGTGGTACCCAAACAAGCCAGTTGTCAAGGGGTGAATCTTCTGGGTTTTTTCTTTGTTTTCTAATGATGGACTAGCTTCAACCTCAGGGGTCTCTCCTTGTGGAGTGATGTTTTGAATAGGAAAAGTAAGAGTCAAAAGAGAATAAGTTAAAAGAGGAGATGATAGAGCGTTTATGAGACTATGAACGGTCTCAGTTCTTGGTTCCACCCTAGAAGCAATACCGTTAGTGTTTTTCATCCACTGTTCAAAAGTAAGAACTCCACTACTAGGTGGGGTGAATATTGTCAGTGGATCTTTCTGAAACTGGGATGGTATGGATGATTGAGTGGTCCGTTGCAGGATGAGCTGCAGACATAGAGGCTTGAAAGTGGATTCTAGTGTTGATAGGTGATCTAGTAGGATGAGGTTTATTAATGTATTTTCATGATATATTTCACAATGGCCCTCCATCTAGCACCATTTGTTGACGACCCAATTTGTAGGTTGCTAGATAAAACTACAAGGCAATCAATAGAAGGGAAAAGTACAACCATAAAGGCTTCGAATCAATCCCACACAGAGACGATCATATCCCCGAGTTGTTTGGGATGACTAATTCCTATGGATATAAGGCCTCCAATGGCACAAGGGTTTTTCATATCAATGAGAACTACTTCTGAGGAAATATTCAAAGTAACAGTTTCCTAAACTAATTGCTTAAGAAAACTTAAACGGGGTGAAAAGTGGACTTAGATTTGGACAATTCTAAAACATAATAGGAAAAGGGATTTAATTACTCAATGTACAGACATGCAAATTAAGATCAATTCCTTTAACTAGATTCAAATAAATATTACAAAAAACATCACAAAGGTTTATCTAAAGGTTACAAATATACAATATATCCAAGAGGAAATACTAATTGACAAATCAGTACCATAGATTACTAGCGAATCATTAGTTGTAAAATTGATCACGTAGATCAAACAAAGACATTTTTTCAACATACATTCAACATGTCAATTATGTAATGAAAAATCAATACATGGATCGACACATTAATAGATACAACCAATGATTAACATGCCATAAATATGGAAGAATGACTGGAATTCATTAAAGAAATTTAAGGAACAACCATGAAACATAGCATAAAATAACTACAATTTTATTAACTTGTAAGAAATTAGAAATTACAAAATCACAAACTTTTCTTTTATGCGACTTGGCAATATGTTCTTCAGTATGCTCCTAGGCTTAATATCCAAAATTACTCCCATTACTTGGGAAACCTTTCCCTTTAAATAATATTACAATTTAAAAAAAAAGGAAATTTCCCAAGATGTGGGATTACAAAATCGAATAGTTACAAGATTTTCCAAGGGCAGAACGCCACTTGGCATCTAATTCCGTCACATAGTAAACATCCTAATACTTTGCATGTTCTAGGTGCACTTCCACTCTTAAGATTTGGAATGCATTCTCCCTCTTCTTGACTTTCTTCCACTATGCAAGGTACACCTGTATCTTGAGCATTGCAACGTTAGGTATCTTGATCCACCTTAAAAATCCTAATACTTTGCATGCTCTAGGTGCACTTCCGCTCTTAAGATTTGGAATGCATTCTCACTCTTATTGACTTTCTTCCACTGTGCAATGTACATTTTTATCCTGAGCATTGCAGCATTAGGTATCTCAATCCACCTTGAGATCTCCTGCAAAATGAGATGGATAACCTCTTGAATATGTCCCTTGGCTGTACCAAAATTTAGTTTCATCTTATTAGCTGGAATATTTCACCTTCTGCAGACAGTAAGGTGTTCCACTGGTCTGAATGGTTTAGATCCAGCACAAATGAAGGACAGAGGTTGAAGACCCTCCCTGGACGCCGTAGATACCTGGAATGTGATGCTTTGATAGTAACCCTATGTACTTGCAATCAGCTTAAACATGCAAACACATCAAAGCTACCAAAATATAATCTATTGATCCATGTTAGTGACTAACGAATATAGCAACATACATATGAAATCAAACAACAACAATAATGTGGGATGGAAATCAACTTGCATTAAGATAAAAATGGAGAAGTTTACAACCAAGCCTTAGTGTTGACATGAATCTTCATGAAACCAAGCACTCTTATCCCCATAAGCTTCGAATTTAGCTCTCTATGCTATCCAATGGCTTGGGCCAAGTGGTCAATCCAACAGCATAACAATACCTTAAGAGTTCTCCCCCTCAACCATGGATATGAGCTTGTATTTATAAGGCTCAATGGATAGGGATGGTTGAGATATTAGTGGATGAGGTGGCCTCTAAGATCCTAGGATGAGGGATCTCGAGCTCAACTGACCCATAATGATAGGGATAAGGGAGGACACAAGGCTCATCATCTAGAAGCCTTGAGAAACTTCTCTTTTTCCCTTTTTACCTAGGGTACCGCGTTTCTCCTTCAATGACAGAGCAATTCTGGTAAGAAACGCTTATGCACTAAGGGCCATAAGTGGTGGAACCGCTTGTGGACATCAATGGATAGGCGGTACAAACAAGGTACCTCTCCTGGACAACAAGGAAAGCGCAGTGCTGAGCATTTTCATGAAAGATTGACAATTAGCATGGGTTTCCACTCCAAGTGCTGGGATTAAGGGAAAATAGGTATGTCGAAGGTCTTATCACATGATGGTGACAGGATTTTGATATAACAAGATGCCCCCCAAAGCATGACTCTTAGAGGGATACCATAAACAAGAGATTTGAGAGAACAAGTCGTCGCTACGAGGTGAAAATGTCAGCTCGATCGGAGCATGTTGTCAAGTAGGCATATATAGTACATCAGTATGTTGAATCATATAAACAAGTAACCAAACTCATGGCTGCAGACCAATACAAGGCAGATCCATGGGAAGAATAAACAAGCATGGCTACTAGAATACAGTGTAGATCCATGTGATAGAGGACTCAAACTTGGACATAGCTACTAGACATACAATGTAGATCTATGTCATACAGACACAAATTTGAGCATATCCATGACCATACAAATGTGGATCCATGCTAGATATACAAAAAACCATCGCAACCTGGGGAAAAGCAATGAGCACTTTAAACAAACACCCAAGGTCTTTCTCTCATCTTCCACAAAGTACGATTATATCCATGTGATTACAACGATCTGAAGTCAAACATGGTAGAAACCACTTGATTACCGGCCAATGATGTGAACCGTTAACAAGTGCGTGGGAGATCACCATTAATTTCAATGATTCCCAAGGTACTCTAGTACAATCCACTGAGTGTGAATAGATGTCCTAATGTCAAACACCCAGTCGATTCTATCGATCAAATTTCAATGATGTGAACCTATGTCAAGAGCAAGAGAATATGTCATTAAGACATACAGATCTCAAGGTATCGAATATTGTTTCTAAGACTATTTCCCGAATCATGAGCTAATGTCGACGAGAAAAGTCTCGTCGAAGGAGGGCCATGATGAGTCCCACGTCGACAACATGAAACTCGAAACATAGTTCTGGAATGTTGTGAATGTAGTAACCATATGACTGACTCAAAGATACTGACACAAAGACTGTGTAGACTGCAGAGGTAAAACTTCTTCAAATCCCATTTGAACATCGGGCAGCATGACAAAAAGACTTGGCAACATGACTCAATGGGACAAACATACAATGAGACAGTGGACAATGCATTCTTTTAAAAGACTCAAAGGAGTGACATGACTCATGAAAGTGGATCATTGCAGGGATCAACTGAATACCCAATTGACTGACATGATGTACAGACAACTGCCATGTTCAAAGGTGATGACAAATAACTACCATTATTTTCAAAATTATTCCCTTCCCATTTCCCCCATCATGATCGATGAGTGCCTCTTTTCGATTTTATGAGTTCAAAGAGGGTAACAAGCACTCGATATAGCTTGTTGGAAGACAAGTCTAGACTCATATGTTTTACGAACCTGAGAGAGGAGGGGTTCATTCCCAAAATGGGTCTCTCAATGTTTAATTTAACGAGTCCACTGAAAGAAAACTCGGTATCGTTCATGTTTAGAGAGTCTGGATGAATACGAAAGAAGACTCCAAAGGGGTCCTTTTTCGTATGATTTAGTCTCTAAGGCCCGAAAAAGTGTAAAATCATACCTTAGAGAACTCTTCCAGTCATGATTAGCTAGAGTGTTCCTTTTTCGTAAATAGTCCTATCTGAAAAGAAAAAGAGATAACCTACCATCGGACGGATGACTCTTCAAATACTTTAACGAGCGTGAAGAAGACAAGATCGCTCGATGATCTTTTCGTATTTAAGGAGCCTGAAAAGTGTCTAAAGAAGACTCCATTATCCTTTTTCATGTTTGAATCCAGAGCACGAAAAAATAATAAACTAAGCTCAAACCACTTTAAATGTTTTAACCAAAGCACAAAAAATGAAAAGTAAGCTCAACACCATCCTACTATTTTTAACGAGCTCGAAGATCAGTTGAAAGAATGCTCGAAGATTGGTTTCATTTTTACGCAAGCTCGAAACCAATGGGTAAACTATGCTTGAAAAATCCCATTAACATGATATACAGAGGTTCGAATCTTGCCCCCGGCATGATTTCTAGCAAATCCTACCCCTAACATGGTTGCTAGGGGCTCAACATGCCCCCCAAGATTCGTTTCATATGATAATTCTTCTTCCATACCCAACCTAAAAACTTGGTTACTGATGTGAAAATGTTCACTAGGGGGGTAGGAAGAACGAGAATCTGTTAGGTGAAAAGAAGGTTCAAGTTCTAACACTAAAGTGAAGACTCGACTCAAGGGAATGGGATCTGTTTCATTTTTACACAAGCTTGAAATAGAAGGTAACTATGCTTGGAACATGGTTTCATTTTTATGCAAGCCTGAAACCAAAAGGTAAACTATGCTTAAGGAAACCTACTTCATTTTTTAATGAGCTTGAAATAGAAAATGAGCAATGCTCAAGAATGATTTCATTTTTATGCAAGCTTGAAACCAAAAGGTAAACTATTCTTGAGGAGATTTATTTCATTTTTTAACGACCTTGACATAGAATGGGAACTTTGCTCAAGAATGATTTCATTTTTATGCAAGATTGAAACCAAAAGGTAAACTATGCTTGAGGAAATCCATTTCATTTTTTAACGAGCTTGAAACCAAAAGTACACTATGCTCTACAACCCGCTCCTACCAAACATGATATCCAAAGGTTGGTAGGTTGCCCCCATTTCATAAAAGCTAGCATCTTAGCTCCATTATGATGTCCATAGACTAGAGCCATGCCCCCCATTTTAACTATGATGGGAAGAAGCTAACCGGAAGAAGGGGAAGGAACCACAAGAACATGCGGCACATTCAGGGCAGTTTGATTACTAAGAGTAATGTGATGGTCAGGTGTAACAAAGGAAAGGTGATAAATAGTAACAATTCTCCCTAGATGCAGAAATTGGACTGTTCGGAATACTGTTGAGGCGACAGCAGTCATGGCATAGAACCGTTTTCTTCCTAGAAGGAGGTTGTAATATAAAGGGGCATCTACCACTTCTACTTGAATGGAAATGGTTTTTCCACCCAGCTCGACCGCTAGGGCTGATATGAGACCATGGGGTTGGAAACCCCATCCATCAAAGGCCTTGAGGTTTGTAGGTGATGTTACAAGCTCGGGAGAGCTGAGATCCTTCCAACAAGTCAAAGACAAAACCAAGGTCGATGCTCCTTCATCTAGTACCATTCAAAAAACTTCTCTTTTTCCCTTTTTACCCAGGGTATTGCATTTCTCCTTCAATGACAGAGCGGTTCTTGTAAGAAACGCTTATGGACTAAGAGATATAAGCAGTGGCACCGCTTGTGGACAACAAGGGATAGGTGGTGCGAACAAGGTACCACTCTTGGACAACAGGGAAAGCACAGTGTTGAGCATTTTCATGACATATTGACAATTAGCATGGGTTTCCACTCCAAGTGCTGGGATTAAGGGAAAATAGGTGTGTCAAAGGTCTTATCACATGATGATGACAGGATTTTGGTATAATGCATCTCCTCTAATTTGAGCTTGAGGGAGGGCGCCTAGTTAATCGGATCTAAAAAAGAAAAATCAAAAAAATCGAGAAAAATATCAATGGCATACCATCTATGTTTTCATGTCATGTGTCCATCTTTTATGATCATTTCCACCGCATCACAATGCCTTCCTAGGTCTCGATTGTAACTTCAGTTTTCTTGGCCCGAAGTTTATCCATTACTAGCAAATCCTGTGGTCTGTCTCTAATGTGTTTTTTCCATCTAATATGTCTTCAAACTCTTTGGTTGATGCTATTCTTTGAGCATGATGATCCTCTAGGATATCAGATTGTTGTTCAAAAGGATCAAATACTTCTATCAGTTCATTGAACCATGTATACAAACTGGCAATGGACTCACAAAATTGATCATGAACTCTGTAGGCTAACTGCTTAAATTCTTCAGCTGATAATCTGGAAAAAGATGAAGTGGTTGAAGCTAGCTGTGATTCCTTAACTTATTGCTAAAGGGTAGCAATTTGATTAGCTTTTTGGTGGTTGAGAAAATTTGACTTCTGTTATGATATTTAGACACTTAGAAGTTAGTTAAGATCAACTTGTGTAATATATCCATTAGGTAAAAGTGTGTTTCTTTAGTATACATTAGTATGCATTTGTAAATATTCAATCCGACGGTCACGATATGTTCTAGCCATAGAGTGATCCGATGGTTCAACTTCTCTTAGATCATACCTATCATTGATCCATGGCTTAACACCCAATTGATATATGATCTCTATTTAAAGAGCATAGAGGGTCCTTGGCTAGTTGATCGATTATGAGAAGCTCATGTAACTTTCTTTCTTTTGCATAATAAATAGCTCCAAGTAGCTATTTGGCTGGGGCCATGGACTATTTCCCTCTAGAGGGTTTTAACCACGTGACAAACATCGGTGTGTTGATCTGGTATCTATTTGTGTGAAGTGGTTTCTCAAGGTGTTCGGTCTTTTGGGAGTACCCTGTGTACCCAAACATGGTATCAAAGCGTTTATGAAGAGTCGTTTTCAGTTTTGATCAAGATCTGCAATCGGTGTTGCCGAAACTTTGAAATGGTTTATGGTTCTAGATTTTCTGTGCATTTGTGGCCTATGGGAGCTATTCCATTGCATGTGGAGCGCCATTTCCATTGGGAAATAGTTTTCATTTTACCGTTTCTGTTTGTTCCAGAAACACCGATTTCAGCAAATATGAAGGTATAATGTTACAGTGATAGATTTGTTTTATTTATTTTTAAATCTCTCATATTTTATCAGCTTTATTACTAGATCTTTACCTTTTTAGTCTTGGACTGTTGACTTCCCTGGCTGCGTATGCTTTTTGCCATGCACCTTGCGTGATCACGGTGAATTAGAAATAGAAAGGGAAAATTGTTTTTCTTGTCTTCTCGACTACATATGCTCTTTGTCGTGCACCTTGTGCAATCACGGCAAATCAGAAACAACGAGAAAACTTGAAAACATAGACTTTCCGAGTAAGCTAACCAATATCTAACCCATTTGTGTGGAATTTTTTTTTTTTTTCGTTTTTTTTGTGATTTGTAGAAAAAAAAAGGCAAGAACGGAGAATGAGAGAGAAGAGTAAAAAAAAATCCCCCTTCCTCTTTCCATTCTTTTACGTACCTTTTAAACTTAGCTCACTTGGTCCAAAGTTGCTTTATTCCTTAATAGGTCTTGAGTTCAAGTCTTATTAAGCTACTTTTTAGTGCATGCAAATTCTATTTTCAAGTTACTTTATTGTAAATGTGCATCTCACATAAATAAAATAAAATAAAAAGTGAGTCACTTAAGTCTTTTAATTTATTTCCGCACTATTTAAAAGTAACATTATTGTAAAAGTGAACCCCACTTATTCTACAAAAGTGATTCACTTCAAAGCAACTTTATTGGAAAGTGATTGTTAAAGATTGGTCTTGGGAAGAGGGGTGTTCTTTTTTTTAGTTGGTCAAGTTAATATCTGCCACGTCAATATTGGGGACATCTTCAACATTTTCTTTGGTCAAGCATAACTTCATCATCCAGAATCAATTTTCAGTGCCGTTTTTTTTAAAACCGCATATTTCTTTGAGATATTTTCATCCAAATAGTTAGTTTATGTTCTTTCAACCATTATTTTATACTATGACCACCCCTTGTGATATTATACTTACAAGTTCTAACTATTTCTCATGGAAATCTCGTATGGAGGATGTTCTGCAAAGTAGGGGACTTTTCAGGATAAACTCAAGGAAAGAAAAAGAACCCACTGATGATGATAAGAAAATTAAATGGGCAAATAGATGTGATGAAGCTCGTGGATTGATTGGGATTTCAATCTCTACTGATTTGCTATTCCACATATCTAGAATTGATGAACCTGATTTAGCTTGGGAAAAGTTGGAATCTATGTTTGGTAAACACAATGAAATTTGGGGTCATCAACTTGAGAATGAGTTGATTTCCTTGAATCCAAATGATTTTTGATGCATTCAAGACTATTTATATAAGGATAAAACTCTTAGACTCTTATGTGTAGAATGCAAGATTAAGAAAGAAGACAAACAATTTATTTATCATATTCGTTCCAAACTTGGACCTGCATATTTTGTTTTTGTATCTACATTCTACTCCATGAAAGAATCCCTGACTATAGCTAGCTATCAAGAGCCTAGTCTTGAATCCTTTTGTGATTCCTTAATTAGAGAGCAAGATAAGCTCATTCACCTTGGAATAATTAACAATGTAGATACATCTGGGAAAGCCTCATTGTCCCAATAGAAAGACAAGTCCAAGCCTCCAAAGAAACAAAATTTTCGCAATAATAAGTCAAACAACAAGGGTCCCAAACCCTCTCAGTCAGCTCCTTATTTAAAAAATGACAAAGGATCCAATCCAAAAGCAAGGAAGACTGAGTGTCATTGCAATTTTGTGGGAAATATAATCATGATGAATCTAAGTGTTTCAAGAAGATGGCATCCTTGGAAGTAGCAATGAAGAAGCACCACATCAGCCTAGATTCATCTTCATAATTTAACTCTCATGGACATGCACTTTGTGCTTCTGGTTACTCTTATAATGCATCTTCTTCTTCTACTTCAAATGAATGGCTCATTGATTCTGGAGCATCTTATCATATGGCTAAGGATCAAGCCATCTTTTCTACTATGCATGAATGTAACACCAAACAAATATTTGTTGGTGATGATAGATCTCTAAGTGTTGTAGGATCTGGAACAGCTCTAGTAGAAAATGGTCATTTTAGTGATGTACTATGTGTTCCAAAAATTTCCTACAATTTGTTATCAGTCTACCAAATTACTCATTCAGGTGAAGGTAAAATGTGACGTTTACACCTCACCAAGTTGTAATCAAGGATTTTAAAAATCCTCAAAATGTCCTTGCTACAGGAACTGTTGATGATATTACCAGGTTGTACAAATTTAACAAATTTGGGTCATCACCTTTTCCTTCAGTTTTTGTTGCTCATAGTGATAAATTGAGCAAACTTTGGCATGAGAGATTTGGTCACTTAAATTATCGCTCATTGCAACAACTATGTAAATGCAATATGGTGAATGGTCTTCTGATGGTATCTTGTAAGGATGGTGTTTGTTTGGGTTGTGTACTCGAAAAACATCATCAGGACAGTTTTGACAAACGTGCCTCTTGGCACGCCTCGGTTCCCTTGGAGCTTGTGCATAGTGACTTATGTGGCCCTCTTCCATCTGCTTCCTTTTTTGGTTTCAAATATTTCTTAACTTTCATTGATGACTACTCCAAACGCACTTGGGTTTACTTCCTAAAACTTAAGAGCGAAGTATTTAACATGTTCTTGGCCTATAAGGCCCTTGTTGAAAAACAATCTGGTCATCCAATTATTAAGTTAAGATCTGAAAATGGAGGAGAATATGTTAACAACAAGTTCACTACTTTTTGCATTGAACAAGGAATCCAACAACAACACACTGTTCCATATACACCACAACAAAATGGTGTAGCTGAACGAAAGAACCGAACTTTAAAAGAAATGGCTAATTGTATGATCCAATCTAAGGGACTAAGTCTTCAATATTGGGATGAGGCAATAAATTGTGCAAATTACATATTTAATCGCACATCCACTAAATTTTTACAAGGTATAACACTGGAAGAAGCATGGAGTAAAATTAAACCAAATGTAAGTCACTTTCATGTGTTTGGTTGTGAAGCATGGGCTCACATTCCGGATGAAAAACATAAAGCATTGCAGCCTAAAAGTGAAAAGTGCATATTTGTTGGATATTCAGAAGATGTAAAAGGTTATAGACTTCTTCAGCCCCATTCACATGATATAATCATTAGAAGAGATGTTAAATTTGATCAAAATATCTTGGCCTAAGAGCCTAACTTGGTGGGTGTGCCATCTTTGGCCTGCGAGCCTGATTCGGAAATTGTGCCTTCTTCTTCTTCTTCTTCCAACTTCCTTGATAGGTTTCCAACTTCAGTTTCTGATGATGATAGTGAGGATGAAAATCCACCTCCGCCTGCTCATGTTCCTCCAATTGCACTAGCACCAATGCCTCCTCGATGGGTTTGTTCAACATGTGAAGCAGTTGGTGATATTGCCGGTGATCCTAGAGATCAACGTCGTTCTTAGTTTCAGCGAGCCTCTTCCCTTTTGGCTCAAGTTTCTGAGAATCATAATCCAGAAACTTTTGCAGAAGCTTCAGGAAATCCAGATTGGGATGCAACTATGGATGAAGAATATCGTTCCTTAATGGCTAATGATACTTGGGATCTTGTTCCTCTTCCAAAACGAAGAAAACTTGTCATATGTAAAAGGGTCTACAGAACTAAGTATGCATCAAATGGAAGTGTTGAAAGACTTAAGGAAATGTTAGTTTCCAAAGGTTTTTTCCAAGTTGAAGGGATTGACTACAATGAAACCTTTGCCCCTATAGCAAAAATGAACTCCATCCACCTTGTTCTTTCCCTGGCAGCCTTACATAACTAAGAAGTCCATCAAATGGATGTCAAGTCTGCCTTCTTACATGGTGATTTACATGAGTAAATTTACAGGGAACAACCTCCTATATATGTTCAGAATAACTCTAGCCTTGTTTGTCTCCTTAAGAAATCCTTATATGGCCTTAAGCAAGCTCATAGAGCTTGGTATGCCAAAATGGATAGCTTTCTCCTTGACACTGGTTTTTCTAGATGTCATTCTTACCCCAATGTCTATACCAAGAAAGTAGGAAACCATCTCATCATACTTGTTATTTATGTGGATGATCGTATCCTTACTGTTAGTGACCCTAAACTTGTAACCCATGTGAAATCCAGTCTTAAGCAAAATTTTGAAATGTCAGACTTATGACATTTGCATTATTTTCTTGGTCTCCAAGTCTTGCAAACCAAAGAAGGAATATTTATTTCCTGGTCTAAATATGCTGGTGACCTTCTTCATCACTTCCACATGGAAGATTGTAAACCAACCCCTTCTCCCTTCCAGTCTGGAGTCAAACTTTTTGCCACGTGTACGTCCCATGAAGTAGATGCCACCTTGTATCGTCATCTTGTTGGTAGTCTTTTATACTTGACTCATTCCTATCCTAACCTTTCCTTTATCATTGTTCATGTTGCTCATTATATGCAAACTCCTCATGAAAGTCACTGGAAAGCAGCAAAAAAAATACTTCGATATATTCAAGGTACAATTCAGTTTGGGATTCATTACAGTACAGGGGGGAAACCTTTGTTGGTTGGTTTCACTAATTCAAATTGGGCCGGCGATACAAAATTGAACAGTTTCAATATTTTCCAAGGGAGGAATGCCACTTGGCATCTAATTCTATCACATAGTAAACATCCTGGTACTTTGCATGTTCTAGGTGCACTTCTGCTCTTAAGATTTGGAATACATTCTCCCTTTTCTTAACTTTCTTCCACTATGCAAGGTACACCTGTATCTTGAGCATTGCAGCATTACATATCTAGATCCACCTTAAACATCCTAATACTTTGCATGTTCTAGGTGCACTTCCACTCTTAAGATTTGGAATGCATTCTCCCTCTTATTGACTTTCTTCCACTGTGCAAGGTACACCTATATCCTGAGCATTGCAGCATTAGGTATCTCGATCCACCTTGAGATCTCCTTCAAAGTGAGATGGATAACCTCCTGAATATGTACCTTGGCTATAGCAAAATTCAATTTCATCTCCTCTAATTTGAGCTTGAGGGAGGGCGCCTAGTCAATCGTATCTAAGAAACGAAAATCGAGAAAATCGAGAAAAATATCAACGGCCTACCATCTATGTTTGCATGTCGCATGTACATTTTTTATGATCAATTCCACTGCATCAAAAATGCCTTCCCAAGTCTCAATTGTAACTTCGGTTTTCTTGGGCCCGAAGTTTATCCATTACTGGCAAATCCTGTGGTATGTCTCTAATGTGTTTTTGTCATCTAATATGTCTTCAAACGCTTTGGTTGATGCTATTATTTGAGCATGATGATCCTCTAGGATATCAGATTTTTGTTCAAAAGAATCGAATACTTATGTCAGTTCATTGAACCATTTATACAAACTGGAAATGGAATCACAAAATTGATCATGAACTCTGTAGGCTAACTACTTAAATTCTTCAACTGACAATCTAGAAAAAGATGAAGTGGTTGAAGCTAGCTGTGATTCCTTAAGTTGTTGCTCAAGGGTAGCAATTTGATTAGCTTTTTGGTGGTTGAGAAAATTTGACTTCTCAAGATGATGCTTGAGATAGTCATTCTCCTTCTGCAATTGATTCAATCTTCATATTCTTGTTTGAGGAGTTGGAATTATTTTTCATGGTGTGCTTCTGCTACCACCAAATCTTGTTCCTTGTTCAACAGATCTTTATTCAATTGTGAAACTCATGAATCATAATTTCTACCTGCAAAATTCCCTATGGCATTTGTTGTTTCTAATGCCCCTTATTTGATGTTAAGGGAATCTATCTTTCAAATAACTTGATTTAGGGAAGACACCTATTTGACTGTGCCTTTCCTTGTCCTCTTTGTTCCTTTATTCATTATTTCTTTGTCTTTCTTGCTCCAAAAGTATTTTCTAAAGGAGACCACAGCATCCTCTCCAAAATGAGTCATCCCTTCAGAAGCTGAGAGGGTTTCTGGTTGAAGGGTGACCCAGGGATCAGATTGTGACTAGGATACCATGATTTCCGCACTGATAGGTGAAACGATCATGTGGAAAGTGGGAAAAATATATACGAGGGATGAAGAAGAAGTGAGGAGAGGGGTATCTATTTGGAGAAAAAGAACTGTAGAAATGGAGGGGATTTCTACTTGGGAAAAATGAATATGTGAATATGTAGGGGTAGTGTGTGATGTATGGGAGGTCAATGAAATAGGTAGTGAATAAGGGGGATTCGGATTGGAATTTCAGCCAATATCAATGGATTTATAGTGGTGTCCTTGGGAAGTGGTTTTAAATTTAATTTAGAAAAAAAGATCGAGGAAACAAAGAATTAAAAATACCTTCAAACAATTGTATATCAGGGATTGAAGATGTCATATAGGTGAGAATATTCATAGGGAATGTGGCAGGCCTAGATCCTTCCTCTAGGTCACTATCGATTTCATGAACTTCAATTTCAGGATGCGGTGGAAGTTCTACCTATTGAACTGGAGGGATCCACAGAGGCACTTGTTCTTGAAGAGCAAGTGGAGCTACTTGTGTTGGTTTTTCTTCTCTAGTAACTTGCTGAGGTAAGTTCTCTATTCGAGCAATTGGTGCTTCTGGTACCTGATATTGTTGGAAAAAAACCTTAGTTTTATGTTTCTTGGGCTGAGGTTCACCCTCTTCTATGTGTTTCTAGAGCTAAGAACTGACCTTTACCAAACCCTTTTGAATTCTACCCCTTTATTTAGAGTTTCCAACATTTGTGAGGGTTGATTTCTCACACGGGTTTCCATGACAGCCTTACCCTTATCTTTCAAATGAATAGATGAGGTAGAGGAAGAGCTTGTTTCCTTCTCTTTTCTTCTTTCTCCATAGTTTTACTTTGAATTTTTTCTTTTGCATCCAACTTTAGTTTCTTGAAGTGGATGGTGGATTCCTTCAAGTCCTTCTAATAGTTGAAGACATCATCCTTCACATCTGGATCAATGATCGTACCTAATGCTTCCTGAAAGTCAACAACTACTATATAAATGGAGTCATTAGGTATATCTTCATGTGCATATTGAAACTTATCCCATTCATGAGCAAAGATACTAGCCATATAAGCCTTAGGATCATGCATTCTTCTGGGGGGTTCTTCCAGGTTCATAGTTGAAATCTCTTTACCCAGTGCAGTTGCATGGGTAGAATTCTGCATGACAAGAGAATATAAATTCAATGGAAACTTAGGAAAACCCTTCCTTTTGTGCTTTTCCAATTTGGGGAAGGCACCATCAACGACCGTTTGAAAGGTGATTTCTTGCTATACCATGAGTTCTGGAACTATTCTTGGCAAAAAATGTACTATATTGTTTCCCCAAATTTTGATGTAGGAGAAATATTCTCCAACATACCAATCTTCGTGCAATGCAATCAATGCTCTAGATGTCTATGAAAATGTTGGAGCGCCATCCTTAAATATTTTGTGATAGATAGACCCTATGAAAAGATCGCAAATCTCATACACCCGAGGGACAAATTTTTCCTCCCACATATCCGAACAACAAATATGCACTGGCAGGGAATCCTTCTGTCAATTCCAACCTAGGGTGGAAATTGTAGAGGTTGCGTAGAAAAGGTACATCCATTACATACCCTGACATGAAAAATGTTGGTTTTCTATTTGTCACAGTCTTCTGATACTTTTCAATTTCCTCCTTCAAATTCACAGATAGAATATGTGCCCAATTGAAGGACTCACCTGTGAGTAGAATGTGGTGGGCTGTCGGAACCCATTGTGCCTTAAACATCGAACAATTTCCTGACCCATACAAATGGAAGAACATGGCCGCAAGCAATGAATATGGTTCCCTAAACTTAGAAATAGGGTAGGAATTACCTGTTCGAGGAGTAAACAAAGTTGGATTCTTCATCCATGATTTCACTACCTCCTCATAATTGTAGCAGGAAATGGCTTCATCCATAAACTTGTGGTTGAGGAGTTGTTTAGGACGCCGAAGTGCATAAGCCTTGGAAAAAGTGTCAGGGTTGAAGTGGCTAGAAAGGTACCAATATGGTCATTAAACATACATTAGTTGGGGTTAGCATGATCCAACACCCACTTAGACAAGTCTGTATAGGGCATAAAAGGAGGTCTTGAAGTAATAAGATGAAGTTGTGAACTCTGAATCCTAACATAGGCGAGCTAGTCATGGGGGACTGTTGAGAAGTCATCATTGTCAAAAATAGAGTAAATTATTGACCAGTATAGATGCATGGTTTCAGAGACATGCCCACTAGTATCCATCAATATTCCAGCATTGGGGTCTTTGATGTTCTGCTCCTGCAGATCAGTTTTCAACCTTGTGTTTGTGGGTGTAGAAAACGCCATTTCTGTTCAAAATTTAGCAACCATGGTCAAAAAATTACTACATTATAGAAATAATAGAATAAATGGTCGTGAATGGTAAAACTTATTGGTAGGAAGCTTTGAAAAACTATGGAAATCGTGAGCTCGAGTGAGAAAAATTCGCAGTAAAAATCTCCAGGTACAGTAAAAACACAAGTGAAAATGGTAAAAACTTCATAAATTCGAACAGACTAAATAACCCAAACCTCAACGGAAAAATAGATCTAAGTCGTAGATCTATCATAAACGGATGGTTGAGATAAACGCGGGAAACTAAAAATGTGAGAATAAAAGTTGAAAAAGTTCAGATTTTTGGGGTTTCCGCCTTCGGAAAGTGGAAGTCGGAAATAAATTTGAACATAAAAATTATTGAGGTTCTGCATTTCGCATAGGAGGAAAGTGAAAAGTGGAAAAATAAGAAAATAGAAAATTACGAAAGATGAATTTCTGGCTTCCGCAACCTGATTTAGCGTAAGGCGGAATTTGGAAACAAACATAAATCTTTTATTGCTAATAAAATATTTTTTATTTCCACATTCCGCATAGCAGAAAGCATATTTCAAAAAATAAACTTTTTATTGAACAAAATATTATACTTCTGCGATCTTCCTTAGCAGAAGTCGGAAAAACGATTTCCCAAAAAACCCCAAAAAATGATTTTCATGATCCAACTTAGCGGAAAGCGGAAACATAAGAAAATAATAATTATAAAGGAAAAAGGTATTAATTTTTCATAGTGGTCTAGGAACTGAAAACATAGTCTCACAAAGAATACAGACAGATAATCATAAAATTGGCAAAATGGTGTTGCAATGGAAGTAACATCTCTGTATAATCAAATGAATAATGAATAATACAATACAATGATCATGTTGGAAGCATGAATTCCAAGACAATTCAAATTCCCAAGGAGGTCATTCGAATTGAATGAGTGAGTCTAGCTTAACTGAATGTAAGCCATAGTCAAAACTCAAGTTAACCACTGATCAAAGACTTAATTGACTCAATTGAGCCCTAACTGAAGTTGGAGTGCAATAAATGACTGAGTCTAACTAAAAGTAGCTCAGACACATGTCACTGCAAGCCAACCAATAAGTGGTAGCGCATCAATGACTCCAATGAACCCTGATGAGGTTAACTGAAGCGTAACTGACCATCATAAGTGGCTGGAGGCACCCCTGTTGACTCCATTTCATTAAATAATCATTAAATAATCAATTTCATGAAGGGAGGTGCCTTCACTGCCCTATTTAACTAATTGTAACCATCAATTAGCAATAAAGTGCATCTATGACACTCAGATCACCCCCGGAGTGCTCTAGTTAGCCTCCCTGAATGTAGGAGAAGGCTATGTTAGCCTCCTTGACTAAAGGTAGGCATGGGTGTGCTCATGCTGATGTCATACAGTGCTCCTCTGATGTTAATTAAGTCAATAAAACTTAGGATAGTGGTTTAACTAGGACAAATAAACCAAAATGAGGGTGTATGGTGCTAAATGTATCTAACACCCCCGCTTAAGCTATCCTCAGGAGGAGTAGAAAACATAAAGTGCATAAGAATGCTAGGCCCCAACATCTAAGGCCATAGGTCACCCTGTACAATATTGAAACTCAAACAATGCTAAAAAACAAACTAAGTGAGGAAAAGAGGGAAAACCCAGTGGGAAAAAACCCCCCTCAAGCTGAACACTAAAAGTAGTTGGATCACTCTGATGAACTCACCCCCAACAGTGAACAGAGGTAAGTGAACTTATTTTTTGAAAATATCTTGGTGAAGATGTCTGCAATCTGCTCATCAGTTGGGCAGTATTGTAGAATGATGGTCCTATCATGAACTAGCTCCCTGATATAGTGCATGTGTATCTCTACATGCTTGGTCCTCTTCCTGGTAACTGGATCTATGGATATCGTAATAGCACTTTGATTGTCACAAAAGAAAATAGTGGACAAAGTACTACCAAGATCAAACTCTGAAAGAATGCATTACAACCAAACAGCTTGGATGCAAGCATTCACCGCTCCTCAATACTCGGCCTCTGCTGAAGACAATGCTACGGTGGCCTTATTTTTGATAGACCAACAAATGGGGCCACCAGAAAACATGAATACATATATGTAAGTTGAATTCCGATCAATAGAATCACCCGCCCAATTGGAATCTGTGTACCCAACCAGCTCTAGCTTGGAGTCTGCAGCATAGTGAATGCCATAGTTCCTGGTTCCCTGAATGTACTAGAGGATCCTCTTGGATTCCTTCCAATAAATATCATGGGGCTGGTGCATGTATCTTAATACATCATTCATGGCATAAAAGATATCAGGCTGAGAATGAGTCAAGTACAACAAGATACCAATCAATTGTCGATAAATAGTGCAGTCCATGGGAGGTGTGCTTTTTCCGTATTCAAGGCTGATCCCTGAAAGGAAAGGGAATGGTTCAGACCTACATTCAGCCATGTTAAACTTGACTAATAGGTCTGATATGTATTTGTACTGAGTGATCATTATCCCATCAGAATTTTGCTCAACTTTGAGCCCCAAATCACTCATTTCAAATGCATAGTGGAGAGCAGTTTTGATGACTGAAATAGAAGCAACTGTGCTACTTTTGATCAGTAAGTCATCAACATATAAAAAAATAATAATCAAATGACCATCATAATGTTTTATATACACATTTGGATCTGATCTACACCTTTGGAATTTTTGTAAGAGAAGGAAGGCATCCATCTTGGAATACCACTCTCTTGGGGCCTATTTTAACCCATATAGTGACTTCTTTAGCTTGAAAACCAAAGATGGATCAGAGATATATCCCCCATGATGCTTCATATATATCTCCTCATGAATATATCCATGCATAAATGCTGACTTAACATCCATATGATGCACTTCCTAGTGCTTAGATGCTGAAATTGCCAAAACTAGGCAGATGGAGTCCATTTTTGCAACTGGTGCAAAAGTCTCATGGTAGTCCACACCTTGGACCTGGGAGAAACCTTTTTACACCATAATTTCCTTATATTTTTAAGTGCTTCCATCTGCAACAACCTTATTCCAAAACACGCACTTGCATTGAACCAATTTCCTTCCCGGAGGAAGAGAAACTAGCTCCCAAGTAGTATTTTTCTGAAGAGAATTCATCTCTTCATCCATGGCAACTTGCCATCTCGGATCCTTCCGAGCATGGTAGTAGAAATTAGGGTCTGAAATTATCATCAAATAACAATATTCATACAACAAATAATCAGGACAAGAGAGTGCAATACCTGCTCTTTGGAAATCAGACCGGGTTCTCCTTAAATCATTCGGATTTCCAATGTTATCTCCTGTGGAGGAGAGTCTCTGTCGGGCCTATGTTGGGAGATGATTTTGTACTTTAGGTTCTGATTCAGCATCTGATTTTTTCTGTACACTGATATCAGAAATTATAGGATCCAAATCAGGGTCATCACCCCCAATTTCATCATCCAAATATTCAGTAGAATAGAAAGGAAATTCAGCAGTTTTCTCCTTCACTAGTTCCACCTCCTGAAGAAGCTCATCGAACTTGACACTCCTTTCGATGATGATATGTTTTCTTTTGATATACAGTAGCCTAAAACATTTGATTCATCAAGATACCCAATAAACAGACATTCTATGCTTTGCAGTTGCAAATCCCTCCTTTTATCAAGTGGAATTCGGACCCATGCAGTGGACCCAAACACCCGCATGTTCAACACATCCGGCTTGTGTCCGAAGTATGCTTCAAAGGGTTCTTCCCTTTCACGAAGGAGTGTGGCACTCTATTATGAATGTATGATGCAGCATTCATGGCTTCATCCCACAAATTTGTAGCCAACTTCTTTGATTCCAACATACAAGTGGTCATCTCCTTGAGAGACCGATTCTTCCTTTCCGCTACACCGTTCTGCTGGGGAGTGTAGGGAATTCAATGCTGGACCTGAATACCAATTTGGGAGAATATGTGTAGAAACTCATTACTAACATACTCCCCACCATTATCAGATGTTAATATCTTGATCTTTTGGCCAGATGCATTCTCGATCAAGGCCTTCAGTTCAGTGAATTTTTCACAGACTTCAGACTTATTTTTGATAAAGAAGACCCATGTGTACCTGGAAAAATCATCAATAAAAGTCATAAGATACCTTGATCTATTCATGTATGTGATAGGCATGGGACTGCTGATATCAGAGTGTATCAGTCCCAAGATGCATGTAGCTCGGCCTGCCTTCCCCTGATCAAACTTGTGCTTAGTATGCTTTCCAACAACACAACCCTTGCAAATTCCAGTGGTTGCCTTGATGAACAAGAGGCCTTCAACCATGGATTTTTTTTGTATTTGCTGAAAGTATTTGAATTTGAGATGGCCAAACCTCTCATTCCATAGTCTACTAACTTCATTTCCATGAATCAGCAGTGTGGTGGGATTTGCATCCGCCACAAAATGGGAAAACTCATAGGCTTTTGCATGATGGTTTGCAAGGCCTTTTGCAACATGTTTCCTGGATGTAAGTTTTGTGATCTCTACATAATTCAGGCTGAAGGATACTCTCTTGGGCACTCCCGTATGTGTCATTTGATAAACAATCAGGAATTTTGATGCCAGAGATGGTACATACAAAACATTTGAAAAATAGCCATTCTCAAGATCAACAATACCTTGTCCTTTTGAAATGATGGTGGAGTCCTCTCCCATGTGGATGGGGATGGATTTTATGGTCTCCAAAGATGAGAAGGAGTCTCTTTCAACCATCATTTGGTTTGAAGCTTCAGAATCTATCAAGAGTTCTTTGGAATTCGAAGTGCTTGCCATGAGGGCATGACCTCTTTCATGCTGTGGTTCCCAATCTTGCTGATCTCTCCTATGAAAGATTTCTAGAAGATTGATGTGATTTATCTCAAGGAGAGAGGTAGCTTCATCAATTTTATTCTTCATGCAGGCATGTCCAGGTTGGAATCCCTTCCTGTAGTATGAACACTTGACTTTTTCCTTTCCATGATGCCATTTTCCTTTGTTCTTCTTTGAGTCGGAAGACTCATCATGCTGCTAGTTTTCAACTTTAGGCTTAGGAGCTTTGAATTTAGTTTTTGGATTCTTCTGCTTCTTTCCTTTACCCTTTAGATCTTTGGGCCCCGAGACATGGAGGGCTTGATCACAGGAGGATCTGATGATCCCCATCTAGAAAAGCTTATCATGTTCACTTGTTAGGGACTCAATGAAGGCATTGAGTGACAGCATCTTCCATCCATGGGTTATGAACTTCCCCGCATGGAATGTAGAGACAAAAACTGAATAATCAGCTCCAATTTTGGAGAGTATGGTGAGGATGAGCTGATCATCCTCCTTCTCCAGTTTGCATTTCTTCAACAGTAAGACAATGTGCTTGAACTTTGTGAAAAAGTCATTCAAGGTCTCGAAATTGGAAGGCTAGAGAGACATCAACTCATTCTCAACTTGGTATATTCTCAAATCATCCTGATTTCCATACAAGGTTTCGAATTTGTCCCAGATTTCCTTTGGAGTCTTCAATCCCGAAAGATGGAAACGAAGATCTCGGGAAATAGAGAGGCACAAGAATCTGAATGCTTCATCTTTATTGTTTAAGAATATAGCTTTTTTTATCACAGAAGTAGGCTCTTCTTCAGTGTCCATAGTGACCCTATAGATTCCTTTGGCACATACCTAGATCTCCATGTCTCCTTTCCATGAGTGGAAATTGAACAGAGTCAAGACTTCTACAGAAGAAGCCATCTGAAACTGCTAGAGTGAATGCTTTCACCTGTTAAAAATATGAAAATCACAACAAAAGGGGCACCGTAAGGTCAGACAGCTTGCACATTTTAGGATTTCATCACACCCAGCATAGTCAATCAAGCAAGCTTGATCAACAATTTCCTTACTTGGGGTATTAAGTGGTAAGCCTTGGCTTCTGGTGTAGTGCTGGAATTTTTGAGCTATTGCTCAATTTTCATGCAAGATATATCAAAAAAATTGTTTTTGAGAGATCTAAGCTTCATCCCATCGTGAGCTTTGATACCATATAAATTTGTCACAATGGTCTAGGAACTGAAAACATAGTCTCACAAAGAATACAGACAGATAATCATAAAATTGGCAAAATAGTGCTGCAATGGAAGTAGCAGCTTTTCATAATCAAATGAATAATGAATAATACAATACAATGATCATGCTAGAAGCATGAATGCCAAGACAATTTGAATTCCCAAGGAGGTCATTCGAATTAAATGAGTGAGTCTAGATTAACTAAATGTAAGCCATAATCAATACTCAAGTTAACCACTGATCAAAACCCTAATTGACTCAATTGATCCCTAATCGAAGTTGGAGTGCAATAAATGAATGATTCTAACTGAAAGTAGCTCAGACACATGTCACTGCAAGCCAACCAACAAGTGGTAGCGCATAAATGACTCCAATGAACCCCGATGAGGTTAACTGAAGTGTAACTGACAATCAGAAATGCTTAGAGGCGCCCCTGTTGACTCTGGTTCATTAAATAATCATTAAATAATAAATTCAATGAAGAGAGGCACCTTCACTACCCTTTTTAACTGATTGTAACCATTAGTTAGCAATAAAGTGCATTTATGACACTCAGATCGCCCTCGGAGTGCTCCAGTTAGCCTCCCCAAATGTAGGAGAAGGATAAGTTAGCCTCCTTGACTGAAGGTAGGCATGGGTGTGCTCATGCTGATGTCATACAATGCTCCTCTGATGTCAGTTAAGTCAATAAAACTTAGGATAGTGGTTTAACTAGGCAAAATTGTTAATGTATTTGTAACTTTGGAATGTATTCACTTATATATCTTATGTCTTGTACCCCGATGTTTATTCTGGGATGTGTCTGTCATGTAATTGAGTCATGTCATGCCCTGATGTTCCAATCGGGAAGATCTATAATGTAAACAAGTCATGTCAAGTCATTATGGGTAACCCTCCTATTGATCAAGGGTTAAAGTCCCTGCAGTTCCGGGGCACTAAGGTTATTAGAATCACCTAGTGAAGTTGACCCTAGTTGTGTTTTAGTCAAGTCGGGAATTAGTATAAATAGAGAGCTAGCCTCTCTATTTATTACACACTCACTCACACTCAGTTGTAGCGCATAGGTGAGGAAGAAGAAGACATTAGGGCTAGGAAGAAAGAGGTTACTGCTATCGAGAGATCATCTTACTGTTTTGAGCTTTTCTATTTGGTGTTGATTCTATCTCTAAGGAATTTGTGGGGTTTTCTCCATTTATGGTTTCCCTGAGAAAAATCATTGTGTTCATTGTCTCTTGTGTTGGATTGTTGTGCTTGTTATTCTCTCAGTTAAAGATCCTAATATAATGCTAGCTTAATGTTAAAAATCTAACATGGTATTAGAGCTGACCTGAGAAGAAGACACTATGCAGTTGTGGAAACTAGGGCATCTTATTTTTTGGATCTCTCTCCATATATTTTCAGCAAAATAAGGTTGGAATAACTCTCCTCCCTAGGGCGCATCTTTCTATCGAAGCAGAATCCAATTCTGAGGTTTTTCATTTTTGGACCCAACACTGCTACCGAAAATTAGGGCTTTTCAAAGAAGTGGAATTTTTTAGTGAGCCTAGGCCTGGATTGATCTCCTCCTCAAAATCAAAGTTAGGGATCAATATCAAAGAATTTAGTTGGACAAAACTCTGAAAAAGAAAAACCCTAATCTGCTCCTGAACTAGCACTGCAAAATTTCAGCTCCAAATCTAGATCCAACATCTTGAACTGGTAAGATATAAATATTTTGTATTTCCATTTGAGGTTCTCAGTTAATATGTCTCATCATACCAAGCTTGATGAAAATCTTGAGGGAGCTGATAACTTCTGAACCTAGAAGTATAGGATCTCCCTCGTCCTGGAAGAGAATGAGTTGGACTCCTACATCAATGAGGAGGTTCTAGTTCCAGAGGGAGATGAGGCTAAGGCCTTACACAAGAAGAGGTTGGTTATGGAAAAGAGGATCATTGCTGGTTCATTCAAGGATCACCTCATACCATAGGTGTCCTCCCTAAAGACACCTAAAGCTATTTTTGATGCCCTAACCAAATTATTTGAAGGAAAGAACATAAACTGGAAGATGACCTAGAGGAACCAGTTGAAGAATGTGAAGATCCAGAATGTAGAAACCATATAGTCTTACTTTACAAGGGTTTCTCGGATCAAGGAACAATTGGAAATAGTAGATAAAGAAGTGGATAATGCAAATATTGTAATGACCACCTTGAATGGTCTCCCTAGGACATGGGACTATTTCATTCAAGGGATCTGTGCCAGAAAGAAGTTAGTCAAGTTCAGCAGACTATGGGAAGAATTCTCTCAAGAAGAAGCTCGGATCGAAGCTCTAGAAGAGAAGATGGGAAGTGAATATCAAGCTCTCACAGTACAATCCAAGAAAACTATATCTAGTCATTACAGAAGTAAGTACTCTCATCAAAGGAATAACTTTAGAAAGCCTAGAGATAAGTCTAAGTTCATTTGCTATGCATGTGATGAAAGAGGACACTTTGCTAGAGATTGTCCTAAGAACAAGAGTAGCTCTCACAAGAAGAAGCGAAACAAGAGAAGACATCATGCTCATGCTGCAGAGGATGATGAACCTTCCACAAAGAGAAATAGATAAGTCAGTGATGATTCTTCAAGTGATGAAGAATATGTTCTGATTTATGCTCTCACAAGAACTATCACACATGGTAGGAATGATTGGATTATAGACAGTGGTGTTTCCAAGCACATGACAGGATTCAAGGAATCCTTTATGAAATTATCTGAACATGAATCACCTCACAAGGTGAAACTTGGAGATGACTACTAGTATCCAATAAAAGGAAGTGGGGAATCCTCCTATAAGCTAGACTCTAGAAAGTATATCAAGATGAAATATGTATTATTTGTACTTGGACTAAAGAAGAACCTCCTCTCCATATCTGCATTAGATGCAAAAGGAATGAGAGTTGCATTTGTAGATGGCCAAGTCCTCATGTGGCCAAAAGGAAAGTCTTTCGATGATGCAGTAGTGATTGGAGAACAAGAAGGAAGACTATACAAATTGAAGGGAAAACCAGAACAAGCTTTGGTTCATGACTCGGTAGAACCAAATGAGCTTTGGCATAGAAGGATTTCACATGTGCATTATAGAGCACTACCACTTGCAAGCAAATTTGTTGAAGGTCTCCCAAAAATGTAGACAAAACATGAAGGTGTATGCAAAGGATGTGTGAAAGGAAAGAACACAAAGAAGACATTTCCAAGTAGTGATAGCAAGGAAAAAGGAATCTTGGAAATCATTCACTCCGATGTATGCGGTCCAATGTCATCCAATTCACTAAGTGGGTATGTATACTATGTTTCTTTTATTGATTATTTTTCTAGGAAGACATGGATCTACTTCATGAAGAACAAAGATGAATTATTCAGCAAGTTCAAGGAATTCAAAGCCTTGATCGAGAACCACACTAAAAAGAAGATCAAGACTTTTCAATCAGATAATGGTGGAGAATTCACATCAAATGAATTCAAAGAGTTGTGAAAAGACTCAGGGATTAAGAGGGAGTTGTCCACTCCATATAATCCACAACAAAATGGGATTACAGAAAGGAAGAATAGAACTATCATGGAAGCTGCAAGAGTAATGCTTCATGATCAAGATATTCCTATGCATCTTTGGGCCAGGACAACGGTGTATGTACAGAACCATACTACACACAGAGTAATCAAGAACAAGACTCCTTAAGAAGTCTTCTCCGGTAAGAAACCAGAAGTCAGCCTTCTCAAAATATTCAGTTGTCTTGTGTACATACACATTCCGAAAGAAAAGAGGACAAAGTTAGATCCTTCAGGAAAGAAGGGTATATTTGTGGGATACTCTGAAAGCTCAAAGGCTTATAGAATATACTTCCCAAGGTTCAAGAAGATTGAAATTATCAGAGATGTAACATTTGATGAAGATTCATCCTACATCAAATCAAGGAAGAGACCAGCTAAAGAACCTGAGGAAACAAGAGAACCCAGAATTCATGACACAATCATGAACGAAGAAATTCAAGAAGAAGATCGAGAATTTGAAGAACCTCAAGAACCTGTAGATCCACCTTTGGAGAAGAATCCTCATAAGAGGAAACCTGCTTGGGTACATGAAATTATCCAAGGTGCAGAAATATATGGAGCTTCAGAAGAAACTCTTAGAGGAAGAAAGAGAACTAGATCTTGCTCTAGTTACATAGCCTTACTATGTGACATTATTGATAAAGAACCTTCCAACTATGAAGAAGCGGTAGAACGGAAAGAATGGAAGGATGCTATGATCGAAGAGTATCAATCAATCATGACAAATAATGTTTGGGATGTTGTCCCAAGACCAAAAGGGAAGTCCATTGTAACTTCCAAACGGATCTACAAGATCAATCATGTTGCAGATGGCAGCATTGAGAAATATAAAGCTAGATTCATGGCTCATGGTTTCTCCTAGAAAGAAGGAATAGATTATGAAGAAACCTTTGCACTTGTAGCCAGATACAATTCCATCAGATCATTACTTGCTCTGGCTACAGTGATGAAATGGAAGATACACTAGATGGATGTCAATACTGCCTTCTTGAATGGTGTAGTAGAAGAGGAAGTGTATGCGAAACAACCACTCAATTTTGAGACACATGATAGGGAGTCTCATGTGTGTAGATTGAAGAAATCCTTGTATGGTTTGAAACAGGCACCCAGGACATGGTACGGTAGAATTGATGGTTTCCTATCCAGTTTGGGCTTTACTAATAGTAAAGCAGATTCCAACCTTTACTACAAGGTTGAAGATGGAAACCCAGTGATACTTCTATTGTATGTGGATGATCTATTTGTAACAGGTATGGATGGGTTGATTGCTAATACAAAGAGGAAACTTGTTGCCGAGTTTGAAATGAAAGACTTGGGCATGATGCACTATTTATTAGGCATGGAGGTGTGGCAGAATGCGGATGGAATCTTCCTTGGACAAGGGAAGTATGCAGTAGAGATTCTAAAGAGATTTGATATGATGGACTGTAAGGACATAACCAAACCTATGGCATCAAACCTGAAGCTATTGAGTGATGCTTCATCAGAAGTAGTTGATGCCACGATGTATCGTCAGATGATTGGATCCTTCATGTACCTAATGAACAAAAGACCAGATATTTGTTTTGCTGTAAACAACTTGAGCCAGTTCTTGATAGATCCGAGACATGTTCACTTGATTGCTGCAAAGCATATTATAAGGTACCTAAAGGGTACAGTTAACTATGGGCTCAAGCACGAGGAAAATCAGAAGATTAACCTGGAGGGTTATGTTGATTTAGATTGGGCAGGCAGTGCCATCGATAGGAAGAGCACTTCAGGGTGTTGCTTCAGTATGGGATCAGGTGTGATCTCTTGGTTTAGCAGGAAGCAATCCTGTGTGGCACTAAGTACAGTTGAAGCAGAGTATGTTGCAAATTTTTCAGCTAATTGTGAGGTAGTATGGCTAAGGAAGCTACTGTCTAATTTATTTGATCTCTAGATGGATGCTACTTGTATATATTGCGACAACCAGAGTTGTGTGAAGTTGTCAGAGAACCCAATGTTCCATGAAAAGTCAAAGCATATCAATATCAAGTATCACTATATTAGGGATATGGTGCAGAGAGGAGCAGTGAAGCTCCAGTATGTCGCAACGGACGAACAGATAGCTGATGTATTAACGAAGCCATTGGCTAGAGTGAATTTTGAGTACTTCAGGGAGGATCTTGGTGTTCTCCAAATCGAGGTTCCCTCCAAGGGGAAATGATGAGACCTAGATCCATTCTGACATGGGAGAGGATTAGGTTCGTTCCATGGTCAGATGTAAGGGCTGAGCCATTCTGTCATGGTGATAGGATTTGGTTCCTTCCATGTCAGATGTGAGTGCCGAGCCATTCTAATGTGACTGTAGGATTGGTTCCTACATGATTAGATGTAAGGGATTAATGCCATTATTGGAATGGAGGCACCTAATCAGTTACCAGGAATACTCAGTCTGGGACTGAGGGCCATTCTGATATGAATGTAGGATGTAGTCTTACATGATTAGATGTGAGCGGATGGAAATTCTGATGTGATCGAGGGATGTGATCCCACTTGATTAGATATAAGGGTTGATCCCATTCTCTAGGAGAATGGAGGCACCTAGTCAGTTACCAGGAATCCTCAGTCTGGACTGAGATCCCTTTCAATGCGATGTGTTTACACATGGTCGAATGTAAGTGCAAAGCCTTTATAACAAGATGAGGTCAAATATAAGTGATGAGCCATTTTGGTGCGATGTGTTTACACATGGTCAGATGTGAGTGTTGTACCTTTCTGACAAGATGGGGTCAGATGTAATTGTAAATCCTTTCCAATAAGATGAGGTTGGATTAAGTGATGAGCCATTCTGACGTGATGTGTTTACACATGGTCATATGTGAGTGCTGGGCCTTTCTGACAAGATGAGGTCAGATGTGAGTGTTGGGCATGCCTTTCTGACAAGATGAGGTCATATGTAATAGCTAAGTGGGCCTTTTTGACTTAGGGTCAGGTATAAGCGCTGAATACCTACATGAAGGGTAGGCCTACAACCAGCATGAAAAAGGGCTAGCTCTGTAGAACTTCCTCTGACGAGAAGAATTGAGATAGCACCATTATGAGATAGAATATGATGATGATCCAGACTTGATGATGATCAAGATCAAGTGATGATCCAGATGTGATGATGATCCAGTAATGATGATCCAGTAGTCGTGATGATCCAGATCCCATGATGAAGATGACTTAGAAGATGACTTGAAGACGAAGAAGACGAAGAAGACGAAGAAGACAAATATGACTTGAAGATGAAGATGACGAGATGATCTAGTCGATAGAGAGAAGAATACCAGTGCTAAAAATTGTGTCGAAAGAATACCTTCCTAGTTAAGAGGGAGTGTTAATGTATTTGTAACTTCGGAATATATATACTTATATATCTTATGTCTTGTACCCCAATGTTTATTCTGGGATGTGTCTGTAATGTAATTGAGTCATGTCATGCCCTGATGTTTCAATCGGGAGGATATATAATGTAAATAAGTCATTTCAAGTCATTGTGGGTAACCCTCCTATTGATCAAGGGTTAAAGTCCCCGTAGTTCTAGGGCACTAGGGTTATTAGAATCACCTAGTGAAGTCGGTCCTAGTTGGGTTTTAGTCAAGTCAGGAATTAGTATAAATAGAGAGCTATCCTCTCTATTTATTACACACTCACTCACACTCAGTTGTATTGCATAGTTGAGGAAGAAGACGACACCGGGGCTAGGAAGAAAGAGGTTACTGCTGTTGGGAGATCATCTTATTGTTTTGGGATTTTCTATTTGGTGCTAATTCTATCTCTGAGGAAGTTGTGGGGTTTTCTCCATTTATGGTTTCCCGGAGGAAAAACATTGTGTTCATTGTCTCTTATGTTTGATTGATGTGCTTGATATTCTCTCAGTTAAATATCCTAATATAATGCTAGCTTAATGTTAAAAATCTAACACAAATTGACCAAAATGAGTTTGTATGGTGGTAAATGTCTCCAACAAAAGGTGCTTCTGAAATCCACAAAAACCCAAAAAAAACAAGGCTAACAAGGAAATTTTATTAATTCCAAAACATGATACTTACAATTTAAGGATTCCCATAAGAAGATCATGGGTTAAGAATCCAATTAAAAATTTGATGGGGGGTCCCATTTTGATGGCTCAAAATGGGATCTGTTGCAGCCAACAACACTCACATATGGCTTGTGTAATCTACAATCAATATGGATCATTGTCTAGTACATATTCATTTGAGTCAGGTGACAACTAGAAGGACCTGTCTACCAAATAGAGAACCAAATCCCCAAAGGGAACAAAAGGATACAACCTTAATTCAGTCTTATTACCTTAGAGTGCACAATTCGATGACCCAACAGTTTATAATGTTAATTATACCATCAGAGTTTTCTTTCCCATAAGCATATGTTGCAAAAGGAATCCTAATATATGCAACCTAGAATATTAATGATGTTTTATGTTTTAACCATGTTGTCCATCTGGTTAAGAATAGAATCAAATCCATTTGATGTTGTGATGCATACAGGTTATTATCACTTGTTTTCAGATAAATATAATCAGATTCTACCAATATAACTTTATTTTTCTGTTGCATATTTGACAGCTTATGTATGTTTAGATTGGATTCACATATAAATGATCGATAACCTTACAATGAAACCATTATTCAGATGTAATTATTTGATGTGGAAATCTCTTTTTATGTATCACGGAAGTAGTTCTCTGTAACATGTATAAATTTTCATGCATACGTAATTCAGCTTGATAATTCTTGTTGGATACTTATTGAAGCAATCTGAACTGTAGAATTGTATGCTTTAACTGGATGCAAGCTTTCAACCATAGATATTGGGGCACCACTTATACGAATGGTGTATAGTCCAACAGGTGGACATATCATGATTACAGTGCTCAAGGTTGGTATTTGTTCAATTTTAAATATTGATGTTGCTTCTAATAACTTTTCAAAACTCTTAAGCAATATTTCCTTTTTTGAAGCAACCCAACTTATTTAGTGTGCAAGTTCTACGTCTGCCAAAGTATGGTTATGACACACTTATAAAAAGTTTGATATTATTGGTTTTGGGTCATTTAAGGAGAAATATTTTGGGTGACGCTTTCTTACTAGAATTTATATTTTTGAATCTGAAATCTCAAGAAATATTATTGTAACAGTTTGTTCCAAATACAACAGTGCAATTCATCTGATTAGAAATTGTAATTATACCTTCTCTTCCTAGAAAACAAATACTTATTTGTTTATATGCCTTCTATTCCCAGAAAATAATACTTATTTGTTTTTTAAGTAAAGAATGGTTTTTTAAACAATAAGGGCCACATAATAAACAAACTAACTTAAAAAATGATTATACTCACACAATTCCTATTGTGTTATCTATGCATCAAGACACTTAGATATAAAATATGTTTGGCATCCATATACCATACCTTGGGAAAAATAACATAGATTTTGGAATTAGTCCAAAAGTGTTTTCACCTAGATAGAAAAGTGTTAGGTCTCCTGTCACTTGTGTTTCATGATGGGAATATGTATGGATTAGATTGAGTGGGTGCTTGACCTTGGACATAATGTTAACATAGTGCACTTAGAATGATAACATGATCACGTACCTAGTGATCATGTTTTATTGGTTTATTAGGGATTCTTTTTGGATTTGTTTTTTCCCATTTTCACCTTTAATTTATTATTTTTTGGTAGTATTGTTTGGTCCATCTAGTAAAAGAAACTATTTGTTCAAACTACTTGACACATGCAAATTCAATCAATGCATAGTTACTATATTTGCAGGTTCATAACTTTGTCTTTGACTATCTGTTGGGTTGGTAGGGTTTCTAATTTCCCCATCCCCCCTTCTCTCATGCAATGCACTTATCTACATTTTGGCCTCCATCATCTTATACACTATCAGAAATCATCACCAATCACTTATGACCTAGTTCTATTTATTCTATCGTGATTTGGTGCTATTACAATTTTCCCTTGCAATCTATCCTTCGGTTTTTATGATCATACTAGAACTATAGCCTCATGAAAACCTAAGTGGACACAATTAAAATAGAGGGGTAACACCCTAAATGAAATCACCATAAAAGCGAAAGATGGTAACAAAGTGGTTGATTTGAATCACTGATCATCCTTTTCCTTTTGTCTAAATTCATAATGATAGTTTTTCAAACTGTGCAACAGGTATTGTGGGTTTATTTTTATTATTCGTTAGTTCTATTGTCCACTTATTATGAATTTATAGTGTTTCTAAACATATTTGAATTTCTTGATTGGTTGATTTCTATAGAATGCTATTATTCTTCTTTCTCAAACAATTTTGCATCCACGCAGTTATATCAGGTCATTACTTTTGTTTAATTGCATTCTTTTGACTACTAAGGGTTCATATAATCTAGAATTTGATAAATCAAGGACCTTGACAATGAATAGAAATGGACTCATCCTTTCATACCCCACGTTGCATTTATGGTTTGACTTGTTGTCAAAGACTCTTCCAAAGAGGGATCTTATTAGCACTGCAAAGATAATGGTCCTTGGGTAGACTATCTATGGGCCTACTATCACTATTGTCTTCTTCTTAGTGAATGCTTTCCTGCAAGGTATGAAATAATGTATTTGTTGGCATTTTTTATTGATGTTTTGGAGATGAATTTCCAAGCATGATTTTGTGAATTTGGTAGAGCATTCTTGAGTGTCTATGGTTATGATAAACCTTAATATTTTACTTAAGATACTATGTACTATAAGTTACAACATAACAATGATAAATTTTATAGGAACAATTTCCATCGATTTAGTACAATGCCCCATATCCTAGTTCAATCTCTATTCTTTAGAAAATTGAGTGACTGATAGACATAATCCCAAAGCTCCTTAATAGAAGGTTTTAAGCATCTTGCTCCAAGTCATGGTAATTATTGCTAGCGAAAAGAGAAAGATAGAAGAAATCCAAAAATAATCTATATTGACTCTATCAGTATGGTGACCTATGGCTTGGAATGACAAATCCTCAAAGGCCTCAAAGATGTAGCTCAAAAATGATAATCTCATGGATATGTTACCTGGGAAAAAAGAGGTCTTGTGGTATATTTTCATTTCACTACTATCCTACATGGGTGATTCAAAGAGATGGAAATGGATAAGGAAAAGCACATTGGCACAAGTGTGACATCTCTATAGTTTCCAAGACAAGCTTGGTGTGTATTTTGATTTCCATGCATAGTTACAATATATGGAAATATTTGGGTCTGGTTACAAAAATTCTCTTAATTGCCATATGGGACCAAATTTACTATACCATGTCAATTGTATCCATATCTATTATCTATATCCCACAACCATAGATATGTTGTACCACTAAAATTATAATAAAAAATAAAAGATAAAACTAAAATCCTCACCATATATGGGCATGGCTTGAGTATGTTGAAGGTTCATGTCACCAAAAAGGTGAAACTTGAGAAAGGCTATATGACATTCACATGGTCAAAGAATGGGTCTCTTCAGCTGACTAATTAATTATGCAACAACATGAATTTTAGAGTCATTGAAGAGTGAGTCACTTGGATCTCTCTAGGTCCACCAAAATTTAGGTTACTTTGGCAGTCATTAAGTTACCATTTATTCTTCTTCCTTTCTTGACTATAAATATGCAGTGCATATTAAGATTACATGACATACCCTTATGCCTCAAATGTATAGGAGAGTTGAATATTTGGCTATCTTTTATTAGGCTAGATGAGGGACAAGCTTTGTGAAAAGTGAACTGCAAGCATAAAAGAATACATAAATATCCTATAGAATCAACAATAAGTTACATTTTTCAACAAGGAACAAAAATTATCTAAAACAACTATTAAAGGGAAAGTTATTTCTAATATAAACTTACTGTATTCAAGCTAGATTCATTAAGGGTAATCTAACTATAGTACAAGTTTAGAAATTGGGCATTCATAGAAGGAGGTCCAATTTCTCTTCCATATTCTGTAATCAACATTTGACAATGCCAATTTTTTCATTTAGTTTAAAATATATGATCTAAAGATATTAAGATTTCAATTTTCTTCTGTTTGGATCCTTTGTTTTGTCCCATTTGTGAACTAGGCCACCGAAGTCTATTGGGCATAAACAACCCTAGAATAAAGTCTGATAGATTTTTGAAGGAATTTTGTGTATCAAAAAATGAAATATGGGAAGTTTTGAAGTGATTATGGGCATGGATTGTGGAAACAAACAAAATCTTTCACAAATATGGGCATGTAAACAATAATGAAGGGGGTTATCTGTAAATTTTGGGAATAACTAAGGCTTTTCCAAACATTTCTCAACCCCAAATTAGTCCTAAAATGGAATTCTTAATAGCCCAAAAACATCAAGCAACAACCCTTTTTGAATTCTAGTTGCATATGAAGCAATTCTGGTTTGAATTTGAAATCTAAAAATGGCATTTTTCTCTCGAAGACAATAGTCCTATTAATTCTGGGCATAGTAAAATCCCTAAGCCATGAAAGCCATGAAACGTGTTCTAGGTTCTAAGCAAAAATAACCTTCAAACATAAGTTGTACCTCAACTCTGACTTGCATTAATGTTCACTTTGAGTGTGTAACATCAACATTTGTTGGAATGGGCAGTCTATGCAGTGATATATTGTACAATCTTCAAATTATATTTGAAAATTTTCACCTTAAATAGACTGTCCCATCCAATAGTCCCCTTGCATAGGTTTTGGGGAGGCTAGTCGCTAATTGAAACTATTATTTGAAACATTCTACCCATGTGAGATCATGTGACAATAATGTTTATGTATCAAATATAGGGATTCTATATTTCTAGTAATTATAAGCATTTGGTATGTGGCTAGATAAATTCTCATTATAATTAGAAACAATACCCAAGGATCTACTATAAAAAACTTGACAAATGTCTTACAAGATCTAGTAAATATGAATCCCTTTTGATCCAAATATATATGTCAAAATCATGGGTGGTTATTTGTTAATTATGATTATTTATATATATGAAATAATCATCAAATGGTGAGGTCAACATAGTTCAAAGGTAAAATATTATATGTTCATTCTTTGACATGTCTAATTTAGGCCTCCTTCATTACCACCTAGGCATAGAATTTTGGAAAAATAATGGTGCCATGTTAATGTCACAAAGTATCCATATAATTTTGGATGCACTTGGCCCCCATTCCTCCCACCTATAGAAGAGGGAGCATAACATACCCCAATCCCAACCATGACTCCCTTGAATCTACTTTTAAGCAAGAAGAATGGATTTTATTACCTTCAAATCCTGCTTTTCAAGTGCCAAAGACTTAAAACACAAGAAAAACCTTAGAGGAACACAGTAAGGTTTCCCACTGCAAGTCATATTAAAAAACAACACTATCTCCTCCCATAGATATTTCTATGTTTATAAGCTTCCCTGTAATCTCATTATGTTTTATTCTATAAATACAGATGAAAGAGGACGAGCTATTGGTTTCTCAAAACATTGGTGATGTTATCAGCATCTTACATAAATACACAGAATGGCCAAGGCTATGACAAAGATATTAGTCATAGAATGCCAAACCATGATAATGATGGGGCTACCATCCATTAAGACCAACCTTACCTATAAATACATTTACATGTGATGATAATAATGCGTTACTATCCACTAAGACCAACACTTGGTTTATGGGACCTTATAAAAAATAAATATTTGATGCACTTTATTATGTTGTCTTTATGATCAAATAACAAGAAATATAATTACATAATCCACTTTGATTTTCATGAATTAATTTGGTAGGTTTGCCCTCGTATCTCTATATCTATTAGATAAGAAATCTCTTTCTATATATCTATTAGCTAGGTTTGTCTTAATATATCTATTAGGTGTGATTTTCCTTGCTTGGGGATTAGCACTTACCTGCTTGACCTACTTGGTGATGCGTTGTCTCACTTATCTTGGAGAATGTCCTAGTGATTGACATGGGATCATCATTTGCTTTCTTATCCTAGTGATAGGTTTGTCTTCACATACCTATCTCATAGTAGGGAAGGGAATAAGGATGAAAGTAGGAAAGATAAAATCTATATGTGTAGGTAGGTTGACTAGTTGGGGGTAAGATTGTTTTGTAAAAGTTGACTTGAGTAATGTAAGTCATGCTTCATTGGCCATCGCTTCCATTCCTTTCAAGGAAGAGATTAAATAAGGCCACAATATTGAGTGTGTATATAAATTATCATCTAAAAAAAAATTTTAGTCATTAAATTTTTTATAAATTGACTCATTATAAAAGAAAGTAAAAATAATGTTACTAAGAAAAATGGCATTTTTTTTGATAAATTTACATAGTCTTGTTAGATATTTTACCTCTATGTAGCGCAATTTATTGTTGGATATCCATTACATCCGACAAAGTTGTTATACTACCAACAACCTTTATGAAAAAATTGTCGTCGGTTATCCGACATCTATGCTATAAAATATGTGGTCGGATTTCCATTTCCTCTGATAAAGTTGCAATACTATCAACGACCTCCACTCGTTGAATTTTTACCTTTGACTTCATTGGTGTTTCGAACCAAAACTTTAAAATTTGTCAAATTTATGACCCCAGACTTCGTCGGATTATCGACCACTAACTTCGTCGAAGTTTCAACCCAAAACTTCAAACGTCGTCGGATTTTCAACAGATGGATGGATATTGGATTTTCGACAGATGTATTTCAAAATTTCAATGAGTTTATTTCATTTTTGGAAAACCACCAAAATTCAACTGACATTTAAAAAGAAAGCGATTTGTCAAATTTCCAGCAACAATATGTCAAAAATCAAACAACTATGCCGTCAAATTTTGTGTTCAAAAATTCTAGTGATAGTGTATGTTGTTGTTCCCCAATCGGATATGTGTTTACCTCCTTTCGTGATGCCATTATTGTGTATAGACCCTAAGGTACAACCTTCATTGTAAGTTGGGGAAATAACCCCCAGTGAAATATCATGTAATGTATTTTTTGAGTCTCTCTAAGAGAAGTCAACCCTATTAGGGTAAGAGGTTGGCCCTAGTCATGTAATAGGTCATACACTTGATTAGTATAAATAGGGAGGCATCATCCCTCATTTATACACACCTCACACTCCCTGAAGTTCACATGAGAGAGATATATATATAAGAGGATCGATAGATAGCTACTAAAGACTTCTTATTACTAGGTTTGTTCATCTGATGAAGTTACTCAAATATGGAAACCCATTTTTCTGTGCAGGACAAATAGTAGATTCCACCAGGATGTGGTGGATTAGTTATCTAAATTATTGGCTGATGGGGAGTGCACCCAATGCAAGTCAATCAGATCCTACAGGATCTAGACATCACATAGATATGGAGGATTCTCCCATGTGATATAAAATCATTAATGCATCATAGTTTTCATTTGATCATCCTACTATAGAGGTGGAGGCCTTGTTAGATCTATTCTATTTCATTTGGTGAGGGTGGTGGTACTCCACCTCCTCCTCCTTCTCCTCCTCATGGAGCCAACCTACCACTGCCTCCTCCTCCTTCTCCTCCTCACGGAGATGACCTACCACCTTCTCACCATCTCATAGAGTTGACCCACCACCATCTCCCGCTCCCTAACCCAACCAATCGCCTGCTCCTTCTCATTGAGATAACCCACCACCATATCTTCCTCCATATGTCAATCAACCACCCTCTCCTCCACACCAAGTAGACCAACCATCATATTCTTCTCACCTAGTGACCCACCATCACCTCCTACACCATTGGATAGTTGTATAGATGTGATAGTTGCATCGAGTGATAAAGATACTCACAGAGAGTTATATCAACTGCTTCATTCTACATTTTTATTTGGAGAAGGTAATGGTGCCTCTGGATTTGTTAGTGAAGGTGTTGATGCCTCTAGATTTTTTGGTGGAGGTGTTGATGCCTCTAGATATGGTGGTGGACCCACTATCTCATAGTAGTTATTGAGCACATGTATATATATAACTTTATATTTGAATTGAGTTGTAAATTATATATATATATATTATGATTTTGATATTATTGTTCATATATATTATACTTGTTTCATATCACGTTGATGTTGAGGTTGATGTATATTATGTTGTAGTGTTCATGTATATTTATGGCTTTTCATGTTATGTTGATGTTGTTTGATTTATAAAATGTATTGTGTGTTAGTGATCTAAATTAGAAATGCAATATAATCTTTGATTGTAGTTTTAATTGCCCTCCTCGGGTTTATCTCTAAACCCACTAATAACCATGCATAAATCAAACAATAGATATGAAATATAAAACCAGTAAGCAAACAATTTTTTTCTCTTTACAACAATTACAGATCCAAATATATATAAATCACATATCTAACCAATATAATTCGTCATTCAACATATCCATTCAATAATACCGGTTTGTATTAAAAAATATTGATTTCCAAACCATAGATATAGTATTCCATAGAAGATATATTTGAAATCAAATAACATAAATAAGTAAACATCAAAGTATGAACTTGTCGGATCCCAGAAGTTGTCGAAGGTTGAAGAAGCCATCGAAGATCCACCACAAGCTCCTTTTTTAATTTTCCAATCAAGAAAGGTCCACTATCTTCCACCCTACTGTACCCATGGATACTCTCCTTCCCCTGGGACCCCTGAGCCACAACTGGGCTGACGAATCAAAAGCTATCGAACAACATCGGTACACAGGCTACTACTATGAGACTCTCAACCCCTCTTGTACCAAAGTGAACCATTCCCTCTAACATTCACCTCAAAAGTGTGGCAGATCCTCTGACGTACAACACTAGGGTAAAAGAGATGAGAGCCTTATGCCCTCTTTTTCTCTTTATAACTTTATGAAAATACTTCATGCATCCATGCAATCATTTTTGAATTATTTTAATTTATTATTCACCCACCTAGTCTTAGTCCTCTTTGGTTTTTTTATTTTTTATATTTTAACTAAGATTTACTTTAGTTGAGTCCCTTGATTTTCTCAATTAAGGATTTCTTCAATCTTTTAATTTCTAATTTACAATTTGTTAATTTTCTCACTTTTTTAGTTTTCACAAATTCATAATTAAGATTAATTAACTTGATATTTCATTCACATAAAATTAACTATGTTATATTTTTAAATCTTTTAGAAATATTATTTCCCCCCCCCCATAAATAATATAATTTAATGGTTGCATTTCTTTTCCTTTTATTAACTGGTGTGTTTTCGTTGTGATGAGGATATAAAGGGTGTCATGCTATGTGCATTCCCTTCAGATACTCCCCCCTTGATAGGGATTGGGTATAACGACTGAGACCTTGTTCACTCAATTTAGTGGACCCTATTGAGGGACTAGTGATTCCTAGAGAATAAGTTCGTGTCCTTATTGCACACCCCTCAGTATGTTCATCGTGAGTGGCCAAATTAATGGCCTAACCTCACAACAACAAATATCTTATGAACAATATCCTCTCTCACTCTTTCCCAACTCATCGCATGCAAAATGGTAGACTTATATCATATTTCTATTCAACCTTGTTACCTAATGTGGAACGATTGGTAATCGCAATCTAGAACCTGCACATTAAACATCATGCACATCAAAAAAGAAAATTTATAATATAACATATATATACCATATTGACATCACATATCAATGATACCTGACTTAGTCTAGAGTACATGTAGTATCGACGCCATCATTGCATCGCATGTACTTGTCTTTCCTAACACACTTGATGACCCATCATAGTTCATGTTATCCAAATCATAATCACATGCATTTCATAATTTCACATTATTCATAAATATTCAATCATCATTGAAACAATATTATATAGCATTTGATCAACAACGAAACCATCCAAATAACATAATAATTTATCATTGTCACAACATGTTCTAACAATATATAGTTTTTAGACAACTATTTGTAATAGTCAAAGTACTAGTTCCCCACATGGTCGGGTCATTCAAAATTTAACACTGTCAAATAAAAAGATGACATATAGTCTAGTTCTAAATCCACACATAACCATGTCATTTGCAATCGAATGACCTCAAATAATAATCCTGCAATCAATGTCATAAGTCAATGACAAAATGGGGCACTACAGTAGTTAAGATCATTTAATGTCATTTTCCTACAGTAATTATTTAATGGCATATTTATACGATAATAAATTTAACTATCTAACTATTTGTTTTAGAAAGGAATTTTTTATTTGATTTATTTATATGGATAACTAGGTAAGCTATGGTTTTACTATATTAATAGCTTATTTAGACAAAATTAAAAAAATAAAATAAAATATACTAAATTAATTTTAAGAGTATGAATATAAGTGTGAATTAATGATGTCTTCTTCAGCATATAAGAAATAATAGTAATTCAAAAAAGAAAATATTTATTGATTTACACATATCTTAGATACCTAATCAATAAATATATAAATTGGATGTCTATGTTAATGTGTTTGAGTACTACCTAAATAATATAATCAATATATAAAAATTCAAACAAATATAAACGACAAGGGATAGAAAACTATGTATAACTAAAACATCTAGTAGTACTAAAATTGACAACAACAATAATAAATCATAAATTATTATGGATCCATGCAAACATAAATGCATGTATTTTCTAAGGTTGAGTAAGTGTCAATTTGTTGTCATTTAGAAGATTGTGTGGAACAATAATAACATGTTTGGTTAAAAAGATTTCAATGTTTTTGTGTGTCATTATTTATTTTTGTGGTCATTTGTTGGACATAAATAAAATTATCTTATCTTATCTTATTATTATCTAAAAAATTGTTCTCTTTATATAAAACAAAAAATATGGATATTTTTGGGGTTCCACACTAATGATGTTAGTTGTTGGAAACAAATACATTAATATTTTTTTACAGTATATTTTCTTGCCATGAAGGAAAATGTTGTGGAAAATCCCCCCTACCCACAAGTGAAACCCCCCTTGAATGACCTCTTTGATTCAAGACAACAGGAAAACAAATGGTGTACTACTTCCCTCTTAAACCAATTCTATATACACGCAAGAAAAATAAGAAAGGAAGGAAAAAGGATGATATAGATGACATGCCGGCTCTTTTTCATTGGTTGTCCTCATTGATCTAGCCCCTGGCATTGATGCCCAATCCTTTGGTGCGCAAAATATCTTGCAAAGAACACAACACTTCCTTCGTCCACAAATCACTGTCAATCAAAATGAATCTAACTATATTGAATTACACACTAATAGACATACATATAAATGACAATATAAACATGAGGGGGATATGTCAAGTTATATTAATGGAGAAAAAAGCCGTGTCAATGACATTGAAAGCTACCATATGCCTTATGGGTAGATAAAACCACGACAAAAAGAAACATAGGTCAACTCCTTTTCAGCTGTTGTATGGTCAAGAGGCTATCATGTGTGTAGAACTACAATTAGCATCCTTTCACCTAGATTTTAAGACCGAAGAACTAAAAGCAGACTTCTAACAAATATTTTATGCACTGCTTCCCCTAGAAGAGCAAAGAAAACATGCCCTATCAAAACTTAGAGAAGAAGTAAGCAATTGAAAGGTCCTACAGTGCTTGTCCGCATCAGGTAAGGTACTTTTGAATAAATTCAAGTCAGTTGCATTCAAGGTTAGACAAAGAGTGTTGTTGTGGGATTCTTCTCACTCTAACAGGGGTAAGCACTTCAAGTTCCAAGTGTGGTAGCCATTGTGGATTACTTATAGGGGTTCGAACTCGATGGAATGGAGCTCGATGGATGGATGGGTGGGCCAAAGGATGAACCAGAGAAGGGAGACTTAGTCCATTAGAGAAATACATTCATGTACACCATGATAACATATTACTAAATGTATGACATAGTACTAAACATTCAACCACTGATCTAGTAAAGCATAGATAAAAGAAACTACTCACACTCATCAATACAGGGCAACATACAAGCAGCAACCAGATAATTTACAACTTGAGTATCGTTGTATAAGTATCTCCTCTAATCTCTCCCTTCCATCCCCTTGGGTGTATCGGGATCATAAGTGTGATGCTCTCACTTTTCATGCCTTTCAACCAAGGATGGCCCTCCTTAAATAGGATACCAAAGGTCTAAACTCCATAGGTTAATTTGGGAAAATGGGAATCAAATGAGGATTTGGAACCACAAATTAGGATTGGCATAGAGAAGATGAGGGTAGCTCGAATCCTTGACCAAACTAACTAGATATTCTTGAATCCTATCTCCAAAATAACACATAGCTAGATGCAACCACTTCGTCGCTCCCCCAATACTGAGCATGGTGAGATGAAGTAGGAATTCATCATTCTCTTAAAAATGAGCAAGGAGGGGTAACAATTTTTCATCCCTCCCCTAGCATGGAAAGGGGGCGATAATGTGGGAAAAAGGGTCAAAATTTAGGGTAAAATGTGATGTTTTGACCTCCTAATGATGTGTTATATTGAATTACACAATAATAAACATGCATATAATTGAAAATATAAACATGAGGGGAATAAGAAAAGTTATATAAATGGAAAGCAATGAACAAGAGAATTTACAATCTGAGTATTGATGTATATGTGTCTCTTCCAAGCTCTCCTTTCCATCCCCTTGGGTGTCTCTAGATCATAAGTGTGATGCTCTCACTTTTCATGCCTTTAAACCAAGGATGGACCTGATTATATATGATGTCAAAGGTCTATCCTCCATGGGGTAATTTGGGAAAAGGTTGAATCAAATGAGGATTTGTCTCCATAAGTTAGGATTGGGATAGAGAGGATAAGGGTAGCTCGAATCCTTGACCAAACTAACTAGATATTCTTGGACATTATCTCCAAAATAAGACATGATTAGATGCAACCAATTTATTACTTCCCTAATATTGAGCATAGTGGGATGAAGTAGCACTTCATCGCTCCCTTAAAACTGAGAAAGGAGGGATAATAGGGTTTCATCCCTCCCATGACATGGAAATGGGGGCGATAATGTGGGAAAAATGTCAAAACTTAAGGTAAAATGTGATGTTTCGACCTCCTAATGATGTGTTTTCCTTCCCGGACATGCTTAGGGACTAAGGAAAAGAATTTCTCGTGGTGGTGAAAGTGCGACACTTGATAGTGAGGAAAATAGGTTGTATAACATAAAATGGAACCATGAATGTATATTGGGGTGAGAGTTTTTTTTATTCTAACAACTCCTTAAGTTAAATATTACCAAATGCGTTGATATATTTTTTATTTAAAAATTTAGTCATGAAACTTTGAGAATATTATAAATTCTAGTTTTCATTAAATTTAATAACAAAATTATAATTATGGTAAATGTCACATGAATATGAATATGAACAATTGTGGCATATTGGAATTAATTATAAGTTCTTTAGAACATTAATTATGTAGTATATAAATGTGGTCCACTTGATCCAAGTAGAGGTATTGATCTTGACATCATGGAAATATTTTTTCATTGCCTAATTGAAAATATGATATGAACCGTTACACCAAAACATTAAGGTGTTAGTTAAGTCCACTCACCATGATCCTAACATCCCACTACGCTTTGCAGTCCACCCATACGGTGGTACCTCCTTTGAGTCATATGATCCCCAAACGAACACTACAATGTCGACATTTCCAACTTCTCTGTGACTCGAACTAGGGTGGAGGATTCGATACCATATGATACGAACCATTACACCAAAACCCCAAGGTGTTAGTGAAGGATACTCACACGGATCCTAACAAAATATAAATATCTGTAATTATGTATTATATTATTTATAAATTTAGTGGCTTTGGGACCTTATTTTATAAATTGGGAACATATGTATGGCTTAGAAGGCTGTAGAAATATCTTTCACTGATTTCGTTGAAATAGTGAAGTTTTAAGAACGTTATAAATATGTGTAATATATTATCAGTTACATTTGGGTTCATATATGTATGTATGTATGTATATTCCACATTATTACATGCCCACTCTCTACCCTATAAGCATGAGTGAGAATGTTGATACTTTGCCAACCCTACTGTCAACAGTTAGCTTACAAAGAACCCCAATCAACAATCGGATCACAAAGAGAACATGCCACAAGTGTTATTTTGGACTTAGGTAGGAAGTATACAACTTCTCCTCGCGAACACTCTAGACAAACCTAATTGACTATTATTCATGTTATTTCTCTTTATATCATGATTTTATCTAGTTCATATAAAATTTCGACTACTCTTTAAAATTTATAAAATAACTCTAATAAGGAAACTACTCTCTACATAAAACATTTATTATACTTATTATTCCCTGCAAGCGAGGAATATGCTTTTTGAGGTAAATCAAATCATTTTCCTAAGAATTTTCAAATCACCCTCTTATTGCGAAATTTGCTTTTCATTTTCGTTCAGACAACTGACATCCTGCTAACAAAAGCATCGATCCTTGACAACTGACAGCCCTAAGTAGTCATCCACTGGCATCCTTGACAACTCATGCATCGATCCCTCACAACTGACAACCCTAGGTAGTAATCCTCGGCTATGCAGTCAAAGTTAAGGTGGCGAACTTGAAAACAACTCCATGCATGTAACCAACCATTAGTCAATATGTTGGCGTGCATGTAGACCAGGTCCATAATGAAAGGTAAGCACCTTTACTTAAGCGGGTGTGAGTTTGAGTTAGAAGTTGAAGCAGAGAATTTGTGCCCATATTATATCTATATTGTCAGTCTACATCTAATTTGTCTCTAGAATAGAGTGTGTCTGGACAGATAATGCCCTATCTCCTTAATAATAGGGAAAGCTGGCGCCTTAGTTTTGTTATGTCCCCAACAAGGGGATATATATGAATCGGTCAAGTGTATTAATTCTTAGCAATTTGAAAAAATTTCTAGCTTAAAATAAGGTTTTTCTATAGTATAGAATAGCATGTATTTAATGATTTTTTTAATTATTGATTTTTTAAAATTGTTATTGGTTCTGTTAAGGTGACGTTGGCATGGATTCCAGTGCCCCAAGACTCGGCGGCTAAGTGATGTAAGCAATTATTTGAATGCATGTCAGTTATGTTTTTTAATGTTTTTCCTTTGGTTTGTGGGGCGGCTTCCAGGAGACAAGGTTATAGCTTGTCGTTGATGAATTACGAAGCCATTCTTCCCACTGCCCAATACCACTTACACAGTGTTACTTGCTTGCATGCCTTTATACTGAGATAGAGTTACACGTTGACATGCCTAACTTATTAATGACTTTGTGGTTCAGAAATCACATGCATCCTCATTACCACCCGATTAAATTCTAGTCGCATTAATGTTGGTCTCTTGTATCTAGGCTAATGGAGTTAAATGCAGTTAAGAAAGACTTCCACTAAGAAAAACAAGTTGGTAGCGTTTTTTGATATCTGTATTGTTGCAAGAAAAACTGTTAATGTCATTTGATTACTCAAAATAACAATGATGAATTTGTAAACGTGGTGATTATTAATATTAATTACTTACACATAAATTTGTAATTATTATTACATTGGTAAGAGGAAGCACGTTTAGTTTCATTAAATATTCTCGTTTATAAAAAAATGGCCATGCACATGACGCGAAGATTCCTCTACTTCTCAAACACGCCATGCACACTCTGAATAAATTTAGGCATTACCTTCCCCTTCAATCAACGCTGCTTGTTGTGCACCATCATTTTATTGTTTTAGTTTTCTACCATTAAGCTTGAGAGGCATACAATTTGGTATAAAGAAGCTATTAGGTATGTTGTCCAAATCTGTAGATCTGTTTCTTTTTGTTGTTTTGGTTTGGTTTTAGATTTATTGTAATTCAATGGCGTTATTTTCTTCTAATTCGCTATGCAAATATATAACTTTCAATTGTTTAACTGTAATAACAAGGGAAGTGCTTGATAGCTAATAGTTAATGCATTTTGTTTCCAATTGTTGAGCTGTAATAACAAGGCATAATCAATTCTGCATCTGTATCTAATCTATACATCAATATATAATATTTTCTTGATCTGTATACATTGATATATAATATTTTCTCGATCTGTTTGGTTTTAGTTTTATTGTAATTCAATGGCGTTATTTGATTCTAATTGGCTACGCAAATATATAACTAGTAGTTAATGCGTTTTGTTTCCAATTGTTGAACTGTAATAACAAGGGATATGCATTGTTGAATTCTACATGTGTATCTAATCTATATTTCAATATATAATACTTTCTTCTATAAACAGAGAGAGAATCCTGAAGTACAATGGATCCAGTATCTAATTAATCGGTATATAAGATTTTTTGTTTCCTCCGGCAATAAAAGCATGTGTTGAAAGATAATCACCAAATCAAAAAGAAATATTTACCTAGGGTTATTTGGAAATATATCTAGTCGAGAATAGGATGGAAGAACGAGTAGGTGGTTGTTGTACAATATAATAGGTATGGAAATCCACCATGGAGATGACAACTCTTGATTCCCATGAAGTCCTGTTAGTGAGTTATGTTGTCATTGACATTAATCTTGTCATATTTCCAGACTGCTTATGTAGTTACCCATGTTATTCAACCGATCCATTGGCATATTTGGTATAAAAAAATCCATTGAATGCTTAGCCCATCTCGTTATCAGGTAGCATACACTTTTTCATCATAAATCGTTCTTTTGAAGTTGTATCTTGGATTATATCGTGGATTATGGTATGAAATTTCAATCTAAAATGGATTGACGGGTTTCAATTTCGTCTTTAGAATTTTTAATCTATGGATTACAGTAAGAGCTTTGGGATTTTAACAAATTTCTTTTGACAAATGTCAAAACCACTTTGGAAAAATTAGAATATAGGAGTTCCATATCGAGTACCATTGGTAAACGAGAATCGGGATAATTAGGTATCAAAAAATTAATAACAACTTTCAATGTTAACTAAATGCATTCAGTTCTGTTAATAAGTCATGAAAGACATCAGGATTTGGGGCGTCGTCGTCCCTCAAATATTTGGAAAGCCAAGCATGAGAGTCAATATTAAAAAAACATGCACTCGGTCTGCGTTGTGTGTAGTGAAAAGTCCGTGATGATCCTGAAATTCACTGCCTGTCACTTCTCAACGCTATTACCGACCCATTATCTTTAACAGTGGACAGATAAATTCAGGCATTACCTTCCCCTTCTACCTATTGTGCACCATCATTTTACCATTTTGGATTTCTACCATTGAGCTTGAGAGGCATATAATTTGGTATCAAGAAGCTATTAGGTATGCTTTCCAAATTTTCCCATCTGTTTTTGTTAGTCTGGTTTGGTTTGAGTGTAAATTTCATGGGGTTATTTTCTTCTAATTCGCCATAGCTAGTAGTTAATGCCTTTTGTTTAACTAAAATGCACTATTAAATTTTGTTATTTGAATATAATTGTTTCTGCCTAGTCATATACGACACAATGCGATGTATCACTTGTGAGAGCATTGCAGAAGGTGTTGAAGTAGCAGGAAGATCCACCATTGGGATTCTTCACAATATCTAAGCATAAACTGGTGTACTGGTGTTCCTTGCACATCCAACAAAACACCCACCATTGTAGATTGCCTTGGGGGAACTGCACATGATATTTGAGTTGCTCATAATACCCTCTATTAATGCTTGAAATAATGAAGCAGGAATCTATGAGTACTGATAATAGAACATGAATCCAAATAAATGACACTGGACTAATTGTAATTATCAAATTGGCCATTGTTCCCTACCCTAGAAAGAGATGGGTAGAATATTGAAATGTGTGAAAAAACATGATTTTCCAAGTGAATTCCAAATCCATAATAAGTGGATAGATGCTGGCAATACCTATAGTAGAATTGTAGAGTTGGTAGATATTGCACATTATTATTTGATTAACCATTGCACATTATTATTTGATTAATCTCAATGACAATTACATCCATCATTATAAATAATAGTTTTTCAATTAAAAAAATATAATTAATAAAACCATTTAATTCTTATATTAATAAAAAACAAAAAAACAAAATTATATTATATTATATTCATTTTAAGAAAACACAAACATAGATATAATGTTAAACAATTATTCAAATTGAAGTTAAATCTGTTGTTAAAATTACTTTGTTATTTTAGGCCAATAGAAAAATGTATATAGAACTAGTGTTTGTTTATGGCATTAATAAAATTAGTTGTCAAAGAAATATAAGTTATCTCATAAAGCTTTAATGCTTTAATGGTCCAATTTTAACTTTTAAACTATTATTGTTTAGCTTCATATCAAGTGTAAAAAAACAACTCCTTTAACAAATGTTTCCATTACAAAAAAACAACTCTTTGAACAAGTGTTTCCATTGCAAAAAACATCTCTTTATAGCTAGCCACAAAGCTAAGTAACAATGACTGGGACATTGCCACCACGTGGCTCTTGTTATTGTTTTATTATTTTGTTTGCTGCTCTGTTTTTTTAAGTTTCGTGAGGCTTGTGCTGCACTATTGTGTTTTATGCTATTGTCTGTATTTTGTATTTTATGTTTGTGTTGTACTGTAGTGTTTCCTGTCACTGTTAGTTTTTTTGTGTTTGTTGGTATTGGTTTTTTAGAAACCATTGAGATTCGGCCAGTCTTTGAGGCAGAGGCACCGCGTGGTTTATAATCGAGTAATAGTTGAAACCTGAGCATAATCTTTACTCGTTGTGTCATTCGTGAGGGTAAGTATTAGTTGATTTAAATGTGACTTCAATCTAGGGACCGACGTAGACCTATATGTATTTGTTTTATTATATCGTATTAAATCAATTTTCAAAGAAAAGAATGTGTAGCAGCTTGCTGTACTGGAAGCTGATATGGACGGATGGATCGATGGACGCGTGAGTTTTTTAAATTCACTGATAATTTTTCAGGTACTACGTTAATATTTTAAGGACTATAATTTAGGTTCTCTCGCTTTCAAAGAAATTGAAGAAATCAGTTTACGTTTTCCTCATTTATATGGTGTCTACTTAGAATCTCTGGTTCTGAGAAAGAAAATGTAACGCATAGATTTTTCTTCCTATAGATTGGTTTCGTTTCTCTGCTTTTTCTGCCCACGGAAAAAAAATTAGTGCATCAACGTACATATGTTGGCCCACAGTTTAGTTTAAAGTTTCCCGACGTATTTTAGTTTCTTGGGTTTCTTTAATTAGAAAGAGAGAAAATGAATAAAAATCCATGCGTATAGTTTAATTTATATGGGAATTTTACTAGAAAGACAGCTCTGGGTTTTTTTGGTATGAGAAAAGAAAGAAAATGAATAAAAATCCATGTGTATCGTTTAATTTATATGGGAATTTTACTGGAAAGACAGCTCTGGTTTTTTTTTATGAGAAAAGAAAGAAAATGAATAAATCCATTCGTATAGTTTAGATTCTTTGGGATTTAAGCGAGAAAGAGAGGGAATGAATAAATCCATTTGTATATGGATTTGATTTTATTTAATCGAAAAAGAGAAAAATGAATAAATCTATTTATATATGGATTTGATTATATATTCATTAATTAATTGATTACATTCTTTGAATGTGTATTTTTAATATGGATGATTTTTTTTCTTTATTGATTTCTTTAAACTTCATTTATTTTTCTCTTTTATACTGTTTCTATCTGATCAGTCGTGCACTTCCAACTTCTTAAGTTATTTGAATTTCCTTAATCTTTTTTTTTCAATATATTGTCGAAGGACCTTTGATTGAAAGTTTAGAATATTGTAAAACACTTACAAACATATAAACATATATCCTATTTGAATTTCCTTAATATTTTTTTTCAATATATTGTCGAAGGACCTTTGATTGAAAGTTTAGAGTATTGTAAAACACTTACAAGCATACAAACATATATCGAAAGATGTAGAAGTAATGGAATTATTGTTGTAATTTTATTTGCTTTATTGTTGCATATAGGAAAAAAATTTATTATAAAATAAAGATTTAAGATAAACAAAAACTTAGTGGACAGAAAGAAAGATTTCTTATCACATCTCACTTTTATTATTATATATGGTTTAGATTTTTATCATGTAAATTAATTGTAAATAAAATAACATGCATCTCATTTTCATTATTATTGATGGTTTAGGCTTTTATTATATAAATTAATTATAAATAAAATAATATGCATTTTAGTATTTTTTTGAAATATAGTAATATGATTTGTTGGTTACATGCAGCGTTCTATCATTAACTGTAAGTGGTTCTTGCACGAATAGCACAAATATAAATATATATGATGATTTATGCAAATAAATTACAAATATAGTAAAACATGTTTTCTCGTTGTTTTTCTTTAAATATAGTAATATGATTGGTTAGATATATATCTTTCTATATAATTATATGGAAATCTGTCTTTTAATTTCAAACACGAATTCGTGAACGGAAATTTTCAGAAAACCGCAGCTCAAATACGGATTCAGATGAAGGCTACCATCCATAAAAGCTTGAACACCGACCAAACCTTAACGATTATTGCGGAGATTTTACTGGAAGATATGAGATTCGAACCGGTTACCAAAAGTTCCACAACAGTTGAATTGTTTCAAACTGATTACATAAGCTTCAAGTGCAAAATTCTGCCTCCAGGAAATTTCAGATAGTGTAAGAAGGTGAAAAAGCAAAATGATAACCAAACAAATCATTATATAGTTTCGTAGGCTGATCATACGAACTTTTTAGATTAAAAAATAAATAAATTACATTACTACTATGCTTTGCGCGTCCTAATAATGAAACAAATTTTGACTAATATCATTATACCTATTCATTGAAACTTAGTTAACTCGATATAAGATTTTAAACACTTTCATAGCGTTAGTTATCCAAAACCAAGCCAACTAAACTTGAGTTTAGGGCTCAGTCGATATTAAAATTTAATTTTCACTTTTCACGTCGACCACTTTTCTTTTTCACTTGTCGGGTGAAACTTGTTTATCTCCCAACTAGACAAGTTTATAAATTTTAGTCGATATTTCCACTCGACTAAATTTACTTCAACTTACTTGTAGGTTCTACCAACCAGTTTTTACCTCGACCACTTGTCACTTCTAAGTCGGCTGACTTCTTCTACTTCTCAAGTCGGCTCACCTCTCCCACCACTCAAGTCAACTCACCTCTTGGACCACTCAAGTAGTCGGCTGACCTCTTCGACCACTCAAGTGGGCTGACCTCTTCGACCACTCAAGTCGGCGACCTCACTAGACTGACTCAACCGACCTCTCAAGTCGACTCACACAAACCTTGTGGGTTCACTTTAGTAGAAATCTACAGAGTATGTTTCTTAGTCTAAAGACTTAAGAAATTACAAATGCTTTTCACTTGTGAGTAAGATGAAGTAAAATAGACACATTTACAAATCCAAATAACTTATAAAAACATATGCCCAAATATGTAGGAAGACTTGAGTCGACCAATGTGAGGTAAAACCTTTGCACTTTCAAGCGGTGAGAATTTCATGGGTTCTTTGATCTTTCACTTAGCAATAATTGTAAAAGACATTTACCTAAGTAAATCTGGAAATATGTGCGCAATAATTGTAAAAGACATTTACCCAATTAAATCTGGAAATATGTGCGGCCAAATAATCATGCAGGGTGTGTGCAAGAAGTTGAGGGTCTCTTTTGGTACGTTAGATGCAATACAAAACTGAAAAAAC
>LPNX010777041.1:301809-304864 GCA_001517045.1 Pseudotsuga menziesii
TTGAGATTTTATGTTCTGATCAAACCCTTCTATCTATTTGTAACTGAATACTTCCCCATCAAGGAAAGATACAATGTAAATAAACTAGAACAACTAAGGGCTCTAACCTTATCCGCTCCCTTTTATCATCTTGTTCTTTTACCCTTTTCCATTAACATGTATTCCTTTTTTATTTATTTTTCTAACCTATATAATATTTGCATATTGGAATGATCCAATTCATAATGTAAGTGTTAATTTCAATTTAGATAAATATTCTATCTTTTCCCTAAAACTCTATGGAAATCCTAGAAGAATAAATATGTAATTTAGTTAAATTCTCTATGCCTTCCCTGCTAAGGAATTTTCAATTAAGTATTAGATTTTTCTTAAGAAAATACTCAATCATTTCCTTAAGTGGGTAATTTCTTGTCTAGCAATACTTAAGGAATAATAGTGCACTTATACTTTATTGGTTAAATAGAGACCAATACTAATTTGTTTTCCTTTCGGTATCTAAGATACCATGATTAGATTATACAAGTTGATTACGTTTAGCCGTGCACCCACCCCATTAATTGTGGTTGAAGATATCGCGTACGCGTTTTGGCTATACAAATCACGTACGCGTTTTTAGTGGGACATGAACATCAAATTGTAAACGAGACTTTAAGTCGATATCTATTGTCAATACCTTGAGAAAGGTTTACAATGTAATGCAATCTATTTAAATATTTTTGTTAACATGGGAGGCCAATGGTTTGTTGTTTATTTATTTATGTTTTTATGTACATGCATTAAATTTTTAATGCTTTCTTGTCCTCGAATAGATTTATGAGTAGTTTGAATACAAAATTTTAAACAGATATGTTTTCTAAAATATAAAATTTTAAGCTATAATATATGTTTTTTTAATGTAACTTTTTCTTTTACTTGTACTTTTGTTAATTTTAAAATCAATTTTAAATCATATCTAATAATATTTTTAATAACCTTTCATATCCTTATATATTCAGTAAGTAGCACAAGGCATAATTTAACTATTAATATTTAACCATCATAAAATTTAGTTTCTATTATGTGACAATTACATTCTTAATTTGCATTGTTTAATTAATAAAATAATACACATGTTTCTTTCCTATCCTTGTCATGTTCTCGTGGATCTGTGCCGACATCTTTTAGAGGGAGTTCTTTGCCAGGAGTTATCCCGCCCTTCGCGGTTAAATTCAGCGGCAAATTTTCGTTGGATTGTGTGCAACCATTTAAAAAAAAGTACAACATTTATTGCCACTTTACCTCAGGCGGTCATGCTACTCGGTTGAAGGATCAACCAAAGGAAGTGGCAGGTCCGGGTCCTGAAAAGCGCCCAAAAAAACTCTCTCAGGTTCAGGTTAGTAAGATTTGCGATATTTTGATTCCGTGAAGACGTATTAGTGAAGACTGAGGTAATTTTGCTTCTGTTTGAGAAGTATCTTTTTCCTTGATACACATTCTTCCTTTGATAATGGTAATTGTTTTCTTTTTAAAAGATTTTACTTGAGTTCCTATTAATTTTGGTCATTTTGTTTTTAAACAGAAATCACTCATGGAGAGTGGAGATGCTACATTAACTGAATGTCGTATTTGTCAGGAAGAGGACAGTAAAGAAAATATGGAAAATCCCTGTGCCTGTTCTGGCACTTTGAAGGTATGAGGTTTAGGGCTTAGGAGATAGATTATAGTAGTTTGGATATGTTTAACCTGTAATTTATTTCTCTCTCTCTCTCTCTCTAAACCCTTAACCCCCAAGCTCTATCTCTCTCTCTAAACCCCTAACCTCCAATTTCTATCTCTCTCCCTCTCCCTCTCTCCAAATCCATAAACCCCATCCCCCAATGTTTCTCTCTTTCTACATCATTAAACACAAATCTCTCTCTAAACCCCATACACCCAATGTATCTCTCTCTTTCTATGTTTCTCCCTCTCCCCCCCCTGTTCTCTCTCTCTCTATCTTTCTGTCTTTATCCATCTATGTAACTATCTAAGCCCCTAACACTCACTTTATCTCTTTCTTTAAAACACCTAACCCCTAGTATCTCTCTCCCTCTAAACCCTTTCCCCCCAATCTCTCTCTTTCTCTTTTTAGACCCTTAATCCACAACCTCTCCATTTTACTCTCTCTCTTCACCCATAACCATTAACCTCTCTTTGTCTCTCACTCTAAACACATACTCTTAATCTCTCTCTAAACCCCTAACCTCCAATCTCTCTCTCTGTCTCTCACCACTAACCCTCAATATTTCTCTCTATCTCTACCCCTAACATCTAATCTCTCTCTCTCTATAAATACCTAACCTCAAATCTCTCTCTATATAAATACCTAACCTCTACTATATATCTCTCTAAATCAATATATATATTTATTTTTGACACCCATATCTCTCTTTATTTGAACATGTATCCACCAATCTATATCCCTCTCTCTCTATAAACCCCTAATGCATAATCTCTCTCTCTCTCTCTCTCTCTCTCTCATATATATATACTCATAACCCCATATCTCTCTTTCTATATATAAACCCCTAACCCACAACCTCTTTTTCTAAAACTTGAAACCCCAATCACTCTCTTTCGCTCTCTCTCTCTCTAAAACCCTGATCCCAAATATCTCTATATTTCTCACTTTCTCTCTCTTTCTAAATCACTAACCCATAACCCCCAATACATCTCTCTCTGTCTAAACCCCTAACATCTCTCTCTGTCTAAATCATCCTCACCATCAACATCATGAACATCATCATCATCACCATCAACATCATGAACATCATGATCATCATCATCCTCACCATCACCATCAACATCATCACCATCAACATCATGAACATCATCATCATCATCGTCATTATCATCATCATCACCTTCATCATCATCATCATCCTCATCATCATCATCATCACCATCAACATCATGAACATGATCATCACCTTCCTCATCGTCATCATCATCCTCATCATCATCATCATCATCATCATCATCAACATGATCATCATCATCACCATCAACATCATGAACATCATCATCATCACCATCAACA
>LPNX010777041.1:309853-332101 GCA_001517045.1 Pseudotsuga menziesii
ATCTACCAAAAATCTATTTTGATTGATTATAAATATGAGAGTTGAAAATGTGACTGAACAATAAACTAAAGCAATCAAATATACCCCTTAGCATGTATACTAAGTAACAAATAATGGAAACACCTTCATCCCCTTCATCATCATCATCCTCACCTTCATCATCATCATCACCATCAACATCATCAACATCATCCTCATCATCCTCATCATCATCCTCACCTTCATCATCATCATCACCATCAACACCATCAACATCATCCTCATCATCATCCTCACCATCAACATCATGAACATCATCATCATTCTCATCATCATCCTCACCATCAACATCATGAACATCATCATCATTCATCCTCATCATCCTCATCATCATCCTCACCATCAACATCATGAACATCATCATCATCCTCCTCATCATCATCACCATCAACATCACGAACATCATCATCATCATGCTCATCCTCATCCTCATCCTCATCATCATCCTCACCTTCATCATCATCATCACCATCAACATCATCAACATCATCCTCATCATCCTCATCATCATCCTCACCTTCATCATCATCATCACCATCAACATCATCACCATCACCATCAACATCATCTTCATCACCTTCATCATCATCATCATCATCACCATCCTCATCATCGTCATCTCCAACAACATCATGAACATCATCATAATCATCCTCATCATCACCATCCTCACGAACATCATCATCATCATCATCCTCATCATCATCGTCACCATCAACATCACGAACATCATCATCATCATGCTCATCATCATCCTCATCCTCATCATCATCATCACCTTCATCATCATCATCATCCTCACCTTCATCATCATCATCACCATCAACATGATCAACATCATGAACATCATCATCATCATTCTCATCATCATCCTCACCATCAACATCATGAACATCATCATCATTCTCATCATCATCCTCCTCCTCATCATCATCACCATCAACATCACGAACATCATCATCATCATGCTCATCATCATCCTCATCCTCATCATCATCCTCACCTTCATCATCATCATCACCATCAACATCATCGCCATCACCATCAACATCATCTTCATCACCTTCATCATCATCATCATCATCATCCTCATCATCATCATCTCCAACAACATCATGAACATCATCATCATCATCCTCATCAACACCATCATCACCATCACCATCAACATCATGAACATCATCATCATCATCATCATCATCAACATCCTCATCATCATCACCGTCAACATCATGAACATCATCATCATTCATCATTATGAGTAATAGGGTTCTTTCATTCCTTCAACAATATAATATCTATTATGTGACAATTCCCTTTATACAATGGCATTTTGTAGGGAAAAGCATGCAACATGTGTAAGTAAACACAAAGTATATGTGGGTGGAAGCAATATTTTTCCTTTTTCCAGTACCCTAAAGAAAAATCTCGAGAGTGAAACCCTTAACCTAATAAGTTCTATAATATGCATGGTGTAGGTTTATATCTATAAACAAAAGCTATATTAAAGCAAAAACAATGTTTTTAACTCAAAATTTAAATTATACTGTTGATGCAACATGTTAACACTAGTACATGTGTATATTTTTTTTGAGATGCCACTTGGCATGCATGGACTGTAATGCACCATATTTTTACTTAGGCATGTTTATTAGCCAGACTTGCTAGGGTTTTGCTCAGTAGGGGACAATGCAGTCACGCCAACGAGGGCCAAAGCTGGAAAGCCATGGATGGTGGGGGTGTGGTTGGCATTGCCATATTTCCCATGCCCAAACACACTAGCAGGAGTTGACAGAATTCAAAATTGCCGCTCCGTGAGGTTTTTTGCACACCGGGCCCAAGTCCACTAGGTGTCCCTGAACGGTATCTGAAGGTGATCTGCAACTCAGCATAGATCGATGCTTGGGCCTCCGATCGACGAACCATCGATTCCGTTGGATTCGTGACCTAGGATTTTAGCTAGGGGGGGCCTCTCCTTCCTCTCCATTGCCCAATGACCTCCGTCTACGGTCGTTTCTGGAGCTAGGGTTTCGCTTAGTAGGGGACAATGCAGTCACGCCAACGAGGGCCAAAGCTAGAAAGCTATGGATGGTGGGGGTGTGGTTGGCATTGCCATATTTCCCATGCCCAAACACACTAGCAGGAGTTGACAGAATTCAAAATTGCCGCTCCGTGAGGTTTTTCACGCACCGGGCCCAAGTCCACTACGTGTCCCTAAACGATAAATCGAGGTGACCTGTAACTCACCATAGATCGATGCTCGAGCCTCCGATCGACAAACCACCGATTCCGTTGGATTCGTGACGTGGGATTTTAGCTAGGGGGGGGCCTCTCCCTCCTCTCCATTGCCCGATGAGCTCCGTTTATGGTCGTTTCTGGAGCTAGGGTTTCGCTCAGTAGGGGACAATGCAGTCACGCCAACGAGGGCCAAAGATGGAAAGCCACGAATGGTGGGGGTGTGGTTGGCATTGCCATATTTCCCATGCCCAAACACACTAGCAGGAGTTGATAGAATTCAAAATTGCCACTCCATGAGGTTTTTTGCGCACCGGGCCCAATTCCACTAGGTGTCCCTGAACGGTATCTGGAGGTGACCTGCAACTCGCCATAGATCGATGCTCGGGCCTCTGATCGATGAACCGTTTATTCCGTTGGATTCGTGACTTGGGATTTTAGCTAGGGGGGGGGCTCTCCCTCCTCTTCATTGCCCGATGACCTCCGTCTACGGTCGTTTTTGGAGCTAGGGTTTCGCTCAGTAGGGGACAATGCAGTCACGCCAACGAGGGACAAAGATGGAAAGCCACGGATGGTGGGGATGCAGTTGGCATTGGCATATTTCCCATGCCCAAACACACTAGCAGGAGTTGACAAAATTCAAAATTGCCGCTCCATGAGGTTTTTTGCGCACCGGGCCCAAGTTCACCAGGTGTCCCTGAACGGTATCTGGAGGTGACCTGCAACTCGCCATAGATCGATGCTCAGGCCTTCGATGGATGAAACGTCGATTCCTTTGGATTCATGACATGGAATTTTAGCTGGGGGGTGGGCTCTCCCTCCTCTCCATTGCCCGATGACCTCCATCTATGGTCGTTTCTGGAGCTAGGGTTTCGCTTAGTAGGGGACAATGCAGTCACGCCAACGAGGGCCAAAGCTGGAAATCCACGGATGGTGGGGATGTGGTTGGCATTGCCATATTTCCCATGTCCAAACACACTAGCAGGAGTTTATAGAATTCAAAATTGCCGCTCCATGAGGTTTTTTGCGCACCGGGCCCAAGTCCACCAGGTGTCCCTGAACAGTATCTGGAGGTGACCTGCAACTCGCCATAGATCGATGCTCGGGCCTTCGATCGACGAACCGTTGATTCTGTTGGATTTGTGACATGGGATTTTAGCTAAGGGGGGGCCTCTCCCTTCTGTCCATTGCTCGGTGACCTCCGTCTATGGTGGTTTCTGAATCTAGGGTTTCGCTCAATAGGGGACAATGCAGTCATGCCAACGAGGGCCAAAGATGGAAATCCATGGATGGTGGGGATGCGGTTGGCATTGCCATATTTACCATGCCCAAACACACTAGCAGGAGTTGAGAGAATTCAAAATTGCCACTCCGTGAGGGTTTTTGCGCACCGGGCCCAAGTCCACCAGATGTCCCTGAACAGTATCTAGAGGTGACCTGCAACTCGCCATAGATCGATGCTTGGGCCTCCGATAGACGAACCGTCGATTCCGTTGGATTCGTGACGTGGGATTTTAGCTATGGGGGGGCCTCTCCTTCCTGTCCATTTCCCAGTGACCTCCATCTACGATGGTTTCTGAATCTAGGGTTTCGCTCAGTAGGGACAATGCAGTCACGCCAATGAGAGCCAAAGTTGGACAATGCATTTCATGCCAATGAAGGACAAACTTGGAAAACCCTATCCCTAACTAGGTTTTATTGTTTAACATGCATGTCCCATTACCATAACCCTACCAAGGAAACCCTAATCCTAAACCTAATCTTATCTTACTGTCACAACTCAATTCAGAATCAATCTAATGTCGAGCTGAACTTTTTCAAATCCGATGGACTTATGCTTCAAATCATGTTGATTCACAAAGTTGGTTCTCAGTCTTTGGATTCTATTGGAGTTCCTTTAATGATGAGTGATTAGTCATTGGGTGCATGAGGTTTGTTGAATAGTGTTGTTGGTTGTTGATGAAATGCAAAGCATGTATTGCGCTTAGTTTTATTAAATTAAACTTGAGCATTGACTTAAATTGTAATTTAATGAATCCAAACTCACAATTTTTAATTAGATATATCCAATTGGTGTGCAAGTAGTGAGTTCATTGAAACCTTGAAATACATTGTATTGCACTTATATTTATTAAATTACATGAGCAAGAACTTTGACTTTAGTGTGCATGTATTGAGATCATTGAAACCTTTAAATATAATAGTTTTTTTTCTTTTGACATAGTGCATTCATAAGTAATAGATAATCCTCACAAATCAATACAATAGATTGACACAAGAACATGTGGAAACCAAAGAACAAATTCAAAGTGAAATGTATCATTCATTTATAACCGAAATGTCAATTATGTACATGTCTCCAAAAGTACATATATATCCAAAAGTATTGAAAAGTACATATATATCCAAAAGTAACAAGAAGTACATGTCTCTCTACAACTATCCAAGACTATCCAAGCCACATGTACATGTATCCAAAACTATCCAAGCCACATGTACATGTAAGTGAAATGTCAATGTACATATCTCCAAAAGTACATGTATCCAAAACTGTCCAAGCCACATGTACACATGTATCGATATGTACATATCCCATAAGACACATCAAAACTCAAGCTTCCTCTTGTTCTTTCTTGAGGGTGATCCTGTAGGCTCAACTATAGGACCAGTGTGCATCTCTAGATCCTGCAAATTAAATATCAATTGTTAAATTCAATTAACTATGTAATAATACATTAGCTCAATAAAATACCATATCTAAATTTACTCAAAAATTATGAAAATGTTAATGGACATTGCATGAAACAATTGTTCATTAATGGACATCTCACCTCAGGGGATTGGGTTTCTTGTGTAGTAGATGGAGCTATTGGTTGAACATGAATGATGGTCGCATCCATGGTCGAACCAGAGGGGGCAGGGCCTAGTGGTGGTGGCTACAATCACCAAATCTTGAAATAGTTAGAAATGTGCATGAATAAACAATAGACAACAATAACACACTATGTCTATATCATGTTCAAATAGTTGTACCTCTGTGTGACTTGTTGCCATTGTAGATGCAACACTAACTGCTGCATCAACCATCCCTGCAAGGTTTTCAACAGTAACCTCTTGCTTCTGATGCAGTAAACATGCAAATCAAACATTAACAAAATATTTTATGCACTGGATTTCAAGTTAACCAAGAAATATCATCGAAGGATATACAAATTACCATGGTATCAGTATCTCCATGGTCGCGGACAACTTCACTCTTTCTAGGAGTAGGCCGTCTCATATACACTTGACCCTTGTTCACATATGGCCTATGGGGAGATACAACTCCAAGAGATGGTCTAGGTGTTTTGGTACCAGCCTATAGTCAACAAGAGTTCATCTAGCTAGACATGGATGATTCAACGAACATACATGTATTTAAAAAATGACATTTTTTAAATGTTTAAAATGTTTACCTCCATCACTGCTTTCCCTCGTGTAGGATCTGGCATGTGCCCAGATATTTCCTCGGTCGATACGACCATGGATCCTACCTCCATCACTGCTTTCCCCCATGAAGGATCCGGCATCTGCAAGTTTAATAATTGTAAATATTAGACCGTAGATAACATTAGTGAACTAACATGCACAGTATGTGGAAATTAACAATTTAACAAGTATTAAAAAACTGAAATTTTAAAATGTTTACCTCGGTGTGAGATACGGGATCAGTGGATGGAATGTCCTGCCCCTGTGTAGAGTGTGGAACATGATACTCTGGGGTGTCGCTGCCAGCATAAAGCATCAAATACAAGTTCACAAAATTAATATATTAGCTCAAACTATACATATGTGTACAAAGAGGAAAATAAATGAACAATTTATTACAATTAACCATATACATACATCACTCAAAAACCCACTGAAGACAACATCTGACGAAAGACCATAGCATGGACGACCACACGATGTGCACTCATGAGGCTCAAAAGTAGGCTGGGAATGCGATGATGGTGCTGCACTAGTAGATGGTCCTGCACTAGTGGGTGGTACTGCACTAGAAGATGGTCCTGCACCATGAGGACCTGGTGTATGTACCACACTAGGGACAGATGTCCCTTCCTCACCCATATGCTAAACCATAGTGCTATGGCGAACAACGGCCCGTGCCAAAATAAAAAATGCCTCACGTGTCTGTGGAATAACATGATGTACAGGTGGGACATCTGGCCCAGGCAACTGCCTACGAGGTGCAGGGATAGGGCGATCAACGTCTCAAATCCTGGCATTGGGTCGGTTTTGGGGCATCCCCCCACCGATCCCTTGAAACTGCAATATATCAAAATAGTTTACGTGTTTTCCCAACATGAACTCTGCATACATCTTCCGAAGGAAGTACAACGGGATTTCCCTGTTGTTGTGTGGTGGCATATCAAAAACCATATACCATTTGTCCATCCAGTTATCAACAAATGGTTGATATGTGCACCACTCGATAGAGATATGTGGCCTATTTGCATTTGGGATTTCCCCCGTGCGAGGGTCCCAAAACAATGAAAATATATGCTCTTTGGTGATTTTCAACTTTTTTATTGCATTGTAGCTAAGCCCATCAGCGTACTCACGTCTTTTTCTTTCTCTATATGAAGTAATATCATATAGTATGTTGTTTGACAATGTGATAGTCTCAACAATTGCATCCAAAGTGGATGCAAGTGAATGTCGAATTCTATCACCACCGCTAAAAGCAGTACTCAAACCTCTCAACTGGGCAAGCTCAATCAATATTTCCGCATTAAGGTCCATAGCCGCAACTGCAATAAAAAAATCAATAAGAAAATAATTAGAAACGTATACATGGTATATAATGACATCCCTTCAAAATTGAAAATGTACATTAAGGAAAACATACACAAACTTAAGTTTGACTAATTTTTCAAACATAAAAAACTATAAACAATAATTAAAGTTTAACACTTTTACTTTTATTTTGTATCTTTATGGTATTGATTTTTTCTTACATAGGTGTTACTGGGAAAATATATTCAACATATAAATTAAATCATTGGTGTGTGGTGGATTCCCTAGCCCCACCAAATCAAATGTCCTTGAGAAAATTGTTAGAAAAGCACAAAATAATATGAAACAAGAAAACTTATTCAGTTGAGAAGTTATGGAATGTATTTACCTTGACATCATAAATCCACTAAAACATGACCACCTCAAAAACTGTTAAAAACCTAATTTCCATTATGTTTGATGCATAAACAAAACATACACAATTATCATTCTCTAAAGATTGAATTACATTCCAGTATGTTCTAAAAACTGTTTTAAAGTGATATTCAACCTCTACTTTCTTTTGTTGATTATACTCCTCAGTACACTCTAGCATAAATTAAGAATTGTATGCACCATACAAATGTAATGACTCCCACTCCTTAGCATCTACATGTACAAGTAATCATTATTTAAATCCAAATTTACAATATTTAGGATTAGAGCAATTGTTACAAAAAATTTGAGTATACCTCTTATCCTCGTTGAAGACCCTCCACCCTCTAATGTTTCTCCTTAAAAAAATTGATCTTGGTTATTGCCCCATAATCATGGAGCTTCAAAATGCAATTGAGGTAAGTAATCACTCAAATGAACCATTATTTGAAAGACCATGTACCCCTCAGCCATAGATCCTTCTAGATGAACTCTTTGTCTCACAAAATGTTTTAGAAACTTCATATATCTCTCCGCAAGCAACATTGTATGGATATGGATAAAACCACATTCTTCAATCTCTTCTACTAGGTGTATAAGGTAATGCTCTTGAGAATTAAAAAAGATAGGAGGGAAGTGCATTTGAATACCACACATCTAAATTCACACAATTATAGGGTAAAAATTGACAAAAAAAAATGCATTGGGTGATTGATTACCTTGTTGGATGACAATGCACAAGTGAAATCTCCTCCCCTCAACCTGAATTATCTCTTGCAACAATCCCAAGCAATGGTCTCGCTCCAAAATGCTCCAATGGCCCTTCGAATTTGCGTTCTTGATTGTGAAAATGGGCCGCGGGTTCGGGACTGTGTATTTAATTTTTTTTTTATGATTTGCAAATCGCGTACGCGTTTTATAATTACATATCATGAGCGCGTTTTGTAGTTATATAACGCGCACGTGATATGGCTTCCTATCCTACATGTTCCATGACATGCCAGGCTCGGGTTGAACCATACCAAGTGCTATGTCAGGCTCGGGTTGATGTATTTTTTGGTAACATGATCTTGTTTTTGAAAACTAGGATTGCATCTTAAAGGTCCCTCATCTTCTTGCACTGACCCTGCATTCAACCATAAACTATTTCATATATTTAACTATGCCGAAATAACAAAGTATTACAAACTTATCGGTCCAGACTTGTCGGTCTAAACTTGTCAGTCTAGACTTGTCCTTTTACAGAGCTTCAGCTCTTCAACTAAATCACATACTTGTCGGTCCAGACTTGTCCTTTTTACAGAGCTTCAGCTCTTCAACTGAATCACATACTTGTCGGTCCAGACTTGTCCTTTTATAGAGCTTCAGCTCTTCAACTGAATCACATACACAGAAGCTTGAGCTTCGACTTCTCTTTTCTCACTCGGAGTTCTCTCTATCTCTCTATTGTGTCTCTTGTGTCTGTAAACTGATTTACAATTTGCTTCTTCTATTTATAGGCAACCTGAAGATTGCTTCTACATGGGCCGACTGACTCACCATTAAAGACTGTAATAACTATCTACCTAACAACTTAGCTTCAGAAATAAATTCGATTGGTTTACATTGCCGAATCGTGGACTCTTCCCTCTTGTTAGACTGACAAACAAGATCCTGACTTGTATAGACTCTGACAAATTCGGCTGAGAGTCGGGTACATATCTGTGAGTAATTACATTTTCCAACACTCCCCCTTATTTATGAGCAGATGGGGATTTTTAAAACAAAATTTACAAAATGTTTCAGAGCTTAGACATGCTCTGTTTATGACAGAGTTCACAGTGGAGAACTTGTCATTCCAAGATAACTACGCAGATACTGGAAAGTATCCTTTTCCAATGGCTTTGTGAAAATGTCAGCAAGTTGGTCTTCAGACCTGCAAAATTCCAAACAAATTTCCTTGTCGTTCACCAACTCTCTTATAAAATGAAACCTTGTGTCGATGTTCTTGGTTCTCTTGTGAAACACATGATTCTTTGATAATGCTATGGCTGAATTGTTGTCGCAGAATATTGTTGTCAATTCTTGATGATTCTGTGACAAGTCTTTTAAGACTCTTCTCATCTAGACAGCTTGACATGCAGCACTTGTTGCTGCAACATACTCTACTTCAGATGAAGACAAAGTTACAAAGGGTTGTTTCTTTGAAGCCCATGAAACAACATCTGTACCAAAATGAAATGTGTACCCAGATGTGCTTTTTCTGTCATCTATGATGCCTCCATTGTCACTGTCAGTGTAACCAATGAGTTTAAAATATTCTAAGGTTTAATACATAATACCAAGGTCTTTTGTGCCACTTACATACCTCAGAATTCTTTTACCTGCTTGCCAATTTGAGTCTTTTGGTGACTCCATGAACCTTGAAATCAGACTTACTCCATACATAATGTCTGGCCTTGTCGCTGTCAAATACATAAGGCTGCCAACAAGCCTTTTGAACAGCGTAGGATCGACAGTGGATCCTTCATCATCCTTGCTCAATTTTAAACCTGTTATCACTGGTGTTGGGGCTGTCTTGCAATTAGACATGTTAAATATTTTTAAAACTTCACTTGAAAACTTTGTATGTGATATAAAAATATCACTTTTAGACTGCTAAACTTCAATGCCCAGAAAAAAATTCATAAGCCCCAGATCAGTCATTTCAAATTCACTTTCCATGACTGTTTTAAAATCTGATATGCCATAATCACCAGTAAATATTAAATCATCTACATACAAGCAGAAAATTAACATCTTACCTTGCTCATCGAATTTGGTGTACAAAGTCGGTTCACTTTCACTTCTGTGAAATCCATTTTCAGTGAGATAGGAATCAATCCGACTGTACCAAGCTCTAGGAGCTTGCTTCAAACCATATAACGCCTTTTTCATCCTGTAAAATTTATGCTCTTGCCCTGGAACTTCATACCCTTGTGGCTGTTCCACATATACTTCCTCTTCTAGATATCCATTTAAGAATGCTGACTTGACATCCATTTGATGAACATGCCATTTGTTTTGTGTAGAAATGACCAAAAATGTTCTAACTGTATCCATGCGTGCAACAGGTGCAAATGTTTCATTTAATTCGATGCCGGGTTGCTGTGTGAACCCTCTTGCTACCATTCTTGCCTTGTGCTTTTGCACATTCCCATCAGCATTTTGCTTTGTCTTGTAAATCCATTTGACACTGATTACATCTTTGTCTATTGGTACATCAACCAGTTCCCATGTCTGGTTTTTCTCAATGCATTCTATTTCTTCATCCATGGCTTGTGCCCATACTTCTTCTTCAATAGCTTCTTCAAATGTTAGTGGATCATATATAAGAGAAAATAATGTAAAGAGAGAGAATCAATTAGGTGTACCAGCTTCATATATCTCCCGTAGACTTCTTGTCTTCACCGGTTCTATCGATGTTGACCTTGACTGAATGCTTGATGGATTCTGGTGTCCTCTTGGTGTACTTGTCGGTGTAGCTTGAGATGCTACTTGTGTCGATGGTCCTTGTGTTGAGCCATGTCGTGGTGTCATGGGAGTCGACGATGTTTCGATAGGTTTACTTACATGTGGTGTTTGAACCACTTCCTCTTCCATATCATCATTGTCGACATTCGACACAATCTTGACATCTATGTTGATGGTTCCATCCCATGATTCATTCTCGACAAATTGAAAATCCCGACTGATAATCACTTTCCTTGTGATGGGATCATACAACTTGTATGCTTTTGTGTCTTCTGAATAGCTGACAAAAATACATTTCTATCCCTTCTTGTCTAGCTTCCTTCTTAGCTCATCGGGAACATGAGCATATGCAACACAACGAAAAAATTTTAAATGTGAAACACTATGATTCATACCTGTCCATGCTTCTTGGGGAGCTTTGTTCTTCACACTCTTTGTCGGACATTGGTTCATAATGTAAACAATAGTTGCGACTGCTTCACCCCAATACTCATTTGGCAAGTGCTTGGCTACCAACATGCTGCGAGCCATCTCCATGATGGTTCTGTTCTTTATTTCGGCAATACCGTTTTGCTGAGGTGTATACCGCTCAGTGAATTGTTTCTATATGCCACGGTTCTTGCAAAATTCAGAAATTCATTTGAAACATATTCACCTCCTCTGTCAGTCCTTAAGATATTGATGCGATGTCCACTATGGTTCTCCATGAGTGACTTAAATTGCTGAAAATAACCAAATGCATCAAATTTATGTTTCAAGAAATATACCCATGTTTTTCTTGAGTAGTCATTAATAAAAGTTAGAAAATACTTGCAGCCATCAATGGATGATGTCTGCATTGGACCACAATGTTGGTTTGCTGGGCATACCCAGGTTTACTATAATGTACCAACAACACCCCTAGCTCACTGGCCCTTTCGACAACAGACAGCGGAGCGGCTTGAAGTCTCACCCAAAGTGATCCTAATGGGTTGGCCAAAGACTCAAGTGTCTCGACCAGGTTCTGTATGGCATCCTGTGTGCGCCTCTCAGCTCTTCTTAGCCCGCGAGGTGTCTCTTTCTACGATGCGATGCACAGTTTCCTCTTACTTGCGATGACTCTAGTCCTTATCGCATTGCCACGTCCTGGGCAACATGTAACTCTCTCCTACGCTCGATCCTCAACTTGTGGTACCGCGCACCACAACTCCTTTGATGGTGCGATATTTCCTCCCTACGATATCCTACCGCTGCGACTCATCATACTTAGCTTATTGGTGTTCAACTTACAGGACTCAATACACAAGACTGTGTTACACTGCGACTCTTAACTGTCTTGAGGGAAACTTAGACAAACTCTTATACAGAATACTTAAAGACTTCAACTTGCATTTATCCTTCTATAATATGCTGTGAACTGAATAACACATACATACATTTACTGTAAGCAAAGTTCATGTAATGAATGACAGATATAACAAGTAGATGCAATCACATGAATCAATCACATAACAATATGATTTTACGTGGTTCACTTCCAGGGTAGAAGCTACATCCATAGAACTGTGTTTCTATATTATAACTTGAGAGAGGTACACAGTTCTGCTGCACCACATATGCAACTAGAGATATTCTGGGTAACTCCGCACACAGCCTGGAGCCCTTCTCTCTTAGATCTCTTCTATATATTACCTTCTTACAATATACTCTCACTCACTCTCTCTCTCTCTCTCTCTCTGTCAATCCTTATAGATTGTTACAATACAAAATACAATGAGCTAATAGACTACTGGACTCTCAGACTCGCTAATGTCTGAGTAGATACAGGCTAACCTAATAGCTCCAAAAGGACTGACTAGCTGGATGGCTTAAAATGCCCAAAATGACAACCTTTTACAATACAAAATACATCCCTTTATAGGCGGCCCGAAGGTCTCGCCATTACAACACTGTGGGCCTGTCCCAACAGTAACCCAAAACCCTAATTAGTGACAGTCGGCATATCTATACTTGGGGTAGACGCTTTTCGTCACACCACTGCTCTCTGCAGTCTTCCATGCTTCCCGACGCTGACCATGGGTACTATGCACCGCTTCCCTTCTTCTGTCCTTCGTATTCAATACCTCGGCCTCGTCGGTCCTTTTCCTTTATGAGGGTATCTGAACCCTCCTGTCTTCACCGCTTCCTTCAATGCAGTGGTTGAGCTCTCTCTTCTCGGCTGCTCAGGTACTGTCGTCTTCCTTGACTTCTCTATCCCAATAGTCATGGTTTCTGGCTCTGCTCTGCAGCTAGAAACATGCTACGGCGTCATAGCTTTACCTTATCTCTTCGTCTTTGCTAAACTGTCTATCCGCCAAAACGACATCTTTTCCTGTAGCTGCGGGACTCTACTCCAACAGTCCCCTAACACTTACTTGTGGCTCATCCCCGAGCCACTACCAGTGGGCTTCTCCTGCTATAGCTTCTCCTTGGCTTCCTGCGAAGTGCGATGAAGCTTGTCCCGAAGTCCTGCGACTTCGTTCTACATAGCTACAACATGCTCTTGTGCCGAGTCAAGCATAGCCTGACTAATACTGGAGTCTTCTGCTGCCCGGAAACAGAACCATTTGTTGGTTTACTGGGCAGACCCGGGTTTACTATAATGTACCAAAAACACCCCTAGCTCACTGGCCCTTTTGGCAACAGACCGTGGAGCGGCCTGAAGTCTCACCCGAAGTGATCCTAATGGGTTGGCCAAAGACTCAAGTGTCTCGACCAGGCTTTGTATGGCGTCCTGTGTGCACCTCGTAGCTCTTCTTAGCCCGCGAGGTGTCTCTTTCTACGATGTGATGCGCAGTTTCCTCTTAGCCGCGATGACTCTAGTCCTTATCGCATCGCCGCGTCCTGGGCAACACGTAACTCTCTCCTACGCTCGATCCTCAACCTATGGTACCGCACACCACAGCTCCTCTGATGGTGCGATATCGCCCCTGCGATATCCTACCACTGCGACTCAATGTACTTAGCTTACTGGTGTTCAACTTACAGGACTCAATACACAATACTGTGTTACACTGCGACTCTTAACTATCTTGAGGGAAACTTAGACAAACTCTTATACATAATACTTAAAGACTTCAACTTGCATTTATCCTTCTATAATATGCTGTGAACTGAATAACACATACATACATTTACTGTAAGCAAAGTTCATGTAACGAAAGGCAGATATAACAAGTAGATGCAATCACATGAATCAATCACATAACAATCTGATTTTACGTGGTTCACTTCCAGGGTAGAAGCTACATCCACAAAACTGTGTTTCTATATTATAACTTGAGAGAGGTACACAGTTTTGCTGCACCGCATATGCAGCTAGAGATCTTCTGGGTAACTCCGCACACAGCCTGGAGCCCTTCTCTCCTAGATCTCTTCTCTATATTTCCTTCTTACAATATAATCTCTCTCTCTCTCTCTCTCTCTCTCTCAATCCCTGCAGATTGTTACAATACAAAATACAGTGAGCTAACAGACTACTAGACTCTCAGACTCGCTAATGTCCGAGTAGCTACAGGCTAACCTAATAGCTCTAGAAGGATTGTCTAGCTGGATGGCTTAAAATGCCCAAAATTCCAACCTTTTACAATACAAAATACATCCCTTTATAGGCGGCCCGAAGGTCTCGCCATTACAACACTGTGGGTCTGTCCCAACAGTAACCCAAAACCCTAATTAGTGACAGTCGGCATATCTATACTTGGGATAGTCGCTTTTCGTCACACCACTGCTCTCTGCAGTCTTCCATGCTTCCCAGCACTGACCATGGGTACTATGCACCGCTTCCCTTCTTCTATCCTTCATCTTCAATACCTCGGCCTCGTCGCTCCTTTTCCTTTATGAGGGTAGTTGAACCCTCCTGTCTTCACTGCTGCCTTCAATGTAGTGGTTGAGCTCTCTCTTATTGGCCGCTCAGGTACTGTCATATTCCTTGACTTCTCTGTCCCAACAATCACGGTTTTCGGCTCTGCTCTGCAGCTAAAAACATGCTACGGCGTCGTAGCTTTACCTTATCTCTTCGTCTTTGCTAAATTGTCTATTCGCCAAAACAACAGCTTTTCCTGTAGCTGCGGGACTCTGCTCCAACACACAAATATTAGAGTGCACAATTTCAAGTGGTGTCCGTGCTCTATATGACTTTCCAACTAGAAAAGTCTCTCTGTGCTGCTTTCCAAAAATACAGCCTTCACAAACCCTCTTTGGTCTGTCGATCAATGGTAATCCCTTCACCGTATTCTTTGTGTGCAGTAGCTTTAGCCCACCAAAATTCAGATGTCCAAATCTAAAATGCCACAACTAGGATTCATCCTGAACTTCTGTCTGAAATGCAGCTTGCAAATTAGTGCTACAATTTTCTCTCTTGTCGAGGAGCTCGACTGTTTCTTCACTTTCTGCCTTGAATGCAACTCCTGTGTTTGTCTTCCCTTTTATGCCGGGAACTATCCTCAATGAAAACAAGCGGTTGCTTTTCATTGGCACTTTTTCTATCATCTAGTCGCTTGGATGCTTCTCTTTGATCACACAGTGTTCATCTTCCATGTAGACTTTGTAGCCTTTTTGTAACAACTGTCCAATGCTTAACAAATTATGTTTCAGACCTTCGACATGATAGATATTAGGGATATACTTACTCTCCCCCTGTTTGGTTAGAATACCAACAGTTCCTTTTCCTAAGACAGTAACTTGGACATTGTTTCCAAGTGTAACATCAGTTTTAACTGAATTATCTAGATTGGAAAACATATTTAAATTACTAGTCATATGATTGTTGCATCCTGAATCTAAGTACCATATGTCATATGGAATTTCTTGAACAACATTGCATTCAAGTGGAGATGTCGATGCCATTAACATTGCACTTGTCTAAGTGTTGGTGTTGGTCGACTGACTTAGGATTTTCCTTCCTTGGTCATATTGTTTCTTCCTGCATTCATATGCATAATGACCAAACTTCTTACAGTAATGACATTGAATTTTTTATTTATCAAACCTTTGGCCACTTGGCTGACTTGGGTTCTGGTTATCTCCTCTGCCATTGACATTTGCAGGACTTCTGCCTCATCCTCCTCTTGAAGAAATTCTTCCTCTGCCTCTGAATTTGTTCCTCCCCCTACCTCTACCATGGCTTATGGATGACTATGCTACAAATGCACCTTCCAATGATGTCTGTGTTCTGCTGAGTCTGTGCTCATGATTTATGAGTGAAGCTTGAAACTCATCAATGGTAAATGTCGTCATGTCTGTGTGTTCCTCTAAGGTCACAACCAAGTTTTCAAATCTTGGGGGAAGACTTCTGAGAATTTTTTCAACAACCCTTTGGTCTGCTATGGGTTCTCCATGAGATTTCAGTTGGTTTATCAACCCAACAACTCTAGTGTAGAATGCATCTACATTCTCTGAATCTTTCATGGACAGAGATTCAAAATCTCTTCTCAGATCCTGCAGCTTGGATGTCTTTACTTTATCCAAACCTTGATAGGCAGTCTTTAATGTATCCCATGCTTCCTTAGCATTAGTTTTTGCCGCTATTCTTGGGAGTATGCTCTCATGCATAGCTTGATGTCTGTAGAATAGAGCTTTTCCATCTTTCTTTCTCTGTTCCCTCAAGGCATCTTTCTCAGCCTGTGTGAGATTGTTATATGCTGTCATGTCTGCTAGTTCTGCATAACCATGCTAGACTATCTTTCAGACATCTTGACCTTTGAATAAAGCCTTCATTGTTAAAGACCAATATTCATAATTCTTTCTCGTAAAAATTGGAGTTTGCAATGAACCAAAAGTGGAAGCCATTTTTAAATTTTTTTAATTAAATTTCCTTAGAAAATTAATTTCCACCTTTTAAGACAATATTTATTTCCTAAATCTTGCTCTGATAGAAACCTTGCTCTGATATGACCAGTTATCCAAAACCAAGCCGACTAAACTTGAGTTTAGGGCTCAGTCGATATTAAAATTTAATTTTCACTTTTCACGCCGACCACTTTTCTTTTTCACTTGTTGGGTGAAACTTGTCTATCTCCTGACTAAACAAGTTTATAAATTTTAGTCGGTCTTTCCACTCGACTAAATTTACTTAGACTTACTTGTTGGTTCTACCAACCGCTTTTTACCTCGATCACTTGTCACTTCTAATTTGAATCACTTCTTCGACTTCTCAAGTCAGCTCACCTCTCCGACCACTCAAGTTGGCTGACCTCTTCAACCACTCAAGTCGGTTGACATCTTCAACCACTCAAGTCGGCGACCTCAGTCGGCTGACTCAACCGACCTCTCAAGTCGACTCACACAACCGACCTTGTCGGTTCACTTTGGTCGAAATCTACAAAGTATGTTTCTTAGTCTAAAGACTTAAGAAATTACAAATGCTTTTCACCTGTGAGTAAGATGAAGTAAAATAGACACATTTACAAATCCAAATAACTTATAAAAACATATGCCCAAATATGTAGAAAGACTTGAGTCCACCAATGTGCCGTAAAACCCTCGAACTTTCACATAGTGAGAATTTTATGGGTTCTTTGATCTTTCACTTAACAATAATTGTAAAAGACATTTACCCAAGTAAATCTGGAAATATGTGCAGCCAAATAATCATGCATTCAACCATAAACTATTTCATATATTTAACTATGTGGAAATAACAAAGTATTACAAACTTGTCGGTCCAGACTTCTCGTCTAGACTTTTCGGTCTAAACTTGTCAGTCTAGACTTGTCCTTTTACAGAGCTTCAACTCTTCAACTGAATCACATACATAGAAGCTTGAGCTTCGACTTCTCTTTTCTCACCCAGAGTTCTCTCTGTCTCTCTATTGTGTCTCTTGTGTCTGTAAACTGATTTACAATTTGCTTCTTCTATTTATAGGAAACCTGAAGATTGCTTCTACATGGGCCGACTGACTCACCATTAAAAACTGTAATAACTATCTACCTAACAACTTAGTTTCAAAAATAAATTCGACTGGTTTACATTTCCGAATCCTAGACTCTTCCCTCTTGTTAGACTGACAGACAAGATCTTGACTTGTACAGACTCTGACAAAGTCGCTTGAGAGTCAGGTTGATATGTGCGAGTAATTACATTTTCCAACAATCTATAGGTTTCTCTCATCTTATAGCTTATACCATAACTCAAGGTTTCTAAATCTGTTTTCACAATTTTTATTTATTTTCTCCAATAGCACTAAAATAGTAATTTATTTTTTTCATATTATTAATTAAATTTATATTTATAATCTTATAAACTAATTAGTCCAAGGTACATGAATTTGTTTTAACAATATTATCACGTCTTTTTATCAGTTATATATATAAGTTGTAAGTGATTAGCATGATACATTTCTTTTCTTTAATTGGTATGTCAAACTGGTCAAATTAATTTAAATAAATATTTTGATAAACAATAAAATAGTTTACTCGTTAGCTGTCATAAAAATTAGAGTAATTGAAATGAGAAGTTAACAGCTGCACTCTCAGCCGTCAAAAGATATTATCCCAAGCCAGCAAACCAAACATTAAGTAGAGTAATGGTTATTGAATTCAATCATTTAGTTCAGCCACAAATGCTTCTTTGTTTCGGGGACTAAGGTAAATGGCTTCTAAACTGCTCAATAGTAATTGGAAAACAACGATATAACTATTTATCAGGTTGGTTCATCTCTCGTCCTTTCTATGCCAGTAAAGGGTTTGAAGTTTATTTCCTATATGGTTATATCTTCCCTGTTTTGATTGTGAGTGTGGAAGAATGCACTGAACCTGCTAAGTAATTTTAAGGATTTGGTTATATCTTCTTTTCTTAGACCATGTATTTAGTTATTTATTTAAACTGTATTTATCAACCAGGTTTGTCCACAAATCTTTCTTTATTTATTCAGACCATATATTTATTTATTTAAACTGTAATTATCTTTTGTTGAGATTTCATCTATAATATTGGAATTTGTTAAGTAGATGAATCGTTTGAAGTAAGTTCTTTGCATCACCCATAGTTCGCAATTGATTCCAGTGGCCACATCCAATAAACTCACACCCCTGTTCTTCTGCTTCTGACAGTTGTGATGCCATGGCTACAAGTGTACTAGAGGAGATATTGAACATGCCTTGCATTAGGAGACATGGCAAGTGTAGCAGAGCTGGAAAGGTCAAATACAAATTCATCAACTTCAGATCACCATTTCTGTGCCATATCTTCCAGGTTCCTGCTTTAAATATTGTTAAGGTCAAATACAAATTCATTAACTTCAGATCACCATTTCTATGCCATATCTTCCAGGTTCCTGGTTTAAATATGGTTGTACTGTTCGATTTTTCTGTGATTCTTTCATTTTTGAATTTTAACATAAACATTCTTTTAATATACTTAAATGGGTTTTAAAAATTCACGTTTACCAAATATCTTATATTCACTTTTGAGGCATGATGTTGTCATCTCTGAATTTTTTACAAGTTTAGTTTTTCGATGATTTCTTGTCTTTACATAGCATCTGAGAATATCATTACATAACAATATTGGAAACATAAATTTTCTCTGTGATTCTTTCATTTTTGAAATTTAACATAAACATTCTTTTAACATACTTAAATAGGTTCACCTTTACGAAATATCTTATATTCACTTTTGAGGCATAATGTTGTCTACTGAGGATTGTCCGGAAAAACCCTACAACAACTTTTCTCACCGCAGAAATCTACAAACTGAAATTGCTACCCTGTAAGGAAGGGACATAGCCAAGGAGACTCGTAGGCTAGAAGCGACAAGAATTAAAATCCAACGCAGAGCTGCAGATTTGGAGACCTAAAAATGTCTACTGCGGATTGTCCGGAAAAACCCTACAACAACTTGCGGATTGTCCGGAAAAACCCTACAACAACTTTTCTCACCGCAGAAATCTACAAACTGAAATTGCTACCCTGTACGGAAGGGACATAGCCAAGGAGACTCACAGGCTATAAGCGACAAGAATTAAAATCCAACGCAGAGCTGTAGATTTGGAGACCTAAAAATGTCTACTGCGGATTGTCCGGAAAAACCCTACAACAACTTTTCTCACCGCAGAAATCTACAAACTGAAATTGCTACCCTGTACGGAAGGGACATAGCTAAGGAGACTCGCAGGCTAGAAGTGACAAGAATTAAAATCCAACGCAGAGCTGCAGATTTGGAGACCTAAAAATGCCTACTGCGGATTGTCCAAAAAAACCCTACAACAACTTTTCTCACTGCAGAAATCTACAAACTGAAATTTTTACAAGTTTTCGATGATTTCATCTTAGAATATCATTACATAACAATATTGGAAACATAAATTTGCACGCGAGAGGTAGATTGCATTTTGAACTCCTTCTTTGTTTGCTTGCTTTTTTGTGGGCAGGGGAATTCTGTGGTTCCTTCTCGTTTTTTCTCGACAACTAGAAGCAGTGCTTGGATTTGTAGGTGTGGGATTCAAGTTGGTGCGCTAAGGGAGACGTGAAATTGAAGCAGAGAAGGTAATGTTTTTTTGCTTGTTCTGTGGGTATGGCTCTTTATTTTTTTTATTTTTTTTGCAGGGTGGGTTTCTCTGTTTGTTTGCTAACAGGCATTCTGTTTTGCAATGCAGTGAGGGTTTTGTTGTTGGTTTTAGTGCTGGTTTGCAGAGTGTGGTGAGGGTTCCCGCTATAGTCTTCCTGGTAAGCAGAAAGCTGGCCTTGTTTCTCTTTCCTATGTTGTTTATCGTTAAAATATTTCTAATATATATAACGATAAATGATAGTTGTTCTACCGTCTGTTGGAAAACTGTAATTACTTGCAGATCTATATTTGATCTCCAGCCGACTCTGTCAGAGTCTGTACAAGCCACGATCTTGTCTGTCAATCTGACAAGAAGGAAAAGTCAACAAGTAGGCAGTGTAACTGAGTCGAATTTATTTCAGAAGTTAAGTTGTTAGGTAGACAGTTATTGCAATTTTTAATGAAAAGTAAGTCGGCAAGTAAGTCGGTTTATGCTGTAGCAATCTTCAGGTTGCCTATAAATAGATGAAGCATTTTGTAATTTAGTTTACAGACAGAACACGAACACAGGAATACGGACACAAAGGAACTCCGGGTGAGAAAGAGAAGTTGAAGCTCAAGCTTCTGTGCATTTGATTTAGCCGAAGAGCTGAAGCTCTGTAGACGGAAGAGTTTGTAACAGACAAGTTTGTATTACTTTGTATTTCTGCATAGTTAATATATGAAATAGTTTGTGGTTGAATTCATGATTATTTGGCCGCTCATGTTTCCAGATTTACTTCTGTAAATGTCTTTTACAATTACTGATAAGTAAAAGAACAAGAATCCATAAAAATCTCACCACGTGAAAGTTCCAGGTTTTACTGCACTTTGTTCGGCTCAAATATTCCTACATATTTGGGCATATGTTTTCCATAAGTTATTTGGATTTGTAAATGTGGTCATTTTACTTCATCTTACGCACAAGTGAAAAGTATTTGTAAAATTCTTAAGTCTTTAGAATAAGAATCATTTTCTATCAATCTAGTCGCACCAAGCACCAAACTTGATCGCAGAGAAGTTGATCGCATCAGGCATCAACTTGATCGCAAAAGAAGTTGATCGCATCAACTTGATCGCAGATAAGTTGATCGCATCAACTTGACTGCCGCATCAACTTGATCGCAGATAAGTTGATCGCATCAAGCATCAATTTGATCGCATCAACTTGATCACACCGCAGATAAGTTGATCGCATGAGGCATCAACTTGATCGCATCGCAGTAAAAAGTTAGTCGCAGTAAAAAGGGTGGTTGCAGTAAAAACAGGTCGGAGTTAAAAAGTGAAAATTATTTTCTTTTAAAAAAATTGACTGAGCGCTAAACCCAAGTTTAGTCGGCTCGGTTTTGGCTATCTGGTATCAGAGCAAGGTTTATAACAGCCCAATATTTTAGGAAAGAAATCTTGTCTTAAAAGGTGGAAATTAATTTTCTACGGAAAGTTAATTAAAAATTAAAAATGGCTTCCACTTCCGGTTCATTACAACCTCCAAGTTTTACAGGAAAGAATTATGAATATTGGTCTTTAACAATGAAGGATTTATTCAGAGGACAAGATTTCTGGGAGATAGTTCAGCATGGTTATGCCGAACTAGTAGACATGACAGCATATAACAATCTCACACAGGCTCAGAAATATGCCTTGAGAGAACAGAGAAAGAGAGATGGAAAAGCTCTGTTTTTCATACATCAAGCTATGCATGAGAGCATATTCCCAAGAATAGCAGCATCGACTAATGCCAAGGAA
>LPNX010777041.1:332312-358085 GCA_001517045.1 Pseudotsuga menziesii
ACTTGAATGCAATGTTGTTCAAGAAAGTCCACATGACATATGGTAATTAGACTCAGGATGCAGCAACCACATGACTGGTAATTTAAATCTATTTTCCAGTCTAGATACTTTAGTTAAAACTGATGTTACACTTAGAAACAATGTCCAAGTTACTGTCTTAGGAAAAGGCACTGTTGATATTATAACCAAATAGGGGGAGAGTAAGTATATCCCTGATATCTATCATGTTGAAGGTCTGAAACATAATCTGTTAAGCATTGGACAGTTGTTACAAAAGGGCTATAGAGTCTACATGGAAGATGAACACTGTGTGATCAAAGATAAGCGTCCAAGCGACCAGCTGATAGCAAAAGTGCCAATGACAAGCAACCACTTGTTTCCATTGAGGATAGTTCCCAACATAAAAAGGAAGACAAAGACAGAAGCTGCATTCAAGACAGAAAGTGAAAAAACAGTCGAGATCCTCAACAAGAGAGAAAATTGCAGTGCTAATTTGCAAGCTGCATTTCAGACAGAAGTTCAGGATGAATCCTGGTTGTGGCATTTCAGATTTGGACATCTGAATTTTGGTGGGCTGAAGCTACTACACACAAAGAATATGGTGAAGGGATTACCATTGATCGACAGACCAGAGAGGGTTTGTGAAGGCTGCATTTTTGGCAAGCAGCACAGAGAGACATTTCCAGTCGAAAAGTCCTATAGAGCACGCACACCACTTGAAATTGTGCACTCTGACATCTGTGGTCCAATGCAGACATTATCCATTGGTGACTGCAAATATTTTCTAACCTTCATTGATGACTACTCAAGAAAGACATGGGTATATTTCTTGAAACACAAATCTGATGCATTTGGTTATTTTCAGCAGTTCAAGGCACTCGTGGAGAACCAGAGTGGACACCACATCAAGATCTTAAGGACCGATAGAGGAGGTGAATATGTTTCAAATGAATTTCTGAATTTTTTCAAGACCCATGGCATACAGAAACAATTCACTGCACGGTATACACCTCAGTAGAACGGTATTTCCGAAAGAAAGAACAAAACCATCATGGAGAGGGCACGCAGCATGTTGGCAGCCAAGCATTTTCCAAATGAGTATTGGGGTCAAGCAGTCGCAACTGCTGTATACATTATGAACCTATGTCCAACAAAGAGTGTGAAGAACAAAGTTCCCCAAGAAGCATGGACAGGTATGAATCATAGTGTCTCACATTTAAAAGTTTTTGGTTGTGTTGCATATGCTCATATTCCAGATGATCTGAGAAGGAAGCTAGACAAGAAGGGACAGAAATGTATTTTTGTATGCTATTCAGAAGACACAAAAGCATACAAGTTGTATGACCCCATCACAAAGAAAGTGATAATCAGTCGGGATGTTCAATTTGTCGAGAATGAATCATGGGATGGAACCGTTAACACAAATGTCAAGATTGTGTCGAACATTGACAATGACGATATGGAAGAGGAAGTGGTTCAAATACCACATGTAAGTCAACCGGTCGGAGCACCGTCGACTCCCATGACACCAAGACATGGTTCAGCACAAGGACCATCGACACAAGTAGCAGCTCAAGCTACACCGACAAGTACACCAAGAGGACAGCAGACTCCATCAAGCATTTCGTTTGGGTCAACATCGATAGAACCGATGAAGACAAGAAGTCTGCGAGAGATATATGAAGCTGGTACACCTAATTCATTCTCTATGTTTGCATTATTTTCCCCTATATATGATTCACTAACATTTGAAGAAGCTGTTGAAGAAGAAGTATGGGCACAAGCCATGGATGAAAAAATAGAATGCATTGAGAAAAACCAGACATGGGAACTAGTTGATGTACCAAAAGACAAAGATGTAATTAGTGTCAAATGGATTTATAAGACAAAGCAAGATGCTGATGGGAATGTGCAAAAGCACAAGGCAAGAATGGTAGCAAGAGGGTTCACACAGCAACCCAGCATCGAATTCAATGAAACGTTTGCACCTGTTGTACGCATGGATACAGTCAGAACAATTTTGGCCATTGCTGCACAAAACAAATGGCATGTTCATCAAATAGATGTCAAGTCGGCATTCTTAAATGGCTATATAGAAGAGGAAGTATATGTGGAACAGCCACAAGGGTATGAATTTCCAGGTCAAGAGCACAAAGTGTACAGGCTGAAAAAGGCACTCTATGGATTGAAGCAAGCTCCTAGAGCTTGGTACAGTAGGATTGATTCCTATCTCATTGAAAATGGATTTCACAGAAGTGAAAGTGAACCGAATTTGTACACCAAAGTCAATGAGCAAGTGATAACAGGTTTAAAACTGAGCAAGGATGATGAAGGATCCACTGTAGATCCTACGCTGTTCAAAAGGCTTGTTGGCAGCCTTATGTATTTGACAGCAACAAGACCAGACATTATGTATGGTGTAAGTCTAATCTCAAGGTTCATGGAGTCACCAAAAGACTCACATTGGCAAGCAGGTAAAAGAATTTTGAGGTATGTCAGTGGCACAAAAGACCTTGGTATTATGTATTCAACCTCAGAAAATTTTAAACTCATTGGTTACACTGACAGTGACAATGGAGGTAGCATAGATGACAGGAAAAGCACATATGGATACACATTTCATTTTGGTACAGGTGTTGTTTCATGGGCTTCAAAGAAACAACCCATAGTAACTCTATCTTTAGCTGAAGCAGAGTATGTTGCAGCAACAAGTGCTGCATGTCAAGCTGTCTGGATGAGGAGAGTCTTAAAATACTTGTCACAGAACCATCAAGAACCGACAACAATCTTTTGCGACAACAATTCAGCCATAGCATTATCAAAGAATCATGTGTTTCACAAGAGAACCAAGCACATCGATACAAGGTTTCATTTTATAAGAGAGTTGGTGAACGACAAGGAAATTTGTTTGGAATTTTGCAGGTCTGAAGACCAACTTGCTGACATCTTCACAAAACCATTGGCAAAGGACACATTCCAGTATCTACGTAGTTATCTTGGAATGACAAGTTCTCCACAGTGAACTCTGTCATAAACAGAGCATGTCTAAGCTCCGAAACATTTTGTAAGTTTTGTTTTTAAAAATCCCCATCTGCTCATAATTAAGGGGGAGTGTTGGAAAACTGTAATTACTTGCAGATCTATATTTGATCTCCAACCGACTCTGTCAGAGTCTGTACAAGCCACGATATTGTCTGTCAGTCTGACAAGAAGGAAAAGTCAACAAGTAGGCAGCGTAACTGAGTCAAATTTATTTCAGAAGTTAAGTTGTTAGGTAGACAGTTTTTGCAGTTTTTAATGAAAAGTAAGTCGGCAAGTAAGTCGGTTTATGCTGTAGCAATCTTCAGGTTGCCTATAAATAGAAGAAGCATTTTGTAATTTAGTTTACAGACAGAACATGAACATAGGAATACGGACACAAAGGAACTTCAGGTGAGAAAGAGAAGTTGAAGCTCAAGCTTCTGTGCATTTGATTTAGCCGAAGAGCTGAAGCTCTGTAGACGGAAGAGTTTGCAACAGACAAGTTTGTATTACTTTGTATTTCCGCATAGTTAATATATGAAATAGTTTGTGGTTGAATTCATGATTATTTGGCCGCTCATGTTTCCAGATTTACTTCTGTAAATGTCTTTTACAATTACTAATAAGTAAAAGAACAAGAATCCATAAAAATCTCACCGCGTGAAAGGTCCAGGTTTTACCGCACTTTGTTCGGCTCAAATATTCCTACATATTTGGGCATATGTTTTCCATAAGTTATTTGGATTTGTAAATGTGGTCATTTTAATTCATCTTACGCATAGGTGAAAAGTATTTGTAAAATTCTTAAGTCTTTAGACTAAGAATCATTTTCTATCAATCTAGTCGCATCAAGCACCAAACTTGATCGCAAAGAAGTTGATCGCATCAGGCATCAACTTGATCGCAAAAGAAGTTGATCGCATCAACTTGATCGCAGATAAGTTGATCGCATCAACTTGACCGCCACATCAACTTGATCGCAGATAAGTTGATCGCATCAAGCATCAATTTGATCGCATCAACTTGGTCGCACCGCAGATAAGTTGATCGCATGAGGCATCAACTTGATCGCGTCGCAGTAAAAAGTTAGTCGCAGTAAAAAGGGTGGTCGCAGTAAAAACAGGTCGGAGTTACAAAGTGAAAATTATTTTCTTTTAAAAAAATTGACTGAGCGCTAAACCCAAGTTTAGTCGGCTCGGTTTTTCATAGATTCATTTAGTTTAAAGTTCTCGCTTCTGATAGCCTTCGCTTATGAGCGTAGAAAGCGCACTCAAAGCACCCTGGAGGCCGGTTAAAGTGTAATTATGAGGGCATTGTTTTTGAATAATGGCTTGAGTTTCATAGATTCATTTAGTTTAAAGTTCTCGCTTCTGATAGCCTTCGTTTATGAGCGTAGAAAGCACGCTCAAAGCGCCCTGGAGGCCGGTTAAAGTGTAATTATGAGGGCATTGTTTCAAATTGAGGTTCAGTTGGTTACATAATTTTTCTGACAATTGTAAAAAAACACAGTACTGATTTTGATTTTCAATTAAATAATGCTGGTGGAATTTTGAGGTGACCAAGAACAATAGAGACCTCTGACCTATCATGGAAGGTGGTGATAGAGTGGAGGTCAGTCCAGCGCCCTACATTAGAGATCCTTACTCAATTAAGGAAGAGGTGTAATGGTCAGGCATCACCACTATCACGATTCACTAATGATACAGGTCACTTTTTCCAACTCATTTAAATTTTAAAATACGAAATTGTACCAAACGCAAACTCCGCCACAGTCAATATAATTTGCATGTGCATGAGAGAGGGTATTTTTAGCCCGGTTCTGTCATCATCATCTAGGCTGGGATACACCGCCACCCCTCTTATCTCCATGTAATGTGAGGAGGCGGCTATGAGAAAGATACTCCAAAGGATTCCGGATGGAGGTATCATTAGCTGGAGAATACCTTGGCCGACCCACGTGTCCTGCTTGACTAACGTCATCGACAGATAGTGGAGCGGTTGATCTCCTCACTCGGTGAGGTTTATGAAATCACAGAATTTTTCCTTTACATTTAAAATCAAATCCGTGGAATTGCCTTCAACTTTCTAGAAAAGGAATTCAATATAAATATGTAGAAGCTTAGGTAGAATTATGTAGAAGCTTAGGTACAATGTTTTCCTGAAACAGATTCCATTCAAATTTGGCAATAATTATTTTCTACGCTTTGCTTAATTTCTCAGCATCGGCCATAATTCTTAATTTAACAAATTCATGTATATGGAAACCTTTGGGATTACGCTTTGCTTAATCTGTCAGCATCCACCATAATTCTTAATTTAACAAATTTATGTATATCGAAACCATTGGGATTACTCTGACATTTAACACACTTGGATTTAATAAAAATGTAATCTTTTATAAACATGTACGGATTTATTATATTCAATTATTGACAATGACTATGTATAATTTTTATATATTTATGTCGTAAGGCGTTTTTCTCATAGAAGTTGTGTTTTGAAACACTGTAGCATTGTCGTCTATCAATCCAATAAAATTTTGACACGTGAATCTTAACTTAACTGCCATGTTCACGTATCCTCTTTTTGTTGCGGTTGCGTTTAGACATATCCTCCTTTTTCCTGCAGTTGCATGTTCAGGTGCAATTGTTGGGCGTACTGATAGCATTCATATCTCGTTTTCGAGGATGCCGACAATGGCTCTCTCGCGAACTACCTGGATGGAAATTTTCCTGTTCTCTGCTTCGTTTTCGAGGATGCCGACAATGGCTCTCTCGCCGACTACCTGGTCGAAAATTTTCCTATTCTCCGTTGGTAGCAGAGACTAGAAATTTCCCTGGATTTGTCAAATGGGCTCTGTTATCTTCACAATTAGCCCTATGTCCACAAAGATATCAAGAGCAGCAATGTTCTGATCGATGGAAATCACGAAGTGTTTTCGGTTACGAGACATGTTTTGGGCACGAAGGGATACATGGCGCCCGAGTATGCTTCCCATGGCCTTGTAACTCCGAATCTGGATGTTTTCTCATTCGAGGTCGTAATGTTGGAGCTTCTCTTTGGTAAACATATAGCTTTCCCCTTGCATGGAGATTTGCACAAGGAAGTTATGCGGTGGAATACTATTGGGGCTTTGGTTGAGGGTTCGAATTCAGGTTTCCTGGATCCGCCTTTGAAGAATGCGTATTCGTTGGATATGAATTTTGCCATGGCTACGATGGCGAGGACCTGTGTTGATGAGGATTTGAATCGTTATTCAACCATTGATCAGATTCAGAAGGCACTTTAAGCTTGGCAATCTTCTCCTCCTTTGCCCTCTTTAGAAATGGATTGGACCGATTCCTATCTCAACAGCAGCAGCAAATTCAATCTCATTCAGAGGGTTCTCTCTCACCGCGGATCTGGATCTTACACAAAGATAAAATAAATAAATTGTCGAAGATATCCTCGAGACATTTGTGAATGCAAGGTTTCATGTTAAAGATTCATAAACAATTTGCATTTTCTTAATTGAACTACAGGTGGATTTGACACTGCCCATGCAGCCACAAGGTAGGATCTTTATATGATTGTGCTTTGTGTTTTTTTAATATTTTCAGTAAAAGCCTACTTTTACACCTTCCACTGCAAATTGTATGATACAGGATTGATGTGTATCAATAATATTCTTCCATTTGTTGTAGGGCATATGACAGGGCAGCCATCAAATGTAGAGGTGTAGATGCTGATATAAATTTTAACATTGATGATTATGAGGAGGATGTGAAACATGTAAAGAAAGAATTTCACCATTGCTCAGTTAATTTTTTTGATGGGGTTAATTAGTTTTTCATTAAATATAGTTAACAGATACGTTTATTGTTACCCTAACCAAGCTCAGATGACTAAGTCATTAAATACAGCCTCAGATGACTTGTATTAGTTTTTCATTAAATATAGTTAACATATTAATTTTAGGGTTAATTAGATAATCCACATAGCCAAGCAGCTCACGCTTTATATTTGCAGTTGATTCCATCCAATGGTGATCAATATTGGAATTATTTCATCAAGTGGGTTTTTGATTCATACACTTCTTTGATTCTAAAGCACTTTGGGAGTAAGCTTTAACCTTTAGACACTAAGCAACTCGTTGACCATGCTTGAAGTAGTGAAAAGCTAGATGCAACCATTAAAGTCCAATATGTTTTCTTCAATAAGGCCATTTCTCAAATTAGCTTTGATGCAAAGATATAGGCAAAAGTAGAAGCTAGAAAATTCGTCATCTATAAAGCCATCAAAATAAATTTACCAAACCATTCCCATTGGCATTGAGGGAGTTGATATACCAATAATTTAAAGGAGGGAGTTGATATACCAATAATTATGCCGTTAGGCATTTTTCTCTGAATTTTTGTTCTAAGCCACTGTAGATGTCGTCGTCTCTCTCGCCAGTGGTATTTTTACGCATGTCTTCTCCTGGGCTGCGCATTGTTCATAGGTTTTTTGTATTTTCAACTGGTTTATGCAGCTGTTCAGTCGTTTCCATATCTAGGTTTGTGAGATGGGTTTCACATTTTTCTTTCTTCTACAGTCCGACGATTTTTGGAGAGCCATGAGGTGACTATGGTCAGAACTGCACTTGTCCGGCAATTTTTGGAGTGTCGTGAGGCGATTTCTGGAGAGATCGTCCAGTGATTTCTGTAGAAAGAGCCCGTCCGATGATTTCTGGAGAGTTCAGAGCAACAACTGTAGAAAGAGCCCTGGTTTTGGTTTATTGGTCGATGTTGAGAGATAACTGAACTTGGAAGGTAACCCTAACTCCTTTAGGGTTCTCAACAGCTTAGTCATGTGTTGCAATACATTAGTACCGGAGAACACAACACATTATGAATAAATTTAGGGTTTATCACTCATAACACTTTCTGGTTATAGTATTCCTTTTTCCCTTCAGTTTACAATCCTCGTTGAGATTTAAGGAACCATGAAGTGACTCTAGAGTTGGTCAGATGATTAGAGGATGGCGTGTGTTTTTTTCTCAGTTTGGCATTTATTCTGAATTTATTAAACCCCATAGATAGATTTCTATTCATGGAGGAGGTGGTTGAACATCTTGTCATGGCGACCGCCCCTCCCTCCTGCATAAATGGTGTTTACTGGTCACATTTAGTTTGTTGTTTTAAAGGATTTTCACTATTTGGGTTTGCATAGAGAAGTTGCATTGTTTCTAGGAATACCTTTGCAAGAATTCTGATTCAAAGAGCCAAAGAAGAGGAAAAAAGCAGAGGTACTTTGTTTTTCCACTCCTCCTGGATTTCATTCTGTGTAATTTCATTTCTATGCAAATTTGTTGTCTTTAAAGCATGGAGTGTCTGTCATTTTTTTTTAATAAAATATGCAAACTCTCTTGTAGTGTTCTGTGTTTTGGTAAATTATATTATATTATCTGTATCTAATAGAACTATGATTTCTACCATTAAATAAATAAGTATCTCGTGTAACCTCTCCCTTCCCTTACAGGCACTCTCTTCCTAATGTGAATGAACTCTTATCTATATCTCTGGGGATGATTCTAAATTAGAGTTCCCCTGGCTTATTATTCCCCTTGCTTATTCCTCCCATTGGATTAGTGGATTATATTCGAGTTTCCAATAAGCGTTGAATCATATAATTTTCACTACGGCTAGAGAGTTAGTCTTAGATTAATCACGCTCGTGAAAATGCAATACTTCTGCCTGGTAGATTCTACCAAGGAAGTCCATGAATGTTGGAACAACAAAAAAATAAGCCCGAAGAGAAGACTCTCTAGATAGTCGTCCATATCAATCAGACCCAAGAGAAGGAAGAGAGAAGGAAGGCCCACATCACCATTGGCCAAGAGGAAGGATAAGGAGCACAATCACTCACTAGTCGAGAGAGAAAGAACACATCGTAAATCTGCATGCTTCGGCTCGTCAGGTAAATGCATGTGTGCCTCACCTGTCCCTTTACCCCCAAACCTGTGAAGATGGATGGAAGTCCGAAGGAAAAGGGTAAGGGTAGGAAGAAGAATAAGGAAAAGAAGAGGGATAAGAATAGGAATAAGAATAAGAGTAAAAATAAGAATAAAGATATAATATATCAATATTAGGAGGGAGATAGAAAGAAGAGTCAATATATAGGAGATAGAAATATGCTGTTATGTTTTTATAATAATCCCTTTGGTTTAACTATTGTTTTATGATGATTCTCACCTAGAACATTATCAGTTATAATTGTTTGTAAAACCACTAAGTATGCCCAATCTGATCCATTCTTTTAGTATAACGGTATTTTTTTAATCTATTGGTGGATTAGGAAGAATTATATTGATTTTGCATTCCCAGTGATGCTTGCACGGTGATTTATTAGTTGTGCTGATTTTGAATGCTAAATACTGTTCAGGATTTTTTTATTATCATTTGTTTAGATTTGTTCTACTTATTGCTGAACAACACTAAGAATTCTGCACGATTGGGGAAATTTGTGAAATAGTTTCATAACCTGTGTAATTTTCCATGAGATTGCGGCAATTTGTGGAATAGTTTCATAACTTGTTTAATTTTCAACATGGTATGGGAGCCAGCTGCTGAGGTTGATTAGCAATAGGTAAAACACCCGTGCCAAAGTGAGGCTTGAAGGGGTTGTTGGAAGTAGCAATCCCTTATTTTCCTTATTTTCAGGATATCTGTTCATTCCCATCTTGCACCCATTTAATGTCTCAAACTTTACTCTACACCCTACTTATTTTTGTTTTACACTTGTTTTCCCATCTTCTTCCTCTGCAGTCTGCATAGTTTAAGAAGAGGAGGAATCATAAGCAACAAAAACAATCCATTCTCTTCCGCTGCTCTTACTTCTGCAAGAACCAACTTTTACTGGACATGAATTCCTAAATAGCATAAAATGTAGATGAATGTCTATGTTCAATGCATGGAATACATCTTTTAGATTTCGTGAACCTTCTATAATGCACATAAATATATGCACCTAGACACTAGACCAATGGAGTGCTCCTGTATTCTCTAGGTGCATAGTTATTTAAAGGTGCGAGGGAAATTTCATATGTAATAAGCTTTAGAAGATTTTCTTAATAGGAATAAAATAAAAATAATAAGCTACGGAATAAAAATGAAAAGGTGAAAGTATTTCATGGAGTTTTTGTAGATTCCTTAAGTCAACCAACATTTTGACACATGTTGAAAACTTTTTATCTGGAAATGTTTGTAACACAAGTTGTGATAAGTCTTTATAGATTCCCTAAGGGAACCATAATTTTACACAGGAGGAGGAAGCCTTTTTTTATTTGGGGACTTTAGAATCCATTTAGTGTAGAGTGCATTCTGCAAGTCATTTTCCCTTTTTAATTAATGGATTCTAAAGTCATTGCAGTCCAGAGACCTTAAAGTTATGCTATCACTTTCATATGAATCAAATCAATGTCCATAGAGTTCTAGCATGTTGAGGATAAATGATAAATGAGCAAGGAGGTTTCCTATCCAAGAGGGTGCAAAAAGCTATTTGAAGATGGAGAAAGAGAGAGATTCAAACCCACTCTTTTTGTTTGTAAGTTTTAAGTAGAAATTCTGCAAAAAATTGATGTTTGGCATAGTTTTATAAGTTAAAGTTTCAAAGATATTTTTTCATGTCCCAAAGCTTTTGAGGGTCTCTAAAACTTTCAAAAATCCTAAAAAAATCTAAAAGAAAAACTAAAACTATGTCCCCTTTGGATTTTTTGCTTCACCAAACTCCAGTAAAAATGAAATTTTCTAAACTGTTTTGGATAAAGCATTAAGTCATAAGTAATGAAATGTAACAGGAGAGATGGATGATTCCATAGGAAAATTAAAGAATACCTTTAAATATAGACAACTGTACTAAAACTTAGAATTGAACATATTTCAGAATTTGCACTTGTATCTTCAATCAAATCAAATCATAGACTTCAATGGAAACAAGAAGAATTCTCAATATGCACTCTATAATTCACTTCAAGTCATGAAGAAAAAGTGTTTTTCAACATTTCCAATCCAAATACCAGTATGAACTAGAAAGTACTTTACATAAGACCAGAATTAACTAAAAAGTACTTTAAATAAGAGCAACTTGCTTTAGTTCTTGTGAAGGTCCCTCCTATGTTCTGGGCTGCTATAGTTGCTTGGTGAGCTTAAGGTATAAGAGATGCTGAAAAAATAGGCCTTTACGTTGAAGTTAAAGTTGGCTTTTCAAATTACGAATAAGCAAACAAGAGGGGTGGCTTGTAAGATAAGAATATGAAAGATCAAGCGAGACTCAATGTAGGGTAACAATGACCCTTTGAATAGAAGTAGTTTACAAGTTAATTTTATTCAAATGGACTCTATGCCTCGACACAATCATGTACCAAAAGTTTGGTACCATTAATGGGTAAAAAAAATAGGAAGTGTTAGAGTTTATGTCATTGCCCTGTGTATAAATTATGAGATTGAAGTATGGCACAAACTTACAGTTATATAAAAAAATATGGAGTTCAGACGTCCATGAAAAGAGATTTCTTACCAAAATATTTTTATTATAATTTTAAAGTTTGTTGGTTGAAACTATGTAATACGTGTACTAGTCCAACGAAATTTGCAGTCATTGTGAAATGGAAATTAATGTAAACAAAATTAAGATAAGGTAAATTATACTTTGAAAAGGATAGCACCGTCCAATTTTAATCGTAAAAAATTGGAGTTGTCTCATGCTTCATCAAACTATTTCTTCACTCATATTCTTTTCTAGGCTGATGTTGGATCTGGGATGCCACTTTCTTGGTATTAGAAATTGGCAGATTTCTGTTGGTTTCATCTGTCTTCCATATATTATGTGGAGAGATATGCTCAACCTTTGTTTTCTTTATGAAGCTTCCTGACTTTGCTCTTTCCCCATATAATTCTTGCCTTGTGGTGACAAACTCACAGTAGACTCACATTAGGGCCAGATGCATCAGTCGCACCAATAGACCTCAAAGTGCAATCCATAAATTTGATGACTATGTTCATTGAATAATTATATTGTTTTGACTTCCAACCTTTAGTGAAAACAACAGCCCGATTTGGATAGTGTTGATCAATCCAATGTTGATGGCATCTAAAGAGTGTTCTCAATTAAAGGCATTTAAGTTATCGACATTCCTGACTTTTCTTTTTCTTTATAGAATTTCTGCATTGTGTTGACAATCTTACATTAGGTCTAGATGCATCAATGGTAGTAGCATACCTCTAAGTGCAATCTGAAAAGTTGGTAGCTTTGTTCAATGAATAATTACATCATTCTAATTTTAAGCTTAGGTGAAAAATGGTGCAAGTTGGACAATCCCGATCACGCCAATGTTTATGACCATCTAAAGGGAATTCTCATTAAAAGGCATCGACAGGTTCTTACCATTCATGATTATGCTACATGGGCTTCAATATCGAAAAATATTTTTGTTGTTGAACATTGCGGATTTTGGCGTTTTCCTTATGCACATAAACATCTATTGGCATGGATTTAAAAGGGAAATCTTTGACAAATTTGGGTTTCCATTCTTTAGTAACACCACTCGGTTGTCCATATGCTTCAACACCTCTGTTTGCTGCCCTGTCTCTATTTCCAATTTTTATGTTTTCACTAAGTTCTTTAATAATGATGCATCTCCCATGTCTCTTGGATAAGTTTTTTCGGTGGATGCTATATCGTGTTATTAGTCGTTGCTTAACTTGAACTAAGACTCTTGGTGATAAATTTGTATCAGTTTGTGAGTTTTTTACTATTACTACTTTATTCTTTATTCAAAGCATTCAAATTTATTCACTTTTCCATAGTTCAACTTAGGAATGATATTCATTTTTGCAACGTATATCCATTTCCTTGTTTGCAATAATATTGTCAAGGCTTTCCTATTTATTATGGTTTTGCTATAGATTTCAATTTATTCTAGCTTTTGAAGTAGTAGAGGCTAGGAATTTAAGGCACAATTTTTTCTAACAAATTTTTACAAAAGGAAGCATTTACTTAAAATGAATGCATGCATAACTTGTTCTGACATTGTGACCGCTGCCACTTCTTGTTGGCACTACTTTCATGTAAACTATTTGGAGCTTGGAGCTTTATGTTACAATTAATAATGTTGGTTTTCATGGAAAACTGTTATGTCTATTATTATTCTTAAAATATAATATAATATGTTGGATCCTTTGATTTCTATGGATGGTGGTAAATGGAATATGTTGAACCTTTCATTTAATGTTTGTTACCTAGTATGTTGGATCCTTTTATTTATAATTGGTTTTGGTTATTCCTACATACACAGTAAACATTAATAAGTGACCTAGGACCAACTCCTCTTAACCTCTATTCTATATTCCTAGTCTTATCCCATTGCTATCAACTCTTATTTGTTCTTCATCCATTGCATCATCACTTCTCCCTCGTTACCTATCCACTACAATGAATAAGAATTTCATTATCCTCTCCCACTCTTTTGAGCACATAAAGGTTGTATATAATGTACATATATTGTGATGGGAATTTGATGTAAACTTACAAGGTCATTTGGCTAAATAATTGAAACATTTTGTATATATTTTTAGTATACATTTTGTATATATTCTTAACCATAGTGCTATTAAACTTTTAGAAGAATATGATCAGCTCAAGTGGTCCAAGAGTAGTGGAACAAGGGTGTACACTATCAAGTTGGGTTATGCTGCAAGCATTGAAGAATGCCTTCCTTCATATAGAGTCTATTTGGGGAGAGCAGTCTAGAAATCAACATTTCCTTCAAAAATAAATATTATTTTATGGTTATAAATAGCCAAGAAGTTGTTAACCCAGGATAAAAGACATAAAAGAAACTAGACATGCTAGTAGATGCATACTTTGCAAACATGATTTAGATATTGTATATCACTTGTTCATGGCCTTTTATTTTGAGTTATCTGTTTGGAAGAAGGTAGCTCTTCTCTAAGTAGGATGAGATAAGAGTAATTTGGTGAACAATCTCTTCATACACAAGGGCTCAAAATTTATGCAGAAAACTTACATGTCTGACATAAAACACTTTCTTGTGAATTCTCAAGGTGCTCTTAGAGAGGAATGTAAGGAAAAAATGTGGAAATTTTTTGCAAAGAAGAGCCTTGTCTTCAGTAGAAATATTTGAAAGTTTGTTGAAGGGTAGATTTGGTATGAAGTTATGATGCAAATCTAAAGTAGTTATTGAGGATTGTTTTGGCACATTTCACAAAGAAAATAACTTTGCTTATGCATGGAATCAAAAAATTATTCCCATGAAGCAATGAATATATGAAGACCTGAAATGTTTAAGTGTAAAAAGTTATCTTAATTAAAGGGCCATGTAGAGACCTTGAAGTTTTTAAGCTTGGATGTGGGAACAGTACTAATACTAGAGCAGAACTTTTAGCACTCTGGGCATCATTATGGGTCTCCAAAGATATTGAGCTGCCTTACCTACATATTTTTGGTGACTCCTCGGTGATTATAAATTGGGAAAAGGGGGAATCCACCCTTGACATGGTGAACCTCGAGGCTTGGTGCTACAACACCATATTATTCATATCCTCATTGACCTGGGTGGATTTCAGTCATGTCTATAGGGAACATAACAAGAGGGCAGACATCTTATCCATGGAGGGTTTGTGTATGGCTCCTAGTCATCTCTTACTTACTGAATCTTATGATGACGAGTTTATTGGGGAAGTCTCAATCCAACGTTTTTAGAATTTGCTCCTTCTATTGCAGATATTTATCTCATGGATTTTTTTGAGTTATTTTTGGTTATGCTGAGCAATAGTTACAGGAATTTTGAGAGTTACTTGCCTAATTTGGATAAGGTGTCTGGGATCTTGTTATGTTCTTTATGGACATTTCTCTGACTGATGTATATACTGCTCACTTATGAGATGACCTTTTCATGTATTGATACCCAGCTGCTGATAGTATTTTTTCACATCTTGGGTATAGTTATATTTCTATTTTGAACTGCATTGTAATGTAATATTTATTGTTCTGTTTGACCCATTGGGGTATGGACAATTGTTTGATGATGTACAAGGTTACCTTTGATTCATTAAAATATCAAGGAACTATTTTTTTCGACTGAAAAAAAGATTGAAACCTCAAGTGAACTTAGGATCAATATTATTAACTTATGTTTTAGATACTCTAAGGTCAGGAAGACAATGTGATATTAACTTTTTCCTTTAACTTTTTCATTGACAATGTGATATTAACTTTTTTCTTCATTTTATCTTAGTTTAGGGTTGGGAAGGGAGAAATCTCTCTATCTTTACCGAATGTAATATTCTCATCATCCTACCACAATGACAAGGAATTAAGTCTAGAATCCACTTAAAGTCTTAAAAGTGATCTACAAGTAGTAGATCAATGAATAGATTTAGTATTATGATTATTGTTTTATATTACAAGTAGTAGATCAACAAGGATATCAAGAGTAGTTTGATATATTTGAACTAATTATATAATTTTGATTCAATCTTTTGAATAACACATCATAGCTTTTTCATTGTGGACCAAAAAAACAAGTTCAAAATCCATTACAAATTGCAAATTTGCTTTGATACATTTTATTATAATCAAACTTTCCTTTCTTTCTCCTTTATATTTGTTTATTTTGTCATTTATAAATTTTACAATATTTTTTTTATTTTATACTAACTTTAGCTTTAGAAGTTTTCACCTAATGGTAAAAAAATTAACTCCTTAGTCTTCGTGTATGAAATGCCCACCAAACTGCAGGTTATTCATATAGCAAAAAATACATGTTTTTATGTGTTCTTTTAGAACTATATCCTATCAAATTTTAACCAACTACAAATTTTTAACCATATATTGGCCACAATCTACCCACATGTTTATATCTGGATTGATCCAAAGCTTTCACTTTACACTCTTGAACAATCAATACCCTATGGGAGCTCTATATTATTCTTTAGTTTGCACTTTCTTTGCTCCATGAATCAAGTAAACACCTCCTTTTTATCTCAGGGAAAAAATAACATATCCTTTGGATTTTGACTCCTTTTTTTAGCCTACATATACATTTTTTTCATGTGCCTTCTAGAATTTATTTCCATCCTCTTCGTGACTAGCACGTGACTGTGTTTTTCCTTTAACCTTCATTCCCATCCTCTTTGTGACTGTCGTGTGGCTATGCTTGACCATTAGGGCTAGGCCCTACCCTTTGCTGGCCCTCCAAGACTTGGGTCGTGCCTACTATGACCTTCTTTTGTTGGCCATGGGATGAGGTCTTCACCTCCTTTACCTACCCATATAGAGCTAGCTTTCCTTCCTGCCCTGTTCAGACTTGATGCTCGTACTTATTGAGCTTGGTCATGCCATACCCCGACCCCCCAACCCTAAAGGGAATACACGACCACTCTCCACTCTAGGGAGGTCATAAAATTAAACATATCCTTAGGAACTTCAACTAACCAACAAGGTTATTACAATTTCATCGTTTGTGCCTTGCCTTATTAGACAATGAGATAGGTAATTAGAGTGAATCTGACATGTTACTTGGCAGCAATTGCACAACTTCCATTGTCATTACTGAAATAAATAGGTAGTCAGAAAATAATAAACAAACAACACCATAAAATACAAGTACTATCACTTTCCTCTTGCTAAAAACCAAACTAAAACAACCTCACCTTCTTCCCTCCCCCCTTCCACCCCCCAAAAAAACACTCCCGCACTCATGCATATATTTTTATTCATTTGCTTCCAACATCTTAAATTCTTTTTGTTTCATCTACTTGAATCTACCACAACATTACACTTACAACATTCTTTTCTCTCTGCAATAAAACAAACAATAAAAAGAACAGAAAATGTCCATTACACAAGTTTTCTACTTTTTTTCCTTTCATCTATGATGTGAATATGTTATTGCTTTTGTTATTTGCTACTATGAAAAAAAAAACTGTCAGTATACCAATTCCATTACAAAAAAAAATGTGCCTTTCTTTACTCTATATTATTTGAACATGTTAATCTTTTAATGGCTCTATTTTCTCTCTTCCTAGCTCTTTGACAACAAACATGGACATGCAATACCTGAACATCCTTGTTGACTTCTGCAAGCAGATCAAGGAACAACAAGCATTGCTACAACAAATTGAAGCACGCTTCCAATCGACTTCAAACATCCCACTGAATCCGATCCATTCTACTATTAAACTTCTCTCAGAAATACGATCCTTCCTTCAACACATTATCCATATGCATGAAAGGGACACCATGCGCAAGATCCACAAAGACTTAGTATCCCGCCACCCTTGTCTTGCTCAATACATAAACATTACATGGTGTTGTCGTTGCCATAATCCCTCTTGCATTTATGACTAAATCCTCTTCCTTGCTTGTAGTTCCCTTTTCCCTCTCCTTACAACTCAACAACCCTTCTTCTTTGATTCCCACACGTTCTTCAGTTGCTATTACTACTCTTCACTTGTATGTACTACCTTGTCTATAACCTATGCTTTAATTGAATAAATGTATTAGCCTTTTTCACACATGCAATGCACAAACATTGTACATATTACATGCTTCCACTACTACCACAGTACATGTACATTTATTATATTTCCCTTCTACTTGCATGTAGTGCACCTCTCTAAAGTATATACTCTATCAAACAAACAGTTCTTTTACAAATACAATGCAACAAACTCTATGTAAATAGAAACAGTTCACAATATACTAAGTTCTTAACTTCTGTTGTACATTTAATCCATGTATATATTTAGCTTGTACTTCTTGTCATTACACATATGTATATTCTTTTTCCCATGGAGTCCCTATACTTGGTTTCAAAGTAAATATGTTGTCCATTTGTTACTTCTACTCAATTTAGACTGTTTGTACATTAAATTGGTTTCAAATATTCACAATCCTCATTTCATTTCAAATACTCTCTTATGATCAGAGAAACAGTTCACACTATACTATATGGACATAGAAACAGTTCACAATATATACTAAATTCTTAAGTTCTGTTGTACATTTAGCCCATGTGTATATTTAGCTTGTACTTCTTGACTTCATACCTATGTCTATTTTTTTTTTCCATGGTGTCCTTATACTTGGTTTGAAAGTAAATTTGTTGCCCATTTTTTAATTTCTACTACAAGTATACTATTTGTACATTCAGTTGTTTTCAAATATCTGCCATACTCAAATTGTTTCAAACTACTCTCCATAAGAGAGTATATGGTCTATAAGTAAATAACTGTTACAACAGTTTGTTAGTCGTTTTTTTAATTTACTAGTACAACTGCTTCATTTGTACTTGTCATCTCCTGTTCCCGCCAATGCAAGCTTCCTTTCTAGCATGCAAAGCATGCAACTCCAAACTAAAAGGTACTATTCTATCTACTATTCTTTTCCATGCTATTTGTCCATTTTATACAAGAAGAAACAAAAAAATACTTTATTTTTTCATCTTACATTACATGTATTGCAGCTTAAATTCAACATCACAGAAGAATACACAAAACATGCTTAACATCTATGCCTCCCTTTCCAGCCATTCATGAAGACCTACATATGGGTACGCGGTTTTTCTCTCTTGTTACAGGATTCTACTTCCTTTTTCTCTTCCTTTACTTTGCAAATTAGTTTCTTCTCTACAATATATCTCAATCTAAAAATTTATTTCCTATCTTCAGGTTCCCATTGCCTTTTTTTATTTACGTGGGTAGATGTTGCAATGCCTTCAACCTCAACGCTTTCATGGTAAGATACACTCATTGATTTTGGTAAACATTACTTGTAAACTACTCTTTCTTATTAGAATTACATATGGGATACATCATCTTTTTCATTATATGTACATATGCTCATAAAATTTAGTACATGCTCACTTCATATTTTCTTTGTGAAATTATCTTGGACTGATGGTTGTTCTAGTTTTTATCTTCACCCACTCAGGTCGAGTACACCTTTTTTCCAACTGCTTGCACGATTCCATCAAAGAATTGTAGATTGCTACGAAGAAATGTTTTTTTAAGGTTATGTATCCAATCTCACCAATTTGTCCTACAACAATCTCAGTTGGTCAATCCCACAAATTCATGCCAAGACCTTCAGGTAAGAACAACTCTGCCAAATAAACCATGTTTAATGTATTCCGTATTATCAATCATTGTGTCCTGAAGTGAAATAGGTCAACTGACATAAATTCCATAAATTAATAATAATTGCTGAGCTATTACTGCATGCAACCCTTTTGTTTTGAGCACAACTTAATATGGTTCTAATACAAATATCTAAGTCTCACAGGTTTATGAAAATGGGCTTGCATAGTGTCATTTAATTTATTTCTGAAAAAAGTTATTATCTAAAAGGCTGGGTTGATTCTACTTTTTTTTTATTGCTCTTATCCTGGCTTCCAAATTTCTGTGCAAGTATCTCTTTTGATTTGTATGTGTGAAATACCTGTGGATGTAACTTGTAAGTCATTAAACTACACACAATTTCCTGATTGTTTAATAGATAGTAATGCTCATTTGTCTTTTCAATATGTCAACGAGTGCTTTATATTGATATTGATATTCATCATGGGGATGGTGTGGAGGACGCCTTCTACAGTACTGACTGATTCATGTCCATGTCATTTCACAATTTTGGAGACTATTTCCCAGGCACAGGCCACCTTAAAGATACAGGATATGGGAAAGGAAAATATTATTAATTAAATGATCCCTTGAATGATGGAATTGATTATGAGAGCTACAATAATCTCTTTAGGCCTATAGTACAGAAGGTCATGGAAATATATCAGCTGAAAGCAATTGTCTTACAATGTGGAGCAGATTCTTTATCAGGTTATACACTACATTGTTTCAATTTTTCAGTCAAAGGGCATGCAGATTGTGTTCGATTTCTTCGGTCATTTACTATTCCATTGGTGCTTCTTAGAGGCAGGGGTTACACTATTCGTAATGAGGTCAGTATTATTTTCCTGCTATTGGTGTTATGAGGTTTAGCTTATCTATTCATATATTTCTTCAAGAAGCAACATAGATTATCTGTAGGTGTTAAACCCCAAGATAAGTTGCCTCATAATGAGTGCTCTGAATATTTTGGGCCATATTATACCCTTTTATTGCATGCAAACCATGCATCCCAAATAGTCAAAACTTCTACAACCAGAGGGCCTCTTTAGTTTTTATTCAACAGTGCTACTTTTCTTTACCTTCCTTTTCTTCACTTCAATCCATTTCACCTGCATTAGGAACTAGCCATTGGCAATTTTATCATCCTACAAACTTGTTGGATGTTCTTTAGCTTCCAGTTCCAGAGGACAAGTTGCCATCCTACCAAGTATTGTCCTTTTTGGGAGTTTCTTGTGTAATCTCATTATCTATATGAGGACTTAGACAGTTTTGAGAACCGTCATTCGTATTGTTACCCAAAGTGTAGGTATTTCCCCTTGCACCTTCTTAATGCTTGGACTCTTTTTCATCCCAAAATCTCCAAGATGGCTGGTTTTGGAAAATCACAAGGAATTACTGAAACTCTATCAATCTACAATCCTTTGTATTATATGAGTATATATATAGCTGCACTATTAAATCTAATGATTTTCAGAGTTGTAGATGTTGAACTCCCTAGAACATGGGAATTGCTTGTGGAGAATGGAGGAATTGCATCAATGCACACTGCAGTGACCCATTATGGAACAATGGTGTTGCTGGACAGGACAGACATTGGAGAGAGAAGGATAAATTTACCAAAAGGGAAATGCAGAGATAATCCTAATGACCAAGCCCTGCAGCACGACTGTAGTGCACATTCCACGCTCTTCAACCCTGCCACCATTGAGATTTGACCTTTGAATATATTTACAGACACATGGTGCTCTTCTGTCCAGATTCTCCCTTATGGAACTTTGCTGCAGACAAGAGGGGCCATGGATGGCGACAAGGAGATCAGAACATTTGCCCCTTTTCCTCCTGAGGAGCTCTGTGACTGGACTGAGCTAGAAGATGAGGAGTTGAAAAAAGGACATTGGTATTCAACTAAACAAATCCTTCTCGATGGGAGAGTTATTATTGTTGGAGGAAAGGATACTCACAATATTGAGTACTATCCCCCAAGTTTCGAAGAGCCTGTTTCCATGCCATTTCTAGCCCAATCCAGAGATGAACAGTTGGATAATCTGTATCCTTATGTTCATTTGCTACCCATTGACAATCTATTTATCTTTGCGAACACTGAGTCAATTCTATATGATTATAAAGGAAACACTATCCTAAAACAATAGCCTACATTGGAGGGTGGTCCTAGAAATTACCCCTCTGCCGGGTCATCTGCGATGTTTCCCTTGACACCAGAGGATAACTATGCAAAGGGGGAGATTGTTATATGTGGAGGCACAAGATATGGTGCTTACCTTGAAAGTATTCCTCTTTCTGCCAATGGCAGTTTTGGAAGAATGGTGGCAACAGATGATGCACCTTCATGGGCTATTGAGGACATGTTATTTGTGAGGATTATGGGAGACATGGTCATGCTTCCTACAGGTGATATTATGATATTAAATGGTGCACAGGTTGGTTCATAGGGTTTTGGTTTAGTATCCATCCCATGCCTAAATCCAGTTTCGTATCAGCCCTCTACAACTCATGGCGCGAGGTTCATGACTTTAAATCCTACTACTATACCATGAATGTATCATTCCACTATGGTTTTGCTTCCAGATGGTAGGATACTAGTTGCAAGTAGTAATCCTAATTATAATTATAATTATACTGCAACATTTCCTACAGAGCTCAGAATTGAAGCCTTTTCGCCTGAGTATCTCGGGCCTAATAGTGCTAATCTACGTCCTAGAATTACCACAGCTCTAGATGTTATTTCCTATGGATCTAGCTTCACCGTTAAGGTCTATGTTGAGCTTCCTGTTGTGGGAATTATCGAAGTAAATATGGCAAGTTCTCCTTTTTCAACACATTTATTTTCTCAGGGTCAGAGGTTGATTAAGTTGGAGGTTTCATCTGCTATTCCTGATGGTCTTGGTGCATCAGCATATACTATAACTGCAACTGCTCCGCCGAGTGCAATTGTTGCTCCTCCAAGTTACTACATGGTCTTCGCCGTGAATCAAGGTGTTCCTAGCATTGCTGCTTGGATTCAACTGGTAAATAAATAACATGATTCAAATAAATCATCAACATCAACATCTACATCTTCTATTGCCACTGATTAGAGTCAGCCATTATCTTCTAAATTTCATATGGTATATCTTCATTAGCATTTCTCAATAATTTATTGCTCTTGACTGACTAGAAAAAAGGGGTTTGAATCAAATTGGTATCCAGTCAATAACCATCAGCAATAGGGTTTTAATCAAATTGGTATCTACTCGATAACCATCAGTAATAGGGTTTTAACTGTAACGCCCTGTTATTGTAAGGTGAGAAGATCTGATCTTCAAAGCAATTTGAAGGATATAATTAACTATCAATATAGGAGCTTAATGATACATCTTCATTGGTCTGTATGCAAGCATTTTCCTTCAGTTTTCTATGGTACTTAACTATGAATTGTATCTGTTTATTATATTAACTATAGACATCCTTGGGTTTTCAAGATGCATTATTAGGAATGTTTCAAGCAATCAAGCTGAATGATGTAATTCTTTAGAAACAAAGAGTACCAAGAGTTAGGCCTGGCATATTCTGGAAAAGATTTCTCTTTAATTTATCTTCAGAGTAAAATTCCAATTTTTCTCCTGAATTAAGTATTAGTTTATATCGATCTTAACAAGCACTAGAAAATAAAAATAGAAATTCAAGTTACATACTTTTGACATGGAGGTAATGAACATAGAACCTACCTTGGATTCTCTATTTGTAGTTATACTTGTTTCTCGTACACTGGGTTGGGAAAATGCTATTGCATGCAATTATACTTGTTACTCATACACTGGGTTCTCAGAATGCTATTGAATGAAATTATACCTGTCACTCATATGTGTTAGAATAATCAACCCATAGTATTTACCCACTTAGACATTAATTCATTTATTTTGTCTTATTTGCCTAGTCCATGAGTCCCACCATGTGCAAGTTGCTAATTGCCTATCCATAGAGGTCAAACTTTCCATCTTTGACTCATGTAGCGCTTGGGAAAGCCTTAGGAATCAAATCTGCTTTATTCCTGGCCTCCTAGGCGCCCTTCTGCTTTTTCTGCTTTTTCAGTGTTTTAAGGCACATAGGAAAGCAAGACTAGGTGAGGTGAATCAGCTTTGTTGCCTCTTCCTCCTCCCCTCTTCCCTCCATGCAAAAGCATGTATGAGCTGCCATTCCAACACTCATTAGCTTGCCCATGCGCCCTTGCCAATTCGTGAGCCTCATGACAGATTTGGGATCAGCTTTTTACACCTATAGGGGATTTGCCTATTTTGGGTAAGCCTGCTTTATGCTAGCTTTGGATGCCTCCTTATGCATTCTAAATATTGATGTATTCTATATATTCAGCAACCTATGATATTACAGGGTTGGCTATTGTACACCGAGTTAATATAATTTTGTGTTACAGCTCCATATTCAGTCTCCATTGTTGACAATTTTGCATGATCAATTGTAATTTGTTGTGAGTGAAAGTAATCTATTGCTGGTCAGAATTTCTACATGGTATCAGAGCCATTGTAGGTTATTACTCTCCTTCAAAAATTGTTTTGCAGGTTCAACATCAAGACTGGGAGCCTTCTATTGATAGTCGGGATAGATTTTCTAAAGCTATGGATTCACAGAAAACTATCTTGACTCCCTTCAACTATTTTGAATGGAAAGCAGAGATGGAGATCTTGTTGAGAGTGAAAGGACTCTATAGGGTGACTATGGCAACAGAAGCAGAGCCCAATGCAGCTGCAGAGAAGATCAAATGGCACAATCGGAGAGATGAGGCTTATGGCCTCCTATGTCTCAGTATTTCCCAAGACCTCCTTTTCCATATCGATGGATTAACTTCACTGGATCAAGTATGGGAGAAGCTGTCTGAGATTTTTGGAAAGACAGATGAGATGAGGGGACATCAGATTGAAAATTAGCTGATTTCTCTGAGTCCCAACAGCTTTGAATCCCTGCAGCTATATTTCTCCAAGTTCAAAGCACTAGTTTTGCAGCTAAAGCCGTGTGGTATCGAAAAGAAAGATGAGCAGCTCGTATTGGCCATCCTCTCAAAGCTAGGACCTGACTACTCAATCTTTGTTTTGACCTTCTATGCCACAAAACTCACAGCTCGAACCTGGAAGATGCCCAGCCTTCCAGATTTCATGGAATCTCTCACACAAGAACAAGACAAGCTGGTGATGATGGGCACCATCAAACCTTCCAAAGACCAAGCTCTGGTTGCTGAAGATTTGAAGGTGGATTCTAAAAGCAAAAAGAAAGCTAAATATCCACCTGAGCAAAGAAGAGACAAGAAGCAGTCTCCGGAGGATCAACAAGGTCCCAAGAAAAATACCCAGAAGAATAAAAACAAAGGTGATATGAACAAGTGCTCATACTGTTTGAAGGGAAATCACACTGAAATCTCTTGTATGAAAAAGCAGATTGATATGCTGACCAATCTCCTAGAGAAGAATGGCATCTGCCTTCCAGAAGGCTCAAAGAAGAGAGAAGGAGGATCAAGTTCCGATGACAGAGAGAGAGTTCATGCTCTAGTTGCTGGCACATCATGCTCACCCAGTTTTATCATAGATTCTGGAGCTTCAAGACACATGGTTTCGACTAAGGAGGCCTTCTCCTCACTGGATATGTCGAAAGGACCATCTATTGTACTGGGAGATGACTCTCTCACTGAAAGTAAAGGCAAAGGAAGGATAGAACTTGATCATGGTAACTTCAACAATGTGCTGTATGTCCCTGGTCTCGCCTCCAACCTTCTATCAGTGTACCAGATGAACCACACTGGGTCTCCTAAGAAAGTCACATTCTCACCAGATGAAGTTGAGATCACAGAAATCTCAAGTGGAAGAATCATTGCAAAAGGAGTAGCGAATCATGCCCAAAAGGTATACATGTTTTCACACTTCCTGCCTTACTCAAACCCCTCTTCTCTTCCTATCCATGCTAATGAAGCTAGCAAGCTGTGGCATGAAATATTTGGCCATTTAAATTACAAGTATTTATCTGATCTTAGTGGGAAAGATATGGTCATAGGGTTGCCCAAGATAAAATTTTCCAAAGGAGTATTCCAAGGCTGTATCCTAGGAAAACACCCAGAGCACAAATTTGAGAAAGCCAGCCATGAGAGAACCTCTACACCCCTCGAGCTGATTCACAATGATGTTACTGGCCCATCCCCTCACATGTCCATGATTCAGGCCAAATATGCATTGACCTTTATTGATGATTTTTCCAGGTATTGTTGGGTTCACTTCATGAAGCACAAGTCAGAAGTTTTTGGCCTATTCAAAGTCTTCAAGGCTTTGGTTGAAAACCAGTGTGGAAGAAAACTCAAGGTACTCAGGTCTGACAATGGTGGTGAGTATGTCAAGACTGAGTTTATTAACTATTGTGCAGATGTAGGTATTCAGATGCAGCATTCTATCCCCTACACACCACAGCAAAATGGTGTTGCTGAGAGGAAGAACAGATAACTGAAGGAGATGGCAACATGCATGATGGAGGCCAAAAATTTGCCACCAAAGTATTGGGCTGAAGCTATCAACTGTGCAGCCTATATTCAGAATAGGGT
>LPNX010777041.1:359746-371235 GCA_001517045.1 Pseudotsuga menziesii
TAACTACCATCTACTATGATAACCAGAGTACCATTTGAATCTGCAAAGATCCAGTTCAGAAGCAGAGAACCAGACACATTGAGATTCACATGCACTACATCNGCTTCCATTCCACCACTCATTAGCTTTCCCATGTGCCCTTGCCAATTCGTGAGCCTCATGACAGATTTGGGATCAGCTTTTTACACCTATGGGGGATTTGCCTATTTTGGGTAAGCCTGCTTTATGCTAGCTTTGGATGCCTCCTTATGCATTCGACCTATTGATGTATTCTATATATTCAGCAACCTATGATATTACAGGGTTGGCTATTGTACACTGAGTTAATATAATTTTGTGTTACAGCTCCATATTCAGTCTCCATTGTTGACAATTTTGCATGATCAATTGTAATTTGTTGTGAGTGAAATTAATCTATTGCTGGTTAGAATTTCTACAATATGATAGGTTTTGAGAATTCTATTGAATTCAGTATTAGGTGGATTTTCCTTCTGAACCGTGAAGGGATGTTGGCATAATATTTTCCCTTGTTGTTCATGATATTAATGGTTTCACACACTTTGATAATGGTATGATGGTTGGTTAGCTATTAATGAGTTTGTTAAGAAGTATGAAGTAATGTTTATATATACCATACAAGTCAATTATGAATCTTATGGCAGTTCGAACATAAGGTCTGTTGTTTTTTTGTCATAGTCATGGTCCGGGATATGCTGGTATTGTTGGAAGTGCTATATTGATATCTGCTTTAAATTAGTTATCTGAACATCTGGTTGAATCACTGGTGATTTCTATGACATATTATGCTTATTGCTATAGCAAACTCCATACTTCTGAATTGTCATATTTAGTTGATGGCCTTCTAAAATATCAAAATTCATTAGAATTTAAGCTCCAAATTCTGTTGGAGGCCCAAGATGGAATGAGGAAAGCATGAATAGCAAACTCCATACTTCCGAACTGTCAGATTTAGTTGATGGCCTTCTAAAATATCAAAATTCATTAGAGTTTAAGATCCAAATTTTATTGGAGGCCCAAGATGGAATGAGCAAAACATGAAAGTCACTAACATAACTAGAAAACAAAGACACTTTATGCCTATATGTTAAGCAAAATGATCACCGTTGTTTACATCCTGCTTGGATATTAGATGATATTTTACATCCTGCTTGGATACTAGATGATTTTTTACTATATGATACTAACTTGACAATCATTTCTTTCAAATAAATCAGATTCATTTTTACAACCTGCTTGGATACTAACTCGACAATATTTTTTTTTAAATGAATGAGATTCATTTTAGTTTTTACATTTTGATTGGATACTAACTTGACAATATTTTCCTTGTAATGAATCAGATTCATTTGTACCTCAATAATAAAACAAAGTGAAGTTAGAAGAATTTAACCATGGAGGCTTGTAAGAAAGAGAACCAATCGACTAAAACTTCAAGTGAGTAGATGAATAATTCTCAAATTTAATCACCTCATGTAATTGTGAGGCAATGGGTGTCTATAAGAAAAGTGCCAAGGTGACATCTGTGTAATAAAGTTAGGTCATGCAGAAACTCAAGCCACCATCCAATTAAATGTCAAGGCAAACAGAAGGACAATCTCTACAATCAACAAATGTGTTGGTGTGAAGTTAGAGTGTTTAAGTGGTTTAAAGGTTAGTAGCACAGAGGCCTTTAAGAGAAAAATGCATCTTGATTGAAAGATATTTGACAAATCATCCAAACACTAAGAACAAAATCATTTATCAATATTTAGAAATGGCCAAACATTGAGAGCACATTGATAGTTATAAGTTAAGAAATAATTTAGTCCAAAGAACTAAGCTCACATTATGTAGAAACTTATTAGCAAACATTAGAGGAAATTTCAACTCAAAATGGGCCTCCTAAAAAAATTAATAAAGTAGTAGTTAAAATAATAAAATAATATTTATTAATTTTGGAGGAAGAAAAAAAACACTACTTTTTTGTTTGTATTTTCGACATATCTCCCCGTGTTTTTACTCAAATTTCGATCGAGAGAGCTCGTTGGATGAATTAAATTCCGCATCAAACGAGTACCCACTCGGCATACTTTTGACGGACCCTGCTACCCTAAAAACAAGAAATACCTGAAAAAACGTGATGATGATAAAAAGTAGTTTTTTTTTTATGATACCTATCCCCAAATTTATTTTAAAAAAGTGTTTAAGACCTATAAAGTATTTCAAATTTAAAGCAATTTAATTGGCTAACACATGATGAAATGGAATTTGAGTTAAAGTTAAAAGGCCCATTTTGAGTTGAAATTTCCTCTAATGCTTGCAATCATGCCCAACCTTCGTACAACCCAAAACGATCTCATTCCTGAGAATATTTTATAAGCCAATAAATTCCACATCAAGGTGTGAATGTCCAAGGATGGTCATTCATCAAGTCAAGAGCTTGAAAAGATAGGGGCAAACCTGTTAATTATCTGAAAATGCTCGGAGAGCATTGCGAAGAAGAAGAAAAGTTTCCTCAGCATTGCAAAATGCACATTTGGAGTAGACTTTGAAGTGGGATAACATACTCCTCATATGATAGTGAACTTTGGTCCAAATTGACCCAAACCAATTTTATAGATAAGTGTTTCTTTCACTGCTAAATGTTCCTTGTCACATTCAAGAATGACAATAACTCATAGAATAAAACGAGTTACAATTTAACTCTTCCATCACTTAAGAATTATTTTCATGGGATTAGATTTAGATGGAAAGCATTCCAATAAAATGAAATTGAAACATATTATTTGAAGAAAAAATATTAAATTGAAATGAATTTAATGTTTATACTTCTAATGAAATCTTATTGCCTATGAGCTCAATTTCAAAAAATGTTCTGACCAGTGAAAAATTACCTATGAAGTAGAAACCATCTTTATAATAAATTTTCAAACTAAAACCATTTAAAAGAACTAGAAACTCAACATGCTACTTAAAACCATACAGTCTTATTAGTCAAGTATAAACCGTCTTTGTAATAAATTTTCAAACTGAAACGAGTTAAAAGAACTAGAAACTCAACATGATACTTTAAGCCAGACCATCTTATTAGTCTTCACCAAAGTCATCTGAAGTTCTCTAACATGTCAGTATTCAATGTGACAAGCTTAATGAAAACTTAATTTGGGAAGTCCTTGTTTATAATGCTGCAGGCCAAGATTGGAAATCAAGAGTCTGAAGCTTCATTGCAAACTCTTCGTGGCCGTGATACCGATATCTCCTATGAAATAGTTGAAGTCAAGGTTATAAAAATATTTTTCTATAGCATCTGTATTCCGTATTCTCGTTCAGTTCTAGTTTCTTGGACATAGGCAAAAAGAACTCTACATGGTGATTTGGATCTCTAAAATTGTGCTTTTTGTTGAAATTGTGTGACTTCTAATAGTAGATGTGCTTTTTGAATCTGCAATATCCTGATATATGTGGAATGAAATGCAATAAGAGACATTGGCTCAATCATGTGCGATCTGCATCTTAGACTAGGTTTCATCTTACAAGTCTCATATTTCATAGAGTTCTTCTTGCTTGAAATAAGAAAATCTATCCTTCTCATCAACAATGCTTTTCATATTGCATTAGCATGGTCGCTTATTTTTACTACATTCATTGTATTCTCAATTAAACTTCTACATGTTCTGATGAGTAAAATTATAATTCCTTTAGGTGAAAAATAAATTATCTGCATCATATGGAGCCTCTGGCCTTTTGAGTATTGAGGACAAAATAAAATTGATACTTTTATTTTGGTTTTGCAGATATTAGAGGCCAGGGCATTGTTTTTAGAGGAGTCAAAGAAAATAAACAAGGCCAGATCAGCCAATGCTGAAGGAAGCTTAGGCAGTCGAGAAAGGAACATTCTCTTGATTCCTCTAAGAGTAGAAGTTTGAGCATTTTTCACCAGTTACAGATAGCAGCGAAAAGGCATATTCTTTCAAGTCTATATCTCTAGAAACAGTGGGAACCATAAATTCCCAATAACTCTGAAGGTGGTTATCATATTTCTAGGAAAAACGATTTGTATAATCACACAACATCTACTGAGGATGTGGAGCATAATGATGAGGATGCAGATGTAGATAATTGCTTGCAGGCACAACCAAGTAAAAGTGATGCATCTGTACATTCTGCAACAGGGTTGTCTAATGAGGAAGATATTTCTTTTTGTGATCTGGAAGATGAGGATGATACACTAGTGCAAACGGATTCAGCGAATAATGGGTTCACCTCAATACAAGTTCCAGTCAATTATCATATAATTATAATCAGCTGAAATGTAGACAAGCTAGAACGATAAACAATACAACTCCTTAATAAAATATGCAAATGATAACACTCCAAAGGTTTTGTTAACACTTCATTTTTAACAGTTGATCTAAGGGCCCGACATGAGTTTGATGAGGGTCCCATTCCCTTGAACTTCGTGTGAACACCCATTCAAAGAAGAAAACGATAGGTGTGCTGAAGGCATTGAGTGGGACTCAAAACCGAAGGCTGAGATTGATTGGAGGTGGATCAATGGCTCCCAACCATTTCATGCGAGCGGACATGCTCGACCAAATCCTCCTTTCTAGATTGCGAAATGTGTTAAAGGTTAGAAATATTCTACGGTCGAGATGAGATCTGAGTCAGATCTACGACCTCGATCAATTTCGCATGCCATACTTGTGTGGGTGAAGCCACGAATTCAAATCGCGAAAGAGGGGTAGAGGTCACGAAGATAAATGATCTAGATAAAAGCACATTTCATCCGATGGCTCAAATAAATTTCGCATTGTGAAGTTGCACGGAGCAATTAAATTTTTCAATTTGCGAAATGATGTTAAATGGTAGATAAGTTTTGATGGTCAGATTGGAAGGTGAGGAAAATCCATGGTGTACGATCATTTCACATTGTGAACTTTCATGAGGTAAGTCAACTTTTCAGTCAGCAAAATTTTGTATTTGGATCAAGTAAAAACATGTGTTGTTGCAGCATCAACTCGCCCAACAAATCAATAGTGTAAAAACATTTTCGCTTGGGAGAAGTATTGCTTGTTTAAAATTGCATGGATGGAAAGGAATTTTATACTGTAAGTGGTTTAGCCAATGAAGCTTACACTATAGTATATAATAGTACAAAAATTCCACAAATTTAAATATACAAATGAAGGATTCAACATCAAGAACATCCACACAAACATAGTATTGAATTAAAGTAGTAGAGCATGGTTGTTTTCTATGGAAAATGGTTGTTTTGGTCATTATTTTAAATCAATTGTTCCCGCCTAACCAAGATGATTTTCTAGAAACTGAGAGAGGTTTTTATTCCTAACAAACCTACTACAATAACCTCTCTTAGTTTTTACCCAAGTGCTATGGATTGAGAGAACTGAAGTCATCTTCAGAGAGACAATTTCCATATTTTTAAATGACTGTTTTAGTTAGTTATTTAAATCAATTGTTTCTGGAAAACCATAGAATTTTACAAAATTGAATGAGGTTTCTATTAAAAACAGGATCATGTTCAATAACCTCTCTCATTTTTTACCCAGGTCATATGGTTTAGGAGAAACAAAGTGATTTTTACAAGCTATGTTTTAGGGTTTCCAAAGGACTGTTTCAGACATCACATTCAAAGAATTTTTTCAACCAAATGGAGTTGAATTTCAGGAAATGGAGAGAGGTTTTTATTCCTAACAGGTCTATATACAAAAAACTCCTTCATATTTTACATAGGTATCATAGGTTAAGAGAATGTAAAATATCTTCACAGGGTATTTTTCCAGAAATTAATAGGTTTACTATCTAAGTCATCAATTTAAAAATTGGATCTTGAGGATATGGAGCTGAATCAGAGGAAAATAAGACATGGGTTTTGTTGGGAACATGGCCAGTGACAAAAACCACTTTCAATTTTTGCACAACTATCACCATCTGGGATATGCATGAGGGGATTTAAGCCTATTTTTTAGTAGTCCGCATTTTATTTTTTGTCTTATGTGAATCGTGGTGTGCAGGCCAAGTCAGGATTTTGTTAGAGGATGTCTTGCTAATTGTAACAAATTTTGATTCCTGGATGTCGGTATGGGAAATCCAAATACTATAAATATACCTCCTAAAAAAGGAGAAGGGGTTGAAACCATTGTAATTTTGCTGTGTGTGTTTTTCAAGAGAATTTTAATATAATTGCAGAGCCGAGATCGACATTTTTCGTACAGGGATTCATGTATTGTTTGCAATTACATTCTATTATTTCCTTTCTTATGTGAATGTTATTCTAGTTTTCCTTTCCATTTTGTTTTCTTTCATATCTGAGACTTAGGGTATAACAACTCGGAATTCATACTTGCTATGCTCCGTCTGTTGTTTCAGGCATTCACCAAAGTTTCTTCTAAAGTTAATACAGAATTCATTTCTTACAATGCTCTATGTTGATGGTCTATTCATGTTCCTCCTTTCCACCAGACAATTATAAATCGACTGTGATCGAATGGCTACCTTGCCCCTATGTTGAAATCATTTGCATTTACGTTTTGAATATTTTTGTTATATATCTTGACTCCATCGCCCAATGGTGCTGTGTTTTGTTTCAACCAATATTACAAAGAATTTATAGTTTCATTTGTATATATATCTGGCATTGTTAATATTTGGTGAGAGATCCCTCTCAAAATAGTAGAAGGCCAATTCTCTCTTCGAAAGTGGTTCTGTTGTTACCTGGGAGCAAGCCTTCCACAACCTTTGGGCTCCATTCTGGTGCTAATAGGTTTTAAGGTTCACTTTGCATAGTTTCTCAAAACCTGATGGACCGAAGGCAATCCTGACTCTTGGAAGCGATGATGCTTGCAAGGGTAAACGGATACCTGTGGTTTTGGCTAGAGATGTAATTATTGATAAATACTTTGTTTGCAATTGTTTCAATCATCTATTGATGGATTGGATGATAATGAATCGTGGCTGGAAGCTCATTGTATCATCTAAAACAGTATCATGGGTACTGATATTGTATTCAATTGTGTCAATTGATCTATGATGGATTGATAGTGGTTAGTTTGGCTACTTATCATACAGTGTCAAGAGTGTTCACTAGTACTGTATTATTACCTTGAATTATCAAATGTATATATATACTGAAATCTTTGCTTTTACTCTTCTTGATGTTATTTTCTGTATTTATGAAGTCCAGGAAATGTCTTCAAATTTGTACCATTTTTTCCAAACCATACAGTGCTATCATGTCTACTCCTTGAACAGGACTTTTGTTAATGTGAGAAGTTAGAACTATATAAACCGTCATCAAATGTTTGTTTTCCAAGCTACTTTGACAACCTATGCTAGCACAATTTTGAACTTTGGAACCACATGGACAACAAGTAATTCCAGATTATGACTACACATTGGCTTCTTTTCTTCATCAGATATATTTATCCTATGCAATGGCATGTTCACTATATAATGTGATGTTAAACTGTTAATTTTTTTATTTTTCAATACATTGAAGTGCTCCATTTTTTTTTGGTATTACTTGCAATCTCTGACTACCTCGCTTTAATGTTGCATTTTTTCCTCGCTTACCCGCTAACAACTACCTTATCGATGTATTATTGCACCTTCCTTGGGGCAATTGATAGTTATTTTTATTGTTAGTGTTGAATTGTTACTAGTCATTTATTATATTCAAGTAATATAAGGGGCTTGTTATGGTTCTGGAAGATTATTTATCTTAACTTTTCTTCCCGTAGAGATTTAAAATTACATATACGCAAATGTGCATACATCAGTTTACAATTGACGCTGAAGAGATCCATCGCAGAGTAAAGCAAAGAATCAAAGGGACCTAGATAAACTTTCATAGCGACATTCACATTGAATAAGAGTAAGAGTGTCCACACTTTATAAGTAAATAACATAAAATATTTAGACAAATTCATTCATAAAATAGTTACTGTACACATAAAAGCTTGCGAATTGCTCTTAGCACAAGCACAATAGCACACAACCAAGCACATGTTCATGGGAAATCACTATGTTTTAAGCATTTATATATTATGTTTTAATTTATAAAGTGTTATTATATAATAATATATAGTCTTGTTTTATTATGGTTCTAATATTTGATATATAATAAAATGTTTAGGTTTAGATTATTTATATATTCCATTTTATACCATCTTAAAGGTAATTAATATATTCCATCTTTTACAATCTTTATATTTTATTTCAATACAATCCTAAGGGCAGGGAATACGATTTAAACTATCAAATGCGATGATCATTTCATAATTATAGGTGAAACTAGAGATAATATGTTATAAGTTGATATAGACATTGCAATATTACATCAATTTCTTTCAAAGGGAGGGAATATGCAGCTTTGCTACTAATCCTTGTTAAATATAAATGATAATAAATGAGACTTTTATTATATAAAATATAAGAAATAATTAATTAATATAATTGGCAATAACATTAATTCTTAAATGTTTGTGATACTAACCATGAATTGTTTGATTGAAGCATTTTTTAATCTCAATTTAAAAACCATTAATATCAGGTGGCTAATTTGAAAAACAAGAATAGCAGCAATGCTGCTTATACCTGCCTCTAAGAAATATTTAAATCGCAAGTAAATGAATATGTTTAAGTTATTAATGTTTTTTAAATAAATTTCAGTAAAAATATAATCCACCAAGTCTTTATAAGCATCATATTTATTTTTTTGCAATGTTGCATTTAAACCTTAAAATATGTAGGTGTATTTTTTCAAATATATTTATTGTACTTAAATTATATAAATTTAATAACTAATATTTATAATTATAATTTTAATATTATATATATATATATATATTTGTTAAATGTTGACATACAATTAAGCTCTTTAAATCATTAATAACAATGTTTTAATGGTATAGTTTTGTTCAAAAGTTTAGTATATTATATGAAAAATTAAGTAAACTTGGATAAAAATACTTTAATGATAAATTTGTGAAATATTTATTGTATTATATGGAAAATAAAGTAAAATTATAAATAAGCTTTAGTTTTATATCTTGATATATAAAATTAGAATATTTATTTTTATTTTTTGATTTTAAATTAAAATTTTAATAATTTAAGTAAAAATATACTTAGTCAAATTAGAATATTTAGTCTAATTAAATTTTAATTCAATGCTTATTAATGGATGAACCAAACATAATCATTCAATTAAAAATTAATTACATTCATTATTCCAATTCTAAAATGAAATATAATAATAACTTATATATATATAATGTATTCATAGTATTGACAATAAGCTATATGATACTAAGAATATATGTACATCTATATAATAAACTAAAAATATATATTACCTCAATATCTTTTAAATATCTACACATTCATTTTATATGAATGTATATACATCTATATAATAAACTAAAAATATATATTATCCCAATATCTTTTAAATATCTACACATTCATTTTTTTATGGTTTTTATATATGTTTTTAAGTTAATTCAAAATTAAAACAAATCTATAATAATAATAATTAATTAAACCTAATCAAATAAAAACCATTCAACAACTTTTTATATATAAAATAATAATAATCTACAAATTTATTATATATAAAAACCTATTTACATTTAAAAAAAATATTTAATAACTTTAAAATAATAAAAAATAATCTTACATAATAATAAAAACACAATGTAAACCACAAATGCGAAAGACAAGTTACCGAACACAATATAAACAAGTTTATATGTTTTTCCTCCCTTGCCTCCAATTTATAGTCATAAATTCCTCTTAAACACTTTAATCTAGGTAAATGCTTGTGTTAAATTGTATTATTATAAATTATCATAAACAAGTTTAGATTAAATGAGCCTCCGATTTATAGTCATAAATTTCTCATAAACACTTTAAGCTAGGTAATTCTGTGTGTTAAATTGTATTATTATAAATTATCATAAACAAGTTTAGATTAAATGAGCCTCCAATTTATAGTCGTAAATTTCTCTTAAACACTTTGAGCTAGGTACATTTTAAAACTCAATGTTGATAAAGTTGTAATGCCCATCTTATTTTCTTAATATTGATGTGAATGTGTAGGCCACATATAATATGTTATACAAAACTAAACATATAATAATAATATATCTATATACATATTTTTATCCTCACTCTATATAAGTTATTAGAATGCCAATTTGGGCTGGACTTCCTAATTTATCATTATATTTATGGTATTTATTAGTTGTGAGGATATTGAAAATTCTTTGGGATTGTGTAAGTACACTTCCATTTTTGTTGTGATAGATTTTAGTAAAGATAAATTAACTATTTTTATTGAAATAGATCTTAGTAACCATAAATCAACCATTTTTGTTGAAATAAATCTTAGTAAGGATAAATCAACCACTATCTCCTAGCATAAAAATGGTGATCAACATGAAGTAAATCAAGAAAAAGCTCCAAATGAGGAATCCAATTCTTCATAAAAACATAAAGTAAAAGACATATATACAAGGCTTTAAGCTCTTTAAGAGAGGTAGTTATCTTAATGATCTTTAAGTCACACAAAGAATCTACATGAAATCAATACCTTTCATTTGGATAAGAAATTGATTCTTTTAATGTAGAAATGTTTTTATGGTTGTTTTCTAAATTTAGTTTATCTATTTTTTTATGCTTGAGTGCCTTATACCCTCGCACCAATTCTTAGCATGATTGGATTTAAATGTCACCTCTCAAAAAAGTAGCCAGTTTTAATCTTGGACCACCAAATAAAAGAACCCTCCTAAACTATTTAATCTACCTAAATTTAACTCGTGTTTACTTGTTTATGTTTCATATACAATAAATATTTATTGTATATACCTTTCATGTCTGTGTGAGTTTTTTCCCTCTGCCTCGTAAGCATTTGCAGTTTCTTTAATTCTTCCTATCTAAGCATTCTTAAGAAAAGAATGATTTTACACGAGCAATTTCAATTTATAGAGATCCAGTATAAACAACCATATACAGCCAGTGCTCCATGATCACATCATCAACAAAGAAAGAGTATCGTAAACCTGTAGAAATACTAATTTGAATGAATAGGCAAACGGACCTAGATGAATAGTTTTCATGTAGACAGTTTTGAATGGTATACACAGACAATGCACAAAAATGTCATTAATAGATTCACATGCAGCATTGTGAAAAGAGAGCACTAACTTGGACCTTCTCATCGTTTGTGACACAGATTATTCCAGGTAATTAAACAATTTTCTAAAGCTAACCACATAAAACATTTAAGCTTCAAAGACATGTATCATTTCCGTAATTTTTTAAACCACCATTTGAAATTATTAAAAAAGATATAATTTGTAATAAAAAAAATAGACAAGTTTTCCCAAATCTGATTTATAGTTTAATTTATATCAATTTAAATATTAAAATTGTATTTTTTTTTATATTCAAAAGAAATAATTTTA
>LPNX010777044.1:0-18661 GCA_001517045.1 Pseudotsuga menziesii
ACTGTTCATACATACCACTGTACCCTTTACACATGCTCATAGATCATCACTTAACACTACATAACTATACATACCACACTCTTGCACTTGTACACACATATATATACTATTGTTCATGTACCACTGTTTTTGCACATATTGTGCATACCTCACTGTATAGTTATATCACTTTACACACATTCCACTTGCCCATTTTATTGTATTCAATGTTTAGAGTAAACATACCTTATTGTAGATGTCATTTGTAGAAGATTGAGGACTATATATGACCTTAGCAGATAACCCAAAATCAAGACTTTGTTCAACCATCAAGCATTTGCCTGCTGCCAGAGGTGAACACAAAATTCAACAGGTAATTACCACCAAATAATCAGGATTGTCTTAGCTGTAAAAGTTCGGGACTGTCAAGAGATGTCTTCCGACTTCAACCTCTGCTGCTGTTCACTCCTTCAGCGAATTAAACCACAGAAGATCTTCTTGCTGTAGCTTTGGACTCTGATTTCTGCTCCTGTTCCTTTGGAATACCTTTTTTTATATCTTTTGGGTAGAATTTCTCATAACTCTTTTTCCTTGGAGCTTGACTGTTGAAGAAGCGAACTCCAAAATCTTTGGGCCAGATCCTCGATAAGCATCTCACGTTACTTAATAGTTCATTTCTTTGTAAACTATGTAAATATCTCCTTGGTAAATCCAAGGCAGCCGAATTCCTCAAAACTGCATTACCGGTTGCAAATATTGCATTAAAAAAAGACAGTCCATGGGACTCTTTACCGGTTGCATTTGTAAGAGAAGATACACCTGAGAAAACCTTTGGTTCACAAAAATTATCCAAAAGGAAATTTGGATTTTGCACAAAGCTGCCCACGAATTTGCTGTTCCAAAATTTTGCAGCCTGCTTCCCAAGTTGCTTTACACCATCTGCATATTGCTTATGTTGAAGCAATGTAAAACCTAACATATAATGCGCCTTGACAGAATTGACGTCGAGCTTTAAAGCTTTCCTGCAATCAGCTTCAACCTTTTCCCAATCATCGCGTCTCCTGTTTATATTGTGCTGCAAACTTACGGAATGTTCACCAAGATACCAAATCGCAGGTCTCTTCCAATTTCAATTGGCAGCGGCTATATAAAAAATGGACAGCGCAGAACATAATCTGAAATGGGAGAGCCACTTCTCTGTCTGATCGATTTCAAAACCCAGCGACCTTCATCTTACATTAATACTGCTGTGCAGTGTGCACAATCTCTGTGAGACTCCCGTGAGTTTCCAAAACTGTGCAGCTCGTGAATTTCCAGAAGTTGTTTAGCCCGTGAATTTCCGGAATAATGTGCCAGTAAATTTCCAAAACTATATTGCCCGTGAAAATCCAAGAACTGTTATCTGTTTAAGTTTACAAAAGTTCATATATTTATATGACACTATAAGATAATTGATTTCCTTAATTTACTGAGTTTATTTATCATTTTTTATTTTGAATGAACATTTTCTTTATTTTAATGAATTATTTACGGACTTTCTAATTTTATTTTATATATATATATTTTTTTTAAATGCTCACATAAAAACATGAATGTGTATTTTATTTCCTTCAATGACATAAAAACTCAGTTTACTTCCACAACGTGATATTTCCAAAAACTGTTTGCAGTTGAAACTTTAGCAATTTGTTATGCACAATTTCCAGCCAGTGAAACATTTTCAACTCAATATTAGCATAATTTTCAACCTTGGTTTCATTACAACTCCCAATTTTTTACCCATTGCTGACCATCGTAAAATATTTATCACATTGACTACAACCTTCAAGCTATGGCAAATCATATGCATTTTATTGAAGTATTTGGTTGACCGTCACTTGGGAACAGGGCATTCAACCAGATTCACACACATCGTTGTCATTGACAATTTACATAGGAACTGATCTACATTTGATTAGATTCAGATCTATTATATAATCATTATAATGTATAGACTGATTTGTATGAAGTTTTTTTTTTTCGAGATAACTTTATATCTGATCGCCGATCTTTTCTCTATTTCTGCAGATCTGTGACAAAATTGGACTAAAGTAAAAATTGGGACCATTTTAAAAAATTTCCTTGTTTCCATGAGTTATTTTTAATATTAAATAAAAGGTTATTTTTAATATTAAAAAAAAAATCTATTAAACTATTTTAATATATAAATGTTTTATTTGTTAAAGCTTTTAATATTTGATTTTAATAAATTTTTTATTAATGTTCTAAGATTTTATCAATTAAACTTGTTGATAATTTGATTAAACCAACTTGGGGGTACATGACCACTCTTCAGGAAGTTCAGGGCTTTTGCCATTGTCCCAAGGGCTCCAAGGGCTTCAGACTTGGGCTTGGACAAAGTCAAAAGGTCTCCTTTGACGCTGACACTTACTCAACCATCAGAGGCTCCTCAAGGGGCACCAAGACACACTGACACACACCTGTTGGCATCAATGACAATTTAGTCAACAGGACTACCCCCCTTGGCTCTATTGGGATCTTGCCTAAACGGAGGAGTTGTGGACTGTGGTGACAGTGGTCCCCAGCTCTCGCTTGCCCCCAAGGACACACACAGCAGGTTGTGACTTTCCTGTGTCTTAAAGTGTGAATTAGGCGGCAACATGGAGCAGCCACAGTGCTTTGAGATTTATGAGAGAGATTATCATGTATGCGGGATGAAAAAATCCTTGCATGGTTTGAAGCAAGCCCCTCGGACTTGGTATTCGAGAGTTGATTCCTATTTTCTTTCGATTGGGTTTCGGAAGAGTGAGCCGGATCCCAACCTTTACTACATTGTGGTTGGTGGTGTTCTGCTCATTCTTCTGCTATATGTTGATGATTTGTTCATTACTGGAGAAGAACACCTGATTGATGCATGCAAGAAGGATCTTACTTCGGAGTTTGAGATGACAGATCTTGGGATGATGCACTACTATTTAGGCATGGAGGTATGGCAGGAGGATGGACATGTTTTCTTGGGGCAAGGAAAATATGTTGCAGATGTTCTGAAGAGATTTCAGATGGTGGACTACAGACCTATGTCTACACCCATGATCACCAACTGGAAGAAGCTCCATGCTTTTGAGGGCGAGTTGGTGGATCCTACTTTATTTCGTCATCTCATTGGTTCGTTTATGTATTTGGGCAACACCAGACCAGATATGAGTTTTGCAGTAAACACTCTCAGTCAATTATGGTGGATCTTGCTGACGCTTCTAACCGACGTGCGTGTGTCAAAGCCCAAAATTAGGCACACCAGCCCAATGGCAACTGCGAAAAGAGCAACCACTGTCACCACACTCCTCTCTTCCTCGCTTCAGGTTCACTCTTCTCCTGCTCAAAGGGGGCTTCCCTAAGGTTAAGATCACTAAGACAGGAAACAATGGCGGACAAGGTGAATAGAAGAGACTGCCTTAGAGAAATGGTTGTAGTATAATAGGTAAATTTGATTGTTGATGGGAAAGAAAGAAAGATGAAACCTCACAAATGGACCAATGACATTATACCTAAAGGGGGAAATGGAGTCAAAGGAGAACCCACGAGGGCCTTGTGTCAATGGTGCACCTACAAGATTTGCTTCCTCCTAATTGCAGAAGATGCGTTATGCAAACAAAAGAGATACTACACAATCAAACTTGATAAAATGTAAACATCAATACCTGTGTATGCACGCTCACAAAGGGAAAAGGCTAGCAACTGCTAGGATTTTCACCTTCTAATAGGATGATAACATCTGTTTATGGTCTTCGACGCAAATATAGTAAGGAAAATGGCCTCTAGCAACAAACGCTCATTCATACAAGTTCACGCCATACATCACAGAGAGTGCTCAACTGAACCACCATGAAACCCAAAAACGATATGTTTTCTATTAATCTCTGGGGAAATATCCTCCCAGTTTTTACATCATTACAATAGAGGAAGCTGGCCTCTTTATAGGTCCAAAACTTCCTTATTCTTTTCAAAAGGGAAAAGAAATAATAAAAGAGAAAAGTAGTAAAATAATAGAGAAAAATGTAAGATCCTAAATCCACCTTTCACTCATTACCAAATCTACTTTATTAAAAGGAATTACCACTTTGACTAATTGTTCCAACCGACTTTAACCAACTAACATCGGATCTTTAAACCTGAGTGGGTAATTCTACTAGTCATGTATTTTTTACAGCAGTTTTTTTTTAAAGAATTTGTAATAATTTCGACAGTCTAAGACTGATGATGCTCTCCTCGGCTTCCAAGGCCAATGGTAAAGTGGGTCACTAAAACAACAGATTGCCGCATGTGAATGGACGATACCTGCTGGCCCAAGTCTGCTGGTGGAAATCACCTTGCTAAAGGATACATGCAATCCAAGGCATCTCCGTCTCTACCCCGATGTCCACATAAGTAAACCTTTAGCTAAATAGATAATGAAAGAAAACCACGAAATCGAATGTGCCCATATCGAGAGTCAAAATAGCACTCTGAGTAGTCGGCTGCCAGAGATGGGTGTGGGTCCCGTCCAGAAATAGCAAACTGATCGTTGAAAACGGCTGCCAGTAACTCAGCGTGGAAGTCCAAGAAGAATTTGATGTGTTGCTGCTAACTCCGCGTATCACCCAGAATGCCCGAAACAACTGCCAGTGGATGAACTCGAGCCAGGTATATGAATTTCATAATTCAAACAGTAGATAAATGGCGATGGTTGACGGCATGTCACACAAAACGTGAAGTTTGTCCCTTGCAATCTGCGTGATTGGCTACTAAAGGAAGAGAACGATGTTGTGTGATGATTATCCTGCTAAAACCCATCCTTTGCCGCTCAATTAAAAACGTCACCAAATATCCATGCTCATTTACAACTAAATCCTGTGCAAAAAGCTACCAAGAGCTTCATGCGGGTTCAACAACTACACCCAAATCAAGCATCGAGACATCTGAAGTTGATTTCATCAAATCGGCAGTGAATAAAAAGTTGGTAATGGTGTTGCTCTGAATTCCACGATTTGACTGCCACGAAAGACGGGTCTAAGCCGCGTCAGGACATGCGCTGAGGTTTGTTGGCGGGTGGACTATGCCTATCGATTCATCAATAGCAGCAATCTACGTGATAGGTGGTCCATTTAAACTGGCGAATGGTGACCCACGGCCTGCTCCATCAGAGTCACGATTAGTTTTTTCAGACTTCAAATAGAAACTACTGTCAAAACACAGAGATATCCTCTGCAATTCCCGAGCTTTATAATTTGATGATCCTTGACTTCTCTTCATGTCACCCTTATTTTTAGGCATTTCCATTAAGGGGGATTTTTTTATTTATGCGCCTGAGCATCGTTGGCTTCTTCAATCTGGTCATATTTCAGAGGCGGCTTGTATATGTCAATAAGAACATATTCTATGACCCTGGTATTCTCAAACTGATGATATAGTTTGCCCATCACTACACAGATAGTATTGTGCCTTAGAACTACTATAGTCTGTCATATATATTGCTGAAGCCATGAATCTATCTTCAGAACAGAAAACTATGCTTTTCTGTGAGTGGGCCAGCCGTGTTGGAGATCTGGAGATGTAACTGGTGTATTGACTCTACCATTTTGAACCGCAGATTTATTGACTATAAGTTTTTGGAGGATGGTTCGCTAACGCTGCTTTTGGTCTCACTCTCTTCCCAAGCACTTATATCCTTTTGAACGACGGCTGCAACTCTACCATGCTTGTGCAAAAATAACCACCCACAGGAACAACTATCATCTTTATTCTTTGTATTTTTATTCTACTGCTCAGATCTGTACGAGGAAATGAAACTCCTCATTAACCTTAGCCAAAAACTCAAAAGTTACCCCTACAAACTAGGAGGTAACATTTGGCTCCATATGGGGACATGTGCTCTTGGAGAGAGCACATGAGAACCTCAGATTCTCTTGCTGCAGACCGACTTTAACAACAAGATGACAATTTGATGGGATGGCTCAATTCACATCCAAATCCACATGTTTTATTACATATTTGAAGAAAGACATAAACTAAACAACACTGAAATGTAAATGCTCATGCAAGAGCTTTATTCATCCTACCTACTCTAACTTATCATGAATCTAGAACCTGTTAAGTATTTGCATTTGACCAGTAGAACCACTCTAGCATCTTTTCATGCCAAATTTCCTTTTTCTGTGCTTTGTTAGAGACAAAAACAGGGACAAAATTATCATAAAACAAAGATGTCTTAACATCTGCTTATGAATAAATTTGAACTGCAACTTCAGATTGTCAGGAGGCAAGAAACCATTGAAGTCATGGCAGAAAGAAATAGAATGTGCACAAGAAGCCTCTATCCACTGGTTGATAGGGTTCATATACAAGCCTCCATTGTCAAACTGTTCAGGTTGATCTGCTCAGAGTACGTTTCATTTCTGTACCGAAGTACCCTGTACAGGCATGTGTACCCTACCCCCGGGTACGTGTAACATAGGTATTTTTACAGTAGTCTGGACTCTGCCTCATTCTCACACAACAAAAAATCTGAATTCGCTTAAAAAATCATCTGAAACTGCCAGCACAAACTAGGGAAATGACTTCACTCGTTTTATTATCTCATTCATGAACAAGCTTATCATGGCCTCTGGTGCAAGTATTTGATCCAGCAAGTTAATCTCCCAAGCCATGCACATTTGCTGGAAAGGATGTCTCAAAATGCTGATGCATTTTGAGGGGTAACATGCCCATAGTTTGGGTTCATAAATAACTGCTCAAAAGCTGACCTAAACACTCTGTATCTTGCTTGTTAGCATCTACTTTCACCCACGTGTAATAACCCTAGGGCACCAAAAAGCAATCAAAGCAGGTAGAGACTTTTAATCATTGCATCCAGGAATAGGTCTGCAAGATATCATAAACAAATAGAGAAACACAAATTCAGATATGAATGACAAGTAGCAGTCATGATTCCAAGATGGGCCCAGAGCAAAAATGCATTGTATAAATCCTTCCCAGATATCCAGGAGAAAGATACCTAACACTAAATTGTATAATTAGTGTTTTCATAAATGGTAGGTTTATGGACACAACCTTTTATCTGTTACACTTACAGTTACTTGGCTTTTAATATGATTCTGTCCTTGATATGATTCCATTTTAATTGAAGTCACTGAATCCTCTTTTTATACTATTTATAGTCCTCCATGTGCTAATGCTCTTTGCTTCCAGGAATTGAAAAGTGAACTTTGGACTGAGTAATAGCAGACTTGGAATAATATCTTTGACACAAAGCAGTGTTATGTAAACTTCCTCTAATTCCAGTGATGTTAATTGGAACTTGAAGAGGTGAAATTTTTAGAATGAAGTATCACAGAGGTTTTTTTTTGTACCATTATTCGACTCAAAAGTTACATAGACTAAGGCACAGATGGAGATTTGGCTTTATATCCCATGCACTCTCTGGATCTTTGACTTAATCTACTTTGATTTTAACTTGTTTCTTGTTGATTATTACAGTTCAATCTGAAATATGCTTGTGTTCAAACTTCAAACTGCTAAAAGGATACACAACAAATTTGTCAAAGAGAGCAAGGTATATCGGATATCCTACTATCAAGAGCAGCACAAATTCAGACTTCCAAAAAAGATCTTACATCTTAGAACCTCATAGCTGGTCATGTCTGTAATAAAACATAGGTGGCTTTTCTTCTGTCATAGTTCTTTTTCCCATCAATTAAAAGGGTTAGTTATGATATACATCTATTAAACATTTAGAACCTACATTCAAGAACAAAGAAAGGCCATGCACCTGCAAATACTTTCGATTTAGTTGTTCAAGCCAATCCATTTTGATGCAAATCCTATCATTAGAAAATACACGACTGCTTCTTTTTAATATTGTTGCGATAGTGTACCCCAAAGCCATCAGTCCTCCAAGAAGACGCACACTAACTTCAAAAGTAATCCTTGGAGATATGATGAAAGGGTTGTCTGTGACCCACTCCTACAATACATAGCAAACGACACAATTTGAGAAATTGTCAAAGAACAGTGGTTGAAATATTAGATGTTTTGTACCATATAATGGATGAAAAAGCAAGGACACAAGATTGTTAAATAGTTTAGAAGCACAATCCCACATTAGATAGATGATCTACTGAAAAAATGACAAAAGAAGCGATGGCATTTTTCCATAAAATTTGAAAACAATTATTAAAATATATAAGATTCCTCTCCAGTTTGAATCAACAGAGCTATCATGGTATGAACCGTAGCAATAGTAAAATGCATTACTCCCTCTATGGTCTTTTGATTTCTTTATTTTAACATCACACAAATTGCTGCTTACATTGTATCATATATATTTTTGTTGAAAATGCTTCATATATTACCTCAAAGAACAACCAAGTACAACAGAATTCAAGCTAGTTACATCATACAGGCAAATAGGAATTGGGAAAGTCCCAGTCCATGAAATCACCTTTATATAATAGCACCTTTATGTATAGCCTCATGAGTGGAAAATCTAGCCCTCCCAAAGTAACATTTTGCATTTAATTTCCAACAAACATCTTAAGGTTTCAAGCATCAAACTAGTTATTTTAACCACAAGTACTCGAGTAAATGATGGAGGTCTCAAATTCGTCCTTCATCTAAGTAGATTGAATGTGACACACTAGTCCTTTTCACCTCATACCCTACATTATGTGTTGATAGTGACAAAGCAGTCCATTCATGTTGCAATGCTTCATTGACTCCATTAGCCCTTAAGCTGATAAGCATTGGTCACAGTACAGTATTTCCTTGTTACCCTCTCCCTTCAAGCATTAGCCCTTCATTTTCTTCTTTTCCACATCCCTGTCGACCCATTACCATTTCCATTTCCTATGCTACAAGTGACATTTCCATTTCCTATGCTACAAGTGACCACCATTTTGTTAAGGCCTACTCTTCCCATATCACATAGAGCCTACATTCCATAGCCTTGGCAATCTTAATAAAGGATAAAGCCTTTGAGTTGGAGGAGAGACAACCAAAAGAAAGAGGAAGAGCCATTGAGGTGATGGTGGGTGGCCCTCCTTAAGTTGCACAAAACTAGCTCATCGATGCTTGAGACTTCATATTATTTAGGAGGTGCTAGATTTTGTTGTTACATTTTGGCGTTGTTGCTGGGGAATAAAATTCTTTCTTCCCGAAAATTTGTGGATCAACTACATCGTATGGTGAGTGCAATTCCTTGTAAATCACTTTTTCATCTTGGCAATTGATGGTTTGTTCTTTTGGAGGTGATGACAACTAACAAATACTTGAAGAAGCAACCTTGGTGACTTTACATTTCAGTTTTCTTAGAGTATGAAGATTATGTGCATTCATATTTTATTTTCAAATTTCAGATTTAAAGGGATGGCTCATATTAAAGTGTTAAAATTACGGGAAAAGTTGGTTATTCCTTTGGATTTTTCATGCATTCATGGATCAAAATGATGACCCAAATGAAAATCTCTGATGCTACAAAGTACAAAATGGATAAAGCATGCTTCATTATCTATGTTAGAAGCAAGACTAAAGTACAAGTGGTTTTTATTGGCGATTATAAGCACAATATATCAATAATAGATCCAAATCAAAGCAATCAGTTCCTATACACAAAAGCCTCAAGTGCATACTCATTCATAGACTTTACCATTTTGCTAATCAAGGGTGAAAGTGGTAAAACAAGGTTGAGCAAAGGGCAATTATTAGAATTATTGTGCCATTAGATATTCAGAGCAATTAGTGCAATAAGATTCTTAATTATTATGCAGTGAAAAGGAATGAATAATACACACTGGACAAATCAAATCTCACAGGAAACAGATAAATATTGCTCAGATAATTACAGTATAAACTTCATTACATCCCAGTAGTATACAATGGTAATACATAAAGTGTTGATTTTTTGAGCAGCATCAAGAGCCATTCTCTTAGGAGAATGGGGACACCTGGTCTGGGACCACGGTGTTGACTCAACCTAGTGTTGAGTGACCATTCTGTTGAATGGTAGATATCTAATCCTTGACCATGATATGAACCCAGCTCTGCCATGGGTAGACTCAACCCAGTGTTGAGTGACCATTCTGATAAATGGTAGACATCTGGTCTGGGACCACGATGTGGACTAGTCTAGTACTGGTAGACTCAGCTTCTTTCTGAGTAGCCATTCTCTTGGAGAATGGAGGCAATTGGTCTGTTACCAAGTATTTGACCTAGTGTCAAATTATGCAGCCTATGGCTGATGCACCTGGTCTGTTACTAGGAAGGAACTATAAGCCCTAAACTTGGTCTGGGGATGTGTGACACTCTGACCCTTGATCAATGGGCTTGTGGTCTTCTCCAAGGATTAACTACCCTTGGTTAAGATACCTGTTATCACATATATAGTAGTCGAGCTACCATATTCTATTTTTCAGATTTCAGTACACATTTTCAGCCAGTTCCCTTACATACGAGATGTTGAGATGAGCATCTATGATGGATCATTATTTGATGATCGACTATAGTACTTTCCCATGCCATGACTGAGTCTCAAGACACTTAGACCTGAGGACTGATGTAGCCATTTAGCCATTTACAAAGTAGTTAGTATTTTCTCAGTGGACAGATATTGGGTTAGATTGGTGATTTACATGTATATGATATAGCAAACATTATCTTGTGTTATGGTTATTACTGCTTTTATACTCATTCTTTTGACATGTCTTAGCATTTACTGTCATGATCTAGAGATCATATAGATATGTGGACCTGGTTGTATTGATGATATGTATGTATGTCCCTACTTAGAACTAGAAGTTCTTGACTCATACTCATTGGTTTTTCCCTCCTTAGGGAGAATAGAGGTGATCATTCCCACCATACTTTGGCTTGCTACTGTTGGTTTCATTGTTCACTATCTCCATCCATCCATTACCTTCCAACTATTTTTATATCCTAACCTACTACTTGACTTGTGGCATGGAGGACCTTTCCTCAGTAGAGCCTTTGTGTTGGACAAGCTTCCCTGTTTATTTGTATCTCGGCTCTGAGTGGCCTAGGTTTTGTTGGCTTGTAATGTTCCATTTTTTATAAAAAGGGAATAACTGACGACTGATAGCACTAGGAGTGTTGTCCGCCTAAAGCACACCAGCAGCAGAAATCTAATGAAAGTTGTCTCCTCACTTGAGAAAGTGGGAGAGGTGTGGCATTGGGGGCAAGCACACAGCCAAGTACTGTCACCTACTCCTAGCTCCTCCATTTAGGCTAACTCCTAACGAAGCCAAGGGGGGTAGTCCCTAACAAAGAGTTTCTATGGCTCAATGTTTTAAATGTTTTCTGGTGGTTGCGGATGCGGATGGGTGTTTAGGAGTTTTCTGATGGGAAGATCACAGTTTTATCTTTAAAAAATTACAAAGATATGCTTGCGATATTTAAATGAAACACAACACTGATTGAATTAAACAAAAGCATCCATAATGATAAGATATTGAACAATACACTTGAGATATGAAAATACAATAATAACAGACCAGTGTCTTATCCAATGGACATGGAGTCAAAAAATTGTAGTGTTGGGATGCTTGATACAAGAGTTCAGTGTTTGTGCGATCGTTTGCAAATACTCTTTGTAAATTTTATCAAGTTTTAGTGATCTTGGATTATTATGGCTAAGAGAACAAGGTATCAAAGTCTAATCGGAAAAGTATTCTAAGTCGTTCCATTCAAGGCCTGTCGGCCTGTCCAGTATCCCGGGCTAGGTGTTCGGAGAATTTAACCAGCAAGCCGGGAAGCTTAAACAACGGAGGGTTCCGACACCCTTACTAAGAACAACTCGAATGCTTTTGACAATGCCGATGCGTTGGTTGTGGGGTGAAAATTTTATTATTGTTATCATTTGTCCAATTAACAATTCCAACCATTGTTCTGAGTACGAGCCCAACCCCTAAGGGTTGGTAGAGCATACTAAGTGGAGGAAGCCAAAGAGATAAATTTATTATGGGGGAATGTGAGTTTGAAAGTATTTTATTATTATGAGCACACATTTCAACTCTCCGACAGAGAGTGCTCTTGACTTCGTCTTATGATAGAAGTTCAAGAGACTTTAACTAATCTATATGCTTAATGCAAGGATAATACAGTGGGAATGCTCTCCGACAGAGAGTGCTCTTGACTTGGGTTATTGCAAGTTCAGGAGACTTTGGTTCTTTTTATAAGACAATCAGCTTGTAAATTGAAACCACGTGATAGCTCAACAAATTGTAAAACAACGAAACAATGCCATAGCAAAATGATAAACTACTTGCAAATGAAATAAATGAGAAACTAGTGTTCTACAACAAGAAGAAACTAATCTAGCAAGGAGAAGTAAAAAATTGACTTCAAGACACACTGTCCCCAAAATTTCCAGCTAGCTGGTCATATGCAGGAAGACAATGGGGAAAGAGAAGTAGCACGCAATGTCAATGCGGCACTTGGGATGAAATCCCAAGGTACTTCTTAGGTCAATACTGAAACAATAAAATTTCTAAGTGCAGAATTAAAATACTCTAAGCATGCAAAGTAAATCTAAGCTAAGAGCACAAGACATTCTTCCCTAAATGGGGAAGAAGCAACCAAAAGATGGGAGGCCTTATCCCACTTTGCCCTTTTATTAAGAGAGTACAATATTTAGGATTTTCAACCTTAGAGAAAGAAAAAGAACTTGGAAAGACAAATGGAACAAGCCTTAATGGTTGTTTACAAAAAGAGAGTGATTTGGAAAATTTGGTCTTCTTTAGCTCAAATCCCAAGTATTTGGATCTTCTTGGTTTTGGTACTTAGTTTCTACTCTTCTCTTTGGTTTATTTTTTGTTCTTCTTTGGTTCAATCTTCAAGTCCTTCTCTTAGTATTGTTTCTCCTCACTCCTGCACACAATACAAATCAACTCAAACCACCCATCAACTGTTAACTAAATCAAATCAAATATAAACTACTTCTAAGAAAGAGATCTACAAAAAATAAAACCAAGTGCAAGATCTAATCTATGATATGAAAAATAAACAAACTAAGCTTAACAAGTAAAGATCTAACTACTCTACTTTAAACACTAGATGCAGAAGAAACCAAGCCTAAACTAAGCAAAAAAGAAGGAGAAAAAACGGAAAAGGAGATAGAAGAGATAAAAGGCGAAAGCAAGGGAAGGTGGAGAGGCTAGCAAGAGCATATGAGAGCTAGAAAATGAAAGTCGAGAGCAAGAAGGAAGGGGCTAGCAAGCAAGAAATTGAGAAGATCAAGGAGCAAACAAGAGAACTGGAAGAGGGAAGTTCCAACCAAAAGTGTTTTTTGAAACTTTGTTGATGGAGGGAAGGAGAATCTCTAATTGCTATGTCTCTTTCTTGGATTGGGAAGCGCTTAGAAAGACCTGCAAGATGAAGAAGTTAGATGGAAAAAACCACTGGTTCATGAAGAAGAGCTTGATCTCAAGCTTGTTCTTCACCCTTAATGATCCCTGCAAAACCCTTACAAACAATATCAAATCCGAACAAGATACTCATAAACTAGATTGTTAGCCCTTCTAGAGTATATAATGAAGAATGATTTAATAATTGAAAAAGAAAAGTGAGAGAGATATCACCAAAAACAATGTGAATCCACAACTTCAAGATTTCATGCATGGACCTCCAAAGTCACAACTTTATTCCAACTTCAAACAAATATTACGATAATTTTGGTAGAGTGTTCATGCCCAAAATCTCCATCCAAATAGAGCTCAAAGAGCCTCTATTTATACAAAATGCCAAGCCTAAAACCCAACAGACTTGGCATGCAAGGAGCCAAACAAAATAAACAGACCCGAACTCCCCATCACAATCCAATCAAATCGACATCCAGCCTATTCGGCGTCAATCTTCCTTGATCCATGCGAATTGGAATGGAGGCTCGGAAGCTTGGCGTGAAGGTTTGGTTTAATGTTTTTTTATTGGAAGAGTCACCTCATACCAGCATGACCAGTGTGAGCCCATTCATCCCATTTCCACATAAGCCTGGGCACTTCAAACCAGTGTTACAAATATCGTCGATATATCGACAACATCACGATATATCGCGATGTTAACTCACTGGCGATATATCGGCAATATATCGCCCCGATATTTTCCCGATTTTTTTTGGCGATTTTTCTCGATTTTCTCGCGATATTTGCCGATTTTATCACGTTATTTGCCGATTTTTGGTGATATTTGCCGATTTTTTCAAATATACTGTGATTTTTTTCTTTTTTTTGTATTTTTTAATATTTTTTATTTTGCCGATATATTACCGATGTTTGCCGACATTTTTGCCGATAAATCCGATAATTTCTTTTTGGACCCTTGGCGATGTATTCACCGACACGATATTTGTAACACTGCTTCAAACCTCACATCACCATCTCATAATATTAAATCGTGACTATAGCATTTGCATGGTGTGGATTAGATCATGGTTTAAAAATATAATATTTAATTTGAGGATGGCCCCCCCCATATCCCACTCATCATCCACATACTCCAGCGTGAGATCCACTTGCCCTCACATCAACTCTTTTACATATTAATCCAAACTCAAATTTTAAACCAAAGTTTTAATGCCATGTCACCTTGGAGAGGATCGTAACTCTCATGCTTTATATGTCAAGTCACACTTTACCATTAAAATATCAATTTTTGACTTTTTAATTTTTTGGATTTTATGCAATTTGTCTTTTTTTAGCATTAAAATGCCATTCTGAAGCATTTTTAGCCGAATGATGACTTTCGGGATGCTCCAGTTGTCTGATTGATGGTAAAAGTGGCCCCTAGGGTAAAGACGTTGCTCCGGTCTTGAAAATGAGCCCAACCATGCCGAAAACGGACTCCAGATCACTCCTTTATTACATTTTGAATATTCTCATTTAAACCATTAAAAAATGGCTTAAAAAACGGAGAAAATTATTTTTTCTCGGAATCAAACGAAACTCTAGGGGGACCTAGTACATGTTCATATGACTCAATCAAAATGCTTAGCATGACAAAAAACACTGACATGAAGGCTCTAATAACCTCCCAAGGCCGAAACATCAAGACAACTACCCTAGCTTTGGAGGAGCGAGTAAAAAACTCAGAAATTATTGGTCGTTTGTTTAAGAGCCAATAATAACCAAGGGAAAAAACACTCTGGGCTAGTCGGCTTGATGCCCAAGTTCGGGAAGCCAAGCCTTTTATAAAAATTTAAATGCTAGGACATTTTTTACATTTTCCCCAAGGGGGTTTGAACATGTATTTTACAAAAAATAAAAAGCTCAACCAAAAACTGGCCAACTCTGGAACACACTGAACTTTTGAACTCTGGAGATGAGTATTCATCATGCTCGATAACTGGCGGCTCAATAGGAAGCTCAACTATTGTACAAAATAGTTGGTAACAAGGAGCAGAAAGGTACATCAATTTAGTATTATTAAGTCATTAGTGTAAAAAGAAGGCCATCAGAGTTCATATCCTAAAGCATGCGGAGCATGCAGGCCTTGTTTAGTTAGTGTTAAAGTCAACATCAAATTAAAATTGCATGGATGCAAAAGTGAAGCATAAACGCTAAAAGTGACATGCAAACCCTACAAGCATATGAAGATCTATTTAAGAAGGGTTATGGGACTAAAGGAGATATCTATTGTTATTGTTGATTGATTTTGGAGTTTCGAGCAACAACACAGCGTGCAGCCGTGGTTGTTGGGGTTGGAGACGGTGTCTTCAACTAGCAAGGGTTCGACAGTGAGATATTTGCCCTAGTCTGTTATTGGGATAGATCATCCAGGTTTATCCATTGCATCCATCATATACTACAGTATTCGAAGATCCAACATGTTGCTGCCTTTCACACACCTGGGTCACGTGGCAGAAATCTTCAAGCCACTCGGTGTGTCCTTGGGGGCAAGTCTCGAGTCAAGGCTGTCACCTTGTTCTTGACTCCTCCATTTAGGCTCAACTCCTAACGAAGCCAAGGAGGGTAGACCCTATTAAGTTACCAAGGATGATTACTTAGTGTTGTAATGTTAAACTGACCGAGTTGCTTAGGAGTTTGGAATTTAATTATAGACAATCAAAGATGGCAAGATATAAAAGATGAACACACGAAAGCACAATGCTGAGACAATATATATGTAAAGCAAGAAAATAACCAGTGCCTTAGAATGGAGTCAAAAAATAGAAACAATATACTTGCATGTGCTTGGAGTGAATGTTTTGCAATTGCCTCTTGGTACGTTTTAAGTTAAATTTAAAGTGTGAGTTGATTAAAGTTAGGCGAAGGGGGGACTCCAGATATACCCGAGAGTACTTGGAGTATGTCCAAAACTAAACCTTCACGGCTACCCGCAAGGAATATGTGGGCTGAAATGGAGTCTCTGGGGCTATTGTTCGTAACGCACCCGTTAGGATGTGACAGAGATCGGGGCCCCGAGGTCACTTTTCAGAAGTTCCCACTTCCTTTGGGTATTTTGCCACCGTGATGGTTTGATCTAGGTGTTGGATTTTCACCTGTTGGTTTGTTAATTTGGGAGAGTGAGTCCTAATTATACTAGTCACTCAAGTGCTTTTGATACAGCTTGACTGATCGATCGGGGAATCTTGTCAATTTTAGTAAGTTTTAAACTGGGTGTTCTTGTTTAAAAGAAAACCCTCCAGGAACCTCTTTCGATCTAAGTGGATCTCAATCGGGGAATCGAGGAGGAGTTAATTTTATAATTGCTGATAAATAAATGATGAAAAATGAAATAGATCCACAATTCTAGTTTTCTAATTAGTCCTACCACGAATCTCTTTCCCCTTTCAGGTCAATCGGGAAATTGTGGGGTAAGTATTATGATTACTTTGAAAAACAAACAGTGGAATATGAAATTAACAATAAAATCAAGTATACTACCCTGCAAATTAGATCAATGCTAGTTTGAAAAAGAAATAAGCAGAAAGCAACGAAAAGGACACCGACGCAAATCCCCCCAGGGGGGATGGGGAATGAGCTCGAAAGAGCCTATTCAAAAAATAATTTTATTAACAGTGGTTACAATATCAGAGAACTGATATATCAGAAACTTCTTGGTCCTTATATAGGCTGAAACCAAGATCTTACAACTTTGCAAAAATTTTAATATTTTAGTGAAAAGGGAGACCCCTGGGGGGATTTGAACGCTCCTGAGGCCACTTCGGACAGCAGCTTCATTTCTTTTCTGTCAGACCTGCTAAAAGACAGCAAGCATGCTAGACTAACATATGCCCAAAAGCACTTTAAAAGTACCTTTGGATCAGCCTACCTTATCTCAAAAAAAATGAAGTTAAAACTAGCTAAACAGGCAAAAAAGGAACCAAGGAAAGCAAGTTTTCCTTGGGATCTTGGCTTGCTGTTTGTGCAGCCAATAAAATACGCACTGATATTGCAGAATATTAAATTTTATAACAGCGAAAGGAAATCTAATGCATGCGATCTACAAGTTTTCTTTAAATTTTCATGCAAAAAGACGATTTCCTTAAAGCTAGATCTAGAATGCTTATGAAACTTTTTTAACTACAAGATCTAGACTATAGGCTTTGATAAGATAGATCTATGTTGGAATTAATTTTAATATGATAGATCTAAGCAAAATCGAAGCTACGAACAGAGTAACCGGGTAAAAATGTTGATTTTTTTTAGAAATAAAAAGAAAAGGAGAGAAGGTCGGATCGTTGCTTCAATGGAGCAAGCTGAAAGGAGGCCCTTTTGTGGAGTGCTGAGGGACAGAGTCTTGAGCTTATTGGATAAGAGTGGCATCAATCTAGATCCACACCTTCATCCAATCAGGAACCTGCAACTAAATAACACAAGCCTGCACACACCTCGTGAGATCTGGATATAGATGTATAAAACAACAAAAATGAAAGATCATGCCAAAATAACTTTATTTAAGCATATAATTGAAATTTTTGAGCATACATCATATGGATAAACAAGATCAAGCAATCTAGCTTTCCTAGTTTACACCCTTACTAGATTTAGCCGAAACCTTGAAGCCAGAACACAGAAGTAGCACAGAATTTGGCAAGAAATTGCAGCTACCACATCAGCTGCATAACACTGAGAATCCACACATACACATGCACTACACAGTATAGCCTCCAAAGCTTCTTTATTCACAAATAATGATCAAATACAGAGTTACAATGGCAATCCCTTCATTCCAGCTCTAACTAGCTTGGAAGAGGCTGTTGTGCTTGGATATATACAAAAACCAGGAGATCCAGCCCAGGGGGGGCGCAAATCCCAAGGAGATAGACCAAATATGCTGATGGAGAGTCCATCAATGCCTGATCTGTGTCTAACTGAGCCAAATCTGAGTCTCATTGAGTGCAATTGTCAATCGGAGAGCTGATCTGACTGACACCTCAACCTGTTGATTGAAGCATCCACCAAAACTCATCCAGATGAGCCAAAACGTGTTGAGGAGAGAGGGAGGGCGAAATTCCCCATAAAGGATGTTGAAGATCAACTCTGGATCTGATTTGATCACCTCCTTCAGTCAAGGATTTGTCAGATCCAGTCAATCTACATCAGATCTGATTGATTTCAATCAAATCGGCTGAGAATCCACTGATTTATGATTTTGGATTTGCTCCATTATTCATCAATTTATTAATTAAAATAATCAA
>LPNX010777044.1:18928-80844 GCA_001517045.1 Pseudotsuga menziesii
CCCCATAGGGTATGAACATGTGATATAGTACAACAAGCACTTCCCAGAAGTACTTCCAAAGGTCTTCTGAAGTCCAAACAAGTTATCCTTGTCCTGTTCACCAGGTTCACTTGATAAAAAACCACTAAGTACAACTTAGGTGGTAACACAACACATTCCGAAGGGTTATTAGCAGATCCACGTTTTGCAGCCGAAAGTAGCAAGGGAAAACACAGAAGGATTCGCTGGGACCACAAAACCCAGTCTTTCCTCTGCATGTCAGCTTCCTCTTTCTCAGCAGGCTTATCCTACGGTATGTAGTGATTATCAGCCATCAGTTTGCTCACCTGGAGCAGCTATCAGCCAAACAGATCAATTGGGTGCGTGAGCAGCAGAACTGTCAATCAATTCGCTAGGGCACTTAGAGGCAGCCAAACCTCCGCATGTGCCAGTCCATCTCTCCGACATTAGCAGAAGGACAAGCTTAGAAAGTCTCAGCCCAAACGGACCTCTCCTCCTACAAAAACGTCACATTCAGTCTGCAGGGTGCTTACGGTACTACGGGGCAGTAACACCGGAGGAAAAGAGCATTATTAGACTACCCATCCAGATTCTTATGCATGCAGCTATCTCTGGAGTCATTATCAGCCAGAATATCAGTGGTAAGTGTTAATTTCTCTCTGCAAAAGCCTAATCCTAATTCAACTATATTTTAGGTCATTTTTGCATGGCGAGTTTGCATGCACAGTTAGTTTGCAAATTTGTATGAGATTGAGTGTGCGAGTCAACACTATCATAGAACATTAGAAAATATCAATATTTGGGATATTACATGGCTAAACTTGAAGCAAGTAGCGCTGCCATCAGTACAATGTATTTGGAAATGAAATGAATATCTTATGAAAAGCCCATTCATGAAAAGTAGTGTTTTTAAACATACATGAATGCAAGGCAAGCCTAATGAAATTGGCTCTAAAAGTAATGAATATATTGTAAAAGCCCATTCATGAAAAGTAGTGTTTTTAAACATACATGAATGTGTGAAGCCTTCAAAAATAAAAAAACCATGTAACAAATGGATCAAGGCTATGGAAAACTAAAGGCCCAAAAAAGCAATGGTTCATAAAAGTTATATCTAAAAGATTGTTGGCCTCACTTGTATTTGATTTTGATTGTGATCATTTGTCAAGGTGAATAAGCACCTCTGAATGTAACTTACCCATTTGTGAAACATTGCCATCCCCTGTGTTATTGCTTGTCTGACATATGCTAGACTGAGCATCCCCTTTCCATATCCAAAGTGTCACAGTGTCAAGTTGGTAGTCACCCTTTAGCATAGCCTTTTGATTTTTAGCCTTCACCCTTCACTAGCAAATTGATTACAACTATGAAGTGAGTATGTCTTGAAAGTCTGGTCAAGGTTATAATTAATTGACGAAACTCTATGGATTTGGTTGTTGGTAGATCACCAGTGAAATGATTACTACTTGTTATAATTGTTATTTGAATGATTTGTAGAGCATGCCTTAGCCTCTAAACACTTACAACAGATTGATGTTAGCTTGGTCATATTATTTGGTCATTTACAGATTATTATTCTATCTATCTAGGTATATTGGATATTGTAGATGATCATGTAGAGACCTATAGGGTGTATGAGTATTCACCTTAGATGGATTTGGGCTCCCCGAGTCCAATGAGATAGCTTATTTTCAGTTCTGGGAAGTTACAATAATGATTTGTCTTAGTATACCATTCTGATACAGTTTTGTCATGCTGGGTTGTCTGTCAGAGCAGAAAGGTGATTTGATGGGTTCACACCTAGGGCGTTGTATGAGGAGGGGGTGGTCCAGCCACTTCTTTTTACCATTTTACCCCCCACCCAGAGAGCTTGGTGGGCTCAATTTGACAACGCAAGCACTCCAGGAGGCAGTTTGGGCAGTGTCACGTTTCCTGAGGCAGATTAAAAATGACAAAAATGGCTACTAAAGAATTCGATTTGGGCTACTGAGGCAAGGAAATGGCATGGGATGAGTTTTGATGATGATTGTGATGTCTTTCACTCCTTCTCCAGCAGTTTTAGCATTTGGATGGACCCACATCCATCTATCCGACATATTTTATGATTTTCTGGAGCTTTTGGAGGCTCACGATTTCCTCAAAGAGGCACTATTTTGCATTTAAAATTTTATTTTATTCATATTGTGCCATGGGGACACACTAGTGGTGTTAATTTATACCTCCTGGACCCACCACGAGCTTTATTCATTTTTATTGACTAGGATCCCCTCACCAAGGGTGATTTAGTCCATTGATCGATGTACTTTGTGTTGAGCTCATCTCAACCATTGATTAGATCGTTTTGATCTTTTAATATTAGCCATCCATTTGAAAAGTGGTTAGGATTTTGTTATCTCTCATTCCTATTTTAAGGAGAGAGCTTCTCATTGTAAAGGGCGGCTCTGGCTCTTAAAATCTTGATAATAGAAAACTATTTTGCAGAAATTCTTGGGTTTCCTTTGCATCTGGTGTTCTTCGATGGTGATTGGAAAGTCTATTGCTTCTTAGCATTTAGGTATTTGTGTTGAGATCTATATTTTTTGTGGAAACTTTGTCTTGTCTACAGGAGGGCGACTTCACTTGGGTGTTTTTGCAAAGGTTCCTCAACTCGTTTGCTTGGCTTCGCTTGTATCAGGGGGTTATCATTAGTATCATTGTGATCTATGATTTTAACTTGTTATTTTTCTGTAGCATTTGACCATTTCTCTTGATGCATCGAATCTGATATGGTTGACCTTTGTTGTGCAGGAGAGAGGGCGCATTGGCTTCCTTGAGCAAATCGATTTTCATAGAGGCTTCATCCAAATCTTCTCAAATTGATCGAGACAACATAGATCATCGTCATCAAGGAATCTACAAGCTTATCCAGGTAAGATCCACAGGTTAGCTCTTCTCTTCTTGATCTCAATCCATTGGCACCTTTTATTTTATTGTCAAAACCCTAAATATAAAAAAAAAAAATATTATAGATCAAACCGCTTGATCTTTTGGAAAACCATTTCTGGGTTTTGTAGATCGAATCAAACCCTAAGTGGGTCTTCCTAGACGTTTTGCTTAGGTGATTCCATTGGGCCCAAATCCCAAGACACTGCTCTTTAAACCCTAGCACTACCCTCCAATTGGCCAATTTCTCTTGCGTTTTGACCTTAGGCTTAAGTACTTTGACACTGTCATACCTTTCGTCAAGTCTATCCTATGGTACTAGATAGCCCCAATCTTGTTCTAAACCTCCCTGCTTTGGACATGGTTCCCAAAGCAGAGAATATTATTATCTTTTCTTGGTACCTTGATTCTGGATCTAGTAGTAGAACTCATAAGTCACTTGCATTTCAACCTTGGATCACATTTCAAGTTACATAAACCTCCCAATCCAAACTATAATTCACCTTGTGACTTCATCCATAGATCTAGGGTTTACTTCACATTAGACCTTACATACTTCAACTCCCATTGATTTGATTTGGTGTTTTGGTCTGATCTCTCCTGTCGGGAGTAGATCTGGGTCTCCCCCATTGTTGTCTTGGGCTAAGATAACATCAAGTGAAGATTGCCTTGATTGGCATGACAACCATCCATTTGGGAATTGAGGTTGTCTTGGTTCCACCTCTTTAGTTGTCCGTCCCTCTACCATCCATCTCGAATCCACCTTATAGGGGCAACTACAAGTCTGGTGACAACAATACCCTAGTACCTAATCTTGGAGTCACATAGAGTGTGAGATAAAAGCATTAGTAACTCTCTTGGTTTATGATGATGTACTTTGAATGGAATTAAAAGACCACAGGGGCACTTGGAAAAAGGCTAAAAGCAAAAGTCAAAAATACATAAGGACTTTTGGACTACAGGCAAAAGTGAAAAATACATACGGACTTTTGGTACAAGGCAAAATTACATAAAGGACCTTTTTGAAGGCTAAAGGTAAAAGTGAAAATTAGAAAATAATAAAATAATATTATTTTGTTCTTTCTAATTTTGGTCCACTTACAGGTGACTCAAGGATATAAAAGAAGATCAAGCCAATTCATTTTTACACACACACTTGCTCTCATAGGTACAACTGTTATTCTGAAGATCTCAGAGGTTGAAGAAGAGAAGTTCATGATTGTGCCCTAGCATGGATGAGTCTAGCTAGGGCATCATCATCCTCCATTGAAGACTAACCCTAAGCTAGGGTTTCTTATTTTTTCTGTCTTAAGGGTTTCCTCAAACTCTCATCTTCAGCCACCTTCAGATCCGGGCAGCCACCATCAAATCTGGGCAGCCACCTTTAGATCCGGGCAGATCTACTACCTCCACGAGCAACCTCACCTTTCTTCATGGGTTGCTTGGTTTTTCTTCTATGGGTAGCATTAAGGGTTTAACCCTCTTTCTCTTCACCACGGGCAGGCCACTAGAGGGCACTACCCTCTTGGCACCCTCGAGCAACCTACTACAGGATTACCCATGAGGGTTTGGCTCACGGCCAACCCTCGGGCAGGCAAAGGGAAAACTCGAGAGGGCTGTCGTGGCCTAACAATCCCTTTAGGCATACTTGTGAGGGTGTTGTAGCGGCCCGGGGTTGCACAGACCCTCAGAGCAGCCCACAGGCTAGCCCAAAAAGGGCTCGGGCTGGACTGTTAGCCCTCCGGGCAGCAGCAAAAAATGCCACAGTCAGTCGGGCAGGCCAGACAAACAGACGGACAGCAGGGAAGACATCCTGGGTAGCAGATTAGACGGATTGGGCAATTGTACGGACAGGGGCAGGCAGAGAAGTACGGTCGGGCAGCAAGCGGGGTACAATCGGGCAGCAAAATTCAAATCTGGCGAGCAAACAAAAAAAATTTTAGGCAGCCTGTAATTTTTGGGCAGGAGAGAGAAAAGCCCTAATTCCTAAAAAGTTTGAATTGGGCATTTGTGATGTAATTTGTAAATTTGATCTTCTAATTTATGTGGTTAACCCTATTGGGGTTTGTGGAACTTTTTGAAGAATTTAAGTTATCCCATTTACGAGATGAGCTACTAATGCTTTTTGGGGTTTTTGTCCTTTAAAGGTTTCTCCGATGAAAAACGCTTGTGTCCATTGTGTTGATGTGATGAATGTTATTTTACTACACTTATCATTTATTTAAAGTTAGTCTGCAAATTTTTAAGTATTCATGCTAATGCTAAAATTCAACATGGTATCAGAGCTTAGCATGTGAAAACACAGTAAAGCGACACTCCTATTGTTTTCCTAGACCTTGGGATAAGATTTGCAGACTTAACATTTGACTAAGTTGCAAAGATGGTTGTAACTGCTTTCAAACCGGAAGAGAAGCTCTATGGTCCAGCTAACTAAAACACTTGGAAGGCCAAGTTAATGCCCACTCTAAAAGAGAATGACTTGGATGACATTGTTTTTAATGACACTGAAGAGCCAACATTTAATGCTAGCAGGCTTGCTTGCAAGAGAAAGCAAGGTAAGGCTAGAAACATCATCTATGATTCTGTCAAAGAGACAGTGATGCCCAACATCACAACTTTGAAGACTGCTAAAGAATGCTTTGATGCTTTGGCCAACCTATATGAAAAGAAGGCTCCCAGTCAAAAGAGAGTCTTGAAGAAGAGGCTACGAACTTTGAAGCTGAACAAAAATGAAAGTGTTGGTTCCTTATTCACAACGATTGCATAGGTAAGAGATCAACTCATTGCTATCGGTATTACTGTTGATGATGATGACCTTGTGCAAACTGTGTTTGATGGTCTCCCAAGCTCTTGGGAAACCTTCATGGCATATGTCAGTGGACATGAGAATCAGTCAACCTTTGAAAGGCTTTGGCATGATTGCATAGAAGAAGAGGGAAGGACCTCAGGCAAAGTAATCAAGGAAGACAACCTTTCACTTGTAGCAAAGTCAAAGAAGTTTAAGAAGTCTTTCTCTCAGCAAAAGAAGGGAAAGAAACCTCAAGGTAAGTTCTCTGACATGTCAAAAGTGGAATGTTATAATTGCCACAAGTTTGGACATTTTGCTAAAGACTGCAGGCAAGCCAAGAAGTAGCCTAAGCGAAGGTTTCAAGCATCTGCTGCAGAAGCAGAGGAAGGGGAAGAAGCAGAACCAAAGAAGAAAAAGAAATCCAAGGCTAACAAAGAAGAATCTAGAAGACAGTACTACTTGGTTTCAGCACTCTCTAGTTCCACCAACATTGATACTACTTGGTTGGTGGATAGTGGTGCCTCCAGGCACATGACAGGTGACCATAGAGCTCTCACCAATTTCAGGAAGAAGTTCACCACACAGGTAGTGTTGTCCGCCGATTGCACACCAGCAACAAAAATCAATTGAAAGCTGTCTCCTCACTTGAGAAAGTGGGAGAGGTGTGACTTTGGGGGCAAGCATAGAGCTAGGTGTTGTCACCTATTCCTAGCTCCTCCGTTTAGGCTAACTCCTAACGAAGCCAAGGGGGGTAGTCCCTACAAAAGAGTTTACTAAGGCTCTTAAGGTTGTTAAAGTGTTTTTAGGTTACGGATGCGGATGGGTGTTGTTTAGGAGTTTATTGTAATTAGAGGTGTTTGTTTATTAAGAGAATGATGATTAACCAAAAGCAATCCACGTTGCTAACAAAAGATTACACAGATAAGCAAATATTCCAGACTTTTAACTAAGCATTCAGATATAAAAATTGAAATGAACCATAGACAGTTGATCAAGATAGAAAATTATTCAGATATAATAAAGGACCAGTGCCTTATGGAGTCAATAAAATGAGTGAACAAAATAGAAGTCTAGGAATTAAGCTAGTGAGTATTAGATTGTGCGAGTGCTCTTGGTAGGTTTTTTAAAGATTTTAGTGGTGATCTTGTTTAAAGTGTCTAGATATCCTAGCCAGAAATACCTTCAATGGCTCTGTTCGAAGACATGACGGACCTGTCTGGGATCACAGCTAAGTGTTCAATAACTTAACTAACTATGCCCAGATTGGGTTGCCCAGCGCCCACACTTGGAATTTGCTCACTTGCCTCAGTATTTAATCGAAACAACACCGGTGCGTTGGTTATAGGGTAAAAGTTTTAATTAAGTTACTCTTGTGCAAACTTAACAAGTCCGTTCACCGTTCTGAGTACGAGCCCAACCCGAAAATCGGCAGAGCATCCTAGGTGAAGGATGATCAACGAAGTTAATTAATTAAAAGGGGTGTGTGTGTTGAAGGTTTTATTAAGTTAATTAATTAGACTCTCCGACAAAGAGCGCTCTTGACCTTGTCTTATGACGAAGGTTCAAGAGTCTTATCTAATCTAGATGAGACTAATGCAAGGATGATGCAATGCTAAAGATGCTCTTCGATAGAGAGTGCTCTTGACTTGTGTTTCTGCAAATTCAAGAGTCTTACTTAGGAATTAATTGATTAAACAATACCAAGCACAACAATTAAGATAAAGATGGTTTGATTAAACTCTCCGACAGAGAGCACTCTTGATCCACCTTACAGTGAGATTCAAGAGATTTTGGTTCTTTTTATGATTTGACAATTATATAGAAAGATGCCAAAATACAATAATCAATCTAGCAATTAGTAAAAATGAAAACCAAGTCTAATCAAAGAACTAAGCTAAGTGCTTAAAGAAAACTACACTAAGAAAACATGAAAAGGAACACAAGACACACTTCCCCCAAATAGGGGAAGTAGAAAAGATAAGAGACTTGCTCCCACTCAGCCATTTTTATTAATCTTTTACAATGATCATGGTGACTTGTTCTTTGCTTCTTGGAAGAATAAGGAAAGAAGGGGATGAAAGAAAAGGGAGAGAGACTTTTTGTTCTTTTGCATTTCTTGCTTGTTTGTGGCCTTTGGGCTCTCCTTCACCTGCCTGAAACTAAGAACTCTAGATACACACTTGTTATGATATTAGTTTATAAAAATAATTTGAAATTAGATCTACAAACTAGATAGAAAAAACTACTTAAACTTTGTAAATTTGAGCATATAGATCTGTAGACAAACACACAACTCACAAAGAAGATCTCACAATTTACTCAGCCATTGAAGAATGAAACAGTGCAAAAGGCTTGCAGCTGTGAATGCTTTCATTAATCAAAAAAGTAATCCAGATAATAATTACAATGATGTAAAATGGCTTTAATAGCCACAAGCAATTCGAATCCACATGAGGAAGTTCGAATTGATGACTCTACTTGACTGTAGGTAACCAAGACTTGTCTAAATCACAATTGGAGTTCTAAAACACAACTAACTGTTACATTTAGTATAAATAATGGTTAACTGACTGTGGTAGGTGAGAAAAATGCCCCACATGTGTGCAATTAATTAAACCATTATTTAATTGAATGCAGAGAGCTAGAACTGAATGTAACTGCCTCCTATCTTGGCTTGACTAGTCATCAACTGAAGTTAAGGACCCAGTAGTTAACTGTCCTTGTCTAAATCATAACCGGAGTTCTAAAACACAACCAACTGTTACATTTAGTATTAAATAATGGTTAACTGACTGTGGTAGGTGAGAAAAATGCCCCACATGTGTGCAATTAATTAAACCATTATTTAATTGAATGCAGAGAGCTAGAACTGAATGTAACTGCCTCCTATCTTGGCTTGACTAGTCATCAACTGAAGTTAAGGACCCAGTAGTTAACTGTCCTTGTCTAAATCATAACCGGAGTTCTAAAACACAACCAACTGTTACATTTAGTATTAAATAATGGTTAACTGACTGTGGTAGGTGAGAAAAATGCCCCACATGTGTGCAATTAATTAAACCATTATTTAATTGAATGCAGAGAGCTAGAACTGAATGTAACTGCCTCCTATCTTGGCTTGACTAGTCATCAACTGAAGTTAAGGACCCAGTAGTTAACTGTCCTTGTCTAAATCATAACCGGAGTTCTAAAACACAACCAACTGTTACATTTAGTATTAAATAATGGTTAACTGACTGTGGTAGGTGAGAAAAATGCCCCACATGTGTGCAATTAATTAAACCATTATTTAATTGAATGCAGAGAGCTAGAACTGAATGTAACTGCCTCCTATCTTGGCTTGACTAGTCATCAACTGAAGTTAACTGACCTTGGTTGGTTTCGGCACTCCCAGATGCTTCCTAAATTGTAGGGATTGATCTAGGAGACTCCTAAACTTATGCAATCAAGTGCAATAAGTGGCAGTGAGCCTCAATTAGTGTTCCCCACACTTTGGTAACTGAAACATGTGCCCCAATTAGGTTAAGTTTAACCAATGGAGCTAATGACTATAAATAGACTGGATGGACTCCCGATTTAGACATGACTCCCGATTTAGACATATGACCAAATTTGGACAAGGGAGGATTAATAATCCTAACAAACTTTACCCAAAAGAAGGAAGAAAAGATGAGTGAAAAAGGTAAGGCAAGAGAGGTGGAAGAGGGGTGAAGAGAAGACAAAAGGCAAGTCAAAGAAGGCTGGAAACTAAGGGAAAAAGAGGGCTGCAAATCGAAGAAAGAAGGCTGCAAATAAAGATGAAAGTAAGGCCCAAAAGATGGCCACAAAAGGAGACGAAAAAGGGCTACAAAAGGTGAAGAAAGAGGACGAAAGAGGGCTGTCCAAAATGTAAAAAAGTGGGGAAAAGTGGACAGCAAAGGATAGGAAAGAATGGCTGCAATAAAAAAGCCAAAAAGGCTGCAAAATACAAATAGGGCAGCCAACCGGGGCAAAGGCTTGGTGAATGAATGTTCACTTTAGCCCAAACCGTGCCCTAACCCAAGAAATTAAAGATTTTATGAATTTTGAAAGATGAATAATGATGAAAGCAAACACTCAAACCTGTGGTACTTTGATGGCATTTGGATTCGTTTGAAGCTTGAAAATCCGGAAGTTTCCTTGGCTTCGAGAGGAGAGGATGCACCTGAACTCAAACTCCTACTCGCTTCAATGAGATAACCTGCACAATTTCAACTCAACACTTGCAAGAAATGGATTAGATCATGTATGTTTGGTTAATAAAAATATAAAAGAGCATATCATATAACTGAATAATCAATACTACTTTTAATTCATAAGAACAAAACCATAAAAGATTAAGTTGGAACATCAAATAATCAATCTTACGTGCTTATAGAAGCCTTCTAAAGCATGAGCTATTATCCAATCCTAAGCAATAAAAGAAAGAAATTGAAACATTTCACCTCATTCGCCAAGTATTCATCCACATTAGCAAACCATGTATGCCTCCAAAGCCTTAAAATTTTATTCCATGGTTGCAAAAGCAACAAGCATTACAGAGTTTCTCTACACAAAAATCCATCCGAATAGAGCTAAAGGAGCCTCTATTTATACAATGAAATAGTGCTAAAACCCTAAAACTAAAAATCCAAACCTAACCGGCTTAGCCACCTAACAGAGAACCCAAACTTAAAACGGAGAGCTGGGAGTGAGGGGAGGCCTCCAACTAGGCAAGGCGCCCCCACTCCAACCCTGATCACTGCAAACAACCCTGAATTGAGGCCACACGTGTGGAAGGCGCCTTCAGGAGAGAGAGGGGCGTGAGCTTTGGGAGAGACGCCTGGGATGTTGGTAAACCACTTTTTAGGTTTGGCTAGAGCCTCTGCTAGGTTTGGGAAGACCACTGATGGTGTAAGCCTCAGTCTTTACCTCGATCAAATCATCGGACCAATGAGTGCTCTCCATCTCATTCTTTAGCTGGAGATGACCAGTCTGCTAACTGAATATAAATTAATTGCTCACTGAATGTTTATTGAAGCTGAGTTATGACAACTCCAAACATCATAAATGCCCAATGAGATGTCATTTAGCCTTTTATTTCGCTGAATTTGGATTAATTTGGAGAGTTTTAATTTTCTCCAAAATAATCATTTTTTTAATAAAAATTCATTTTTTTCCTCAAAACTGACTTTTTTGAGAAAAAGTGCATTATGTGTTCAATTGATGATCTGAAAGCTGGATCTGACTAGCTGACCGATCAAGAATGATTTTTGGCATAAGGTTAGAGCCTTCAATCACTGAATTCGGGGTCCAGATGACCGACTTATTACAAACGGGTTTTTTTCATTTAATTTATGGAAAAATTAACCCAAAAAACTTAAGAAAATAATTTTAAAATTTTAAAAATAATTTTTTCCCCGTTCAAAAAAAGATTTTTTCGAAATTTTTTTATATGTTTAGATGACTTAGGACATGACCAGGCTCTATCTAAATAATGCCTAGTAGGTTTATAACACTCAGTTGGGCTCTAATAACCCCCCAAGGCCCAGAATTCAACATCAGGCATTCCAGCTTTGGAGGAAGCGGGAGGAAACCTTGTCAATTATACTCGGTCGAAGGCAAAGCATAATTGTCAGGGGCAAAAAACTCTCTGGAATACCTTATTTGAGATTCTACGTCTCAGGAGACCGAACCACTCAAAAAATACCCTACTAGCACATTTTATTACAAACCCCGCGGGGCCATAGTCAAAATTATTCAAATAAAAAACTGGCTAGCCAATATTGGCTAGACATGAAGACGGATCAACCGATACACTGGAATCAGACTTTGAACAAGTCTGTCAACCGACGGCTCCTCAGGTAACCCAACTATGGTACAAAAAAGTTGGTAACAGGTAGAACTTGGAGATGACTCTATTTACAAGATTTAAGGAGTTGGATCAACATCACTTCAACTTGTCTCAGGTACGGTTCTTCATATTGATGATATCTTATATGTTCATGGTTTAACGAAGAATCTTCTATCTGTCGCTGGCTTAGAAGACAAGGGCTACAGAGTCTTCTTCATGGACAAGAAAGTCCTTCTATGGGCAAAGAATGAAGATATAAGCTCAGTAGTATAGATTGGGGCTCAAGAGGAAGGCCTTTACAAGGTTTCCGAAGATTCCATTCATGCTTCGGTACATCACACAATTGATCCATGTGAACATTGGCATTGAAGGTTTGGACACCTTCACTACACAGCTCTCCTAGGACTACAGAAGATGGTTACAGGTATGCCAGAAGTATCTCCAAAACATGAAGGAATCTGGAAAGGATGTGCTCTAGGTAAGGACACTAAGATATCCTTTCCCAGAAGCAAGAATAGATCTAAAGGCATTTTGGATTTGATTCATTATGACATTTGTGGGCCTATGTCCTCACCCTCCTTGAATGGGTGTTTATATTATGTCTTGTTTATTGATGATCATTCTCAGAAGTCATGTATTTACTTCCTCAAGGCTAAGAGTGAAACCTTTGACAGGTTTAAAGAGTTCAAAACGCTGATTGAAAATCAAACTGGTAGACACATCTGTATCTTGAGATCAGATAACAGAGGGGAGTATGAATCTAATGAGTTTGATGATTTCTGTAGAGAAGCAGGAATCAAGAAAGAGCTGACAATACCTTCAAACACTCAGCAGAATGGGGTTGCAGAAAGGAAGAATAGAACAATTTGTGAAGTTGCTAAAGCTATGATCATTGATCTAGATCTTCATCTATCTTTGTGGGATGAAGTTACAGGTACCGATGTGTATATTTAGAACAGAATCCCTCATGCTATCTTGGGGGAGAAGACTCCAGAAGAAGTCTTCACCAAGAAGAAACCAGTAGTTGACCACATGAGGACTTTTGGCACTCCTGTATACGTCCATGTGCCAAAAGAAAAGAGGACTAAACTAGAACCCTCTGGTAAGAAAGGTATATTTGTTGGGTACAGTGATTGCTCGAAGGCTTATCGAGTATATATACCAAGACAGACACATTGAGGTCAGCAGAAATATGATCTTCCATGAGGAAGTTGTGTTTCGTAAAACACTAGAGCTTTCAACAGAAGATGCAGTTGCTCCACTTGAGTTTCCAATTTCAGAAATTCAAAGGGAGGAAGAGGAATTTGAGGATCAAATTCCAGATGTACCTGAGGACACTGGAAGTCCACCAGAAGAACTAATTGAAGTACCTCCTTCCAAAAGGAGACCTGCTTGGTACCCAGAGACAGTGCAAGAAAGCGAGAAGCATAAACCTCCTCTAGGGACTTTCAGAGAAAGCATAAGACCACAAAAGTACTCCAGTCTTATGAGTCAGTTCATCAGTGCAAAACCTTTACCATACAAAGAAGCAGCAAGTAAACAGGTATGAGTTGATGCCATGATTGAAGAGTACAAGTCAATCATGAAGAATGATGTTTGGGAAGTTGTTCCTAGACAAACAAGAAAGTCAGTTGTGATTTCCAGATGGCTTTATAAGATCACGCATGTTGCAGATGGCAGTGTAGAGAAGTATAAAGCCAAATTGGTAGCTCGTGGTTTTATTCAGAAAAAAGACATTGACTATGACAAGACATTTGCTCTTGTTGCCAGGTATACTACCATTAGAACCATCATTTCACTTGCTGCAGTATTCAGATGGAAGTTACATCAGATAGATGTAAAGACAGCTTTTCTCAATGGTAAGATTGAGGAAGAAGTTTATATTGAACAACCTCAAGGCTTTGTGACTCATGGGAAGAATACCCATGTATGTAAACTAAAGAAAGCCTTGTATGGATTGAAACAAGCTCCAAGAGTCTGGTTAACCAGGATGGATGGATTTCTCCATAGCTTGAGGTTTCCCAAAAGTACAGCTCATTAGAGGAAATTTCAAGTTAAAATGGGCCTCCTAAGAAAAATAATAAAATAATAGTTAAAATAATAAAATAATATTTATTAATTTTGGAGGAAGAAAAGAAAAAAACTACTTTTTTGTTTGTATTTTCGACATATCTCCCTGTGATTTTACTCAAATTTCGATCAGGAGAGCTCGTTGGATGCGAAATTAAATTCTGCATCCAACGAGTACCCACTGGACATACTTTTGATGGACCCTGTTGTTGTCCGTCGATTGCACACCAGCAGCAAAAATCTAATGAAAGTTGTCTCCTCACTTGAGAAAGTGGGAGAGGTGTGACCTTGGGGGCAAGCACAAAGCTAGGTACTGTCACCTACTCCTAACTCCTCCGTTTAGGCTAACTCCTAACGAAGCGAAGGGGGGTAGTCCCTACAAAAGAGTTTACTAAGGCTCTTAAGGTTGTTATTTTAGGTTACGGATGCGGATGGGTGTTGTTTAGGAGTTTATTGTAATTAGAAGTGTTTGTTTATTAAGAGAATGATGATTAACCAAAAGCAATCCATGTTGCTAATAAGAGATTACACAGATAAGCAAATATTCCAGACTTTTAACTAAGCATTCAGATATAAAAATTGAAATGAACCATAGATAGTTGATCAAGATAGAAAATTATTCAGATATAACAAAAGACCAGTGCCTTATGGAGTCAATAAAATACGTGAACAAAATAGAAGTCTAGGAATTAAGCTAGTGAGTATTAGATTGTGTGAATGCTCTTGGTAGGTTTTTAAAGATTTTAGTGGTGATTTTGTTTAAAGTGTCTAGATATCCTAGCCGAAAATACCTTCAGTGGCTCCGTTTGAAGACATGACGGACCTGTATGGGATCACAGCTAAGTGTTCAATAACTTAACTAACTGTGCCCAGATTGGGTTGCCCGGTGTCCACACTTGGAATTTGACCACTTGCCTCAGTATTTAATCGAAACAACACCGGTGCATTGGTTATGGCGTAAAAGTTTTAATTAAGTTACTCTTGTGCAAACTTAACAAGTCCGTTCACCGTTCTGAGTACGAGCCCAACCTGAAAGTCGGCAGAGCATACTAAGTGAAGGATGATCAACGAAGTTAATTAATTAAAAGGGGTGTGTATGTTGAAGGTTTTATTAAGTTAATTAATTAGACTCTCCGACAGAGAGCGCTCTTGACCTTGTCTTATGACGAAGGTTCAAGAGTCTTATCTAATCTAGATGAGACTAATGCAAGGATGATGCAATGCTAAAGATGCTCTCCGGTAGAGAGTGCTCTTGACTTGTGTTTCTGCAAGTTCAAGAGCCTTACTTAAGAATTAATTGATGAAACAATATCAAGCACAACAATTAAGATGAAGATGGTTTGATTAAACTCTCCGACAGAGAGCACTCTTGATCCACCTTACAGTGAGATTCAAGAGATTTTGGTTCTTTTTATGATTTGATAATTATATAGAAAGATGACAAAATGCAATAATCAATCTAGCAATTAGTAAAAATGAAAACTAAGTCTAATCAAAGAACTAAGCTAAGTAATTAATGTTAAAACTGCACTAATAAAACATGAAAAGTAACACAAGACACACTTCCCCCAAATAGGGGAAGTAGAAAAGAAATGAAACTTGCTTCCAGTAGCCTTTTTTATTAGTCTTTTATAATGGTGACTTGTTCCTTGCTTCTTAAAAGAACAGAGAAAGAAGGGGATGAAAGAAGAGGGAGAAAGTCTTTTTGCTCTCCTGCACTTCTTGCTTGTTTGTGGCCTTTGGGCCCTCCTTCACCTGCCTGAAACTAATAGCTCTAGACACACACTTGTTATGATATTAGTTGATAAAAATAATTTGAAATTAGATCTACAAACTAGATAAAAACAACTACTCAAACTTTACCCAAAAGAAGGAAGAAAAGATGAATGAAAAAGGCAAGGCAAGAGGGTGGAAGAGGGGTGAAGAGAGGACAAAAGGCAAGTCAAAGAAAGCTAGAAACTAAGGGAAAAAGAGGGCTGCAAATCAAAGAAAGAAGGCTGCAAATGATGATGAAGAAGGATGAAAGTACAGCCCAAAAGATGGCCACAAAAAAGGATGAACAGGGGCTGCAAAAGGTGAAGAAAGAGGACGAAAGAGGGCTGTCCAAAATATAAAAAAGTGGGGAAAAGTGGACAGCGAAGGATAGGAAAGAATGGCTGCAATAAAAAGGCCAAAAAGACTGCAAATAATAAACAGGGCAGCCAATCGAGGCAAAGACTTGGTGAATGAATGTTCACTTTTGCCCAAATCGTGCCCTAACCCAAGAAAATAAAGATTTTATGAATTTTGAAAGATAAATAATATGAAAGTAAACACTCAAACCTGTGGTACTTTGATGGCGTTTGATTTCGTTTGAAGCTTGAAAATCCGGAAGTTTCCTTGGCTTCGAGAGGAGAGGATGCACCTGAGCTCAAACTCCTACTCGTTTCAATGAGATAACCTGCACAATTTCAACTCAACACTTGCAAGGAATGGATTAGATCATGTATGTTTAGTTAATAAAAATATAAAAGAGCATATCATATAACTAAATAATCAATACTACTTTTAATTCATCAGAACAAAACCATAAAAGATTAAGTTGGAACATCAAATAATCAATCTTACGTGTTTATAGAAGCCTTCTAAAGCATGAGCTATTATCCAATCCTAAGCAATAAAAGACAGAAATTGAAACATTTCACCTCATTTGCCAAGTATTCATCCACATTAACACACCATATATGCCTCCAAAGCCTTAAAATTTTATTCCATGGTTGCAAAAACAACAAGCATTACAGAGTTTGGACATAATTTCTCTACACAAAAATCCATCCAAATAGAGCCAAAGGAGCCTCTCTTTATACAATGAGAGAGTGCTAAAACCCTAAAACCAAAATCCAAAGCTAACAGGCTTGGCCACCTAACAGAGAACCCAAACCTAATTTGAAGAGCTAGAAGTGAGGGTAGGCCTCCACCTAGGCAAGGCGCCCTTACTCCAACCCTGATCACTGCAAACAACTCTGAATTGAGGCCACACGTGTGGAAGGCGCCTTCATGGAGAGAGAGGGGCGTGAGTTGTGAAGGAGGCGTCTGGGATGTAGGTAAACCATCTTTTTAGGTCTGGATGCAGCCTCTGCTAGGTTTGGGAAGGCCACCGATGGTGTAAGCCTCAATCTTTACCTCGATCAAATCACCAGACCAATGAAGGCTCTCCATCTCATTTTTTAGCTGGAGATGACATGTCTGCTAACTGAATATAAATTAATTGCTCACTTAATGCTGACTGAAGCTAAGTTATGATAACTCCAATCATCATAAATGCCCAATGAGATGTCATTTAGTCTTTTATTTTGTTGAATTTGGATTAATTTGGAGAGTTTTGATTTTCTCCAAAATAATCATTTTTTAATAAACATTCATTTTTTTCCTCAAAACTAACTTTTTTGAGAAAAAGTGCATTATGTGTCTGATTGATGATCTGAAAGTTGGCTTTGATTCGCTGGTCGATCAAGAATGATTTTTGGCTTAAGGTTAGAGCCTTCAATCACTAAATTCGGGGTCTGGATGACCGACTTATTTTTTTTTAACAGAAACAGAAAGAGGGATTATATTAACAGGCTGTGCACAGCCATTCATTACATCAGAGAAAGAAAGTAAAAGGCCGGCAAGGCAAAAATGCTACACACCAGACATGTTCCGTTTCCCAAAAGAGAGAGCATATGATTGTTTTAGAACTACATACTATACGGGTAGTATATACCCTCACGAACTGACTACAAAGCAAAGTACAGAGATACATAACCCATACAAAACTGGAACATAAAAACCCATACTAAACTGAAACATAAAAAGCAAAATATAGAAGTCAGGTGCCTTTCTGAGGCCTGGACTGTAAAACAGATTCTTCTTCCATAGGCTGGACAGCAGTTTCATTGACGCCATTAACCCTGCTTTCCTGATTCATAGAAACAAGCTTTTGAAGATCTTCTTCTATGCGTTCTACTCTGCCCAACAGCTCGAGCAGGTTGCTTTCAAGGTCGTCTATGCGGGCACCATTGTTGCTGACCTCCAGAGATGTTCTACTCACAGTCTCACTCATACTCTTTATTTCCTTAGCCATTTCCTTGTTGTCCATTACCCCTAAGGCTGTCATCTCGTATAGCCTGCGTAAATTCTTCATAATATCCTGCAGCCCAGGGTTGTTGCCAAAGTGAGCCATTCTGCCAGAGTCAGACGTGATTGCTATTCGGGAAAACTGTATATGCAAAGAGGAAACTGCAATGTCTGCAATTTCTTGCTGCAGGGCTGATTCACTCCAGAGGTTGATTATTTCTTGCTGCAGAACGGAACCCCAAGAATTATCTGAGCAAGACAAAGTCCCCAGGGCGTCTTTCTTCCAACCGGAGCTTAGGCATCCCAGAACCCTTTCTTGCCTGTCGATTCGGAATGAAGAGGTATCAACCTGATCATCGATTTCCCAGGATGCAGAAGGGTAACAACATTGACAGGAGAAAAAGGCGGTCAGAGCGAGGCGATCTTTTATAAAGGCTCGGATGAGGGGGAGCCCATGCCAAGGAAATCCCTGCAGACTCCCACCTCCAACTCCGTCTACCACATGCAGAAAGAAATTTACAGAGCTGGGAGAGCCGAGACCCGAACCCGGAGAGTAACAATGGGACAAACCAAGGCAAGGATTCGACATGAGGAAGGAGAGAAAAGTCCCCCGATCGTGCGAGAAGGAGTGACAATAAATTGGGAGCCTGAAGAGAATTAAAACCGCTGCTGCCAAGGAGGGAAGAGCTATCCACGCGGCCACCACAGGAGAACAGACAGGACATAACCATAAATGCCAAGAGCCGCCAAGAGGAAGGGGGAGGTGAGGGCCAGCTGGAGGGAGGAGGCGAGGGAAGGAGAGGCGGTCGTTGGGAGGGAAAAGGAGAAGGGGAGGAGGGATAAGGAGAAAGAAAAAAGGAGAGGGGGGAAGAAAAAAGAGAAGGAGGGGGGATAAGAAACCAAGGGAGAGGGATGAAATAAAATCTACATAAATCCAAATGTGTTCCCCGAAAGATAAGAACTTCACTTCATAGACTTGCCTGATGAGATTTCGAGAATGAATTCTAAATCCTCTCGTCATGGGATGACTTTGAAGAATGGAAGGTCGCCATCCTGGCTGAAGTGGCCTTGGGGGAGACTGGCTCCAACATTGGCCATGATATCCGCTTCCTTATTATTCTGGCGAAGAATGTGATAAATCTCGATGGATTGGGACAGAAGAAGCTTAGCCTTTTTATATAATCTACGACATTTGATATTTCCTGAGGGATACCCATTGATCATCTTATAGATGACATGCCTAGAGTCGCCGAAGACCATAACTTTCTGGAGTTTTTTGTCCCGAATAAGATGGAGACCCTGGAGAAGAGCCATCCATTCTGCTTCATTGTTGGTTCTAGGGCCAAGTCCCCAGGCAAATCTATGTTCCACTTGTCCTCCGGGATCCACTAGAATCCCACCCGCGCCTGCCACCCCTGGATTACATTTCGAAGCCCCATCAAAGAATAAGGAGTAAGAATTTTTGTCCCTGAGCCAGGACTGAAATTCGATGGTGGAAAGTCGCACTTCCCAATGGAGAGGCTGGCTGGATTTAGTTGTCCTTCCAGAGACAAGTTTGGACTGAAGGGAGCCATTTTCTTTTAAAAATTGTTTACACCAGTTGGCATAGGGGTCAGAAATAGATTCTTGCTGTGGGTAACTGATGTTATTCGAAGTGAATTTTTCAGCTATCATTCCTATGGTTTTTGCTGCAATTTGGACTGGGATGGCCTTTTGTTCCTTAAAGATGGCACGATTTCTGGCGAGCCATATTTGCCAGCATAGGTTTTTTGGGATGACTGCCCATATACGACTTAGGATGGGCTTCTTACTCAGGGAGCCTGGAAAAAGATTCGCCCAATCTTTGAGGAGCTGGGAAGCGTTGTCTGGGAGATCTCTGTTGAGAGCCTTAGGGAGGATGAGCTTCCAAGCCATCATGGAGACTTCGCATTGAAGAAAGAGGTGGCTGGAGGTCTCTTCGGCTAAATTACACAAGGCACATCGAGATGGGCCAAGGATGCCTCTTTTTCTTAAATTTTCTGCCGTTAAAAGCTTGTTATGCAGAAGAAGCCACATGAAAATGTTGACCTTAGGAATGCTGTCAGGATGCCAAACCATTTTCCATACTGTTTCTGCCATCGTCTGCTCCCTGGATATTATTTTGTAACCTTCTTTCACTGTATATTGCCCTGTTCTTCCCCAACCCAACCGATCCTTAGCCGAGAGACACGATGGAGAAAGACCATGCAAGGAGGAAAATAAGAGATCAACCGCGTCTCTCAAGTGGTCTAGAGGGGAGATGTCCTTCCACCCCAACCAATGGCCATCCGCATCCCACAGAGATAGATCGAAAAGAGAGAGGATATCCTGCTCGGTCAGCCATTCAGATATAGAGCCCAAACCTGGAATGGAGGAGCGCTTAGGTTGCCCTAAAATGGTACTGTTCCATATGTTTATTTTTTTCCCATTGCCGGGAATCCAATAGCAATTTTCCTTGATTATGTTGATTGTAGCTTTACACAGCTGCCAAAGAGTGGTTCCTTTCCCTTTCCATTCGCCATCCAACATTTTGGTCCTTGGTTTCTTGATATATTTTTTCCTGAGCACTTCCTTCCACCATTCCTTTTTCCCAGTGACCAATCTCCAAATTAGTTTGGCCCCCATGGCTTTACTTGTGAACTCCGGGTCCCTGATACCTAGCCCCCCGTGACTTTTGGCACGCTTGATAGTTTCCCACTTGACCAGATGGAACTTCTTCGTTTGAGTTTTCCCTCCCTGCCAAAGAAATTTTCTGATTTCTTTACATATGCTGATGATGACCTTCTTTGGTGCTAGGACCATTGAGCTCGTGTAGATTGGGTAGGATGAGAGAATGGACTGAATGAGCACTGACTTTCCAGCTAAGTTTAGCCATCTTGTCCCCAATGATTGCGCCTTGGCTTTGATTTTCTCAATGACCGGAGTCCACATTGAGGAGGTCAAGGATTTTCTGACTACTGGAATGCCTAGATAATTGAAATGAGTCCAGCTAGGATTAGTTTTAATTTGCAGAATCTGCGAGATACTCCGGAGAATGGGAGCAGGACAGTTCCAGCTGTAGATTTGACATTTGTTTTTATTTGCTGAGCTCCCTGAGGATTGAAGGAAGAGATCCAGGGGATTAAGGAAGTTTCTTGCAATCTAGGTGGAAGCTATTCCGAGAAAGATGGAGTCATCGGCGAACAGAGCATGATTAATAGGAGGCACACCATTTCTATAGGAGAGGCCTGGGAGGGAACCTTCAGAGAGGAGCCTAGTCAGTCTTCTACTAAGGGAATCGGCAACCAGGATGTAGAGAAAAGGGGAGAGCGGACATCCTTGCCTAACCCCACGAGAGGCTTTGAAGAATTCAGAGGGTCTACCATTGATGAGAGGGGCTATCCAGGGGGAGGAGATGCAGGCTTGAACTTGCTTAATGAAGACAGAGGGGAATCCAAATCTTTCCATAACCATGATGATGAAGGAATGCCTCAATCTGTCAAAGGCATTGGCCAGATCCAACTTGATGGCCATCCCGGGCTCTTTTCGTTTAGTGCTTGAGTGGATCGCTTCTTGCACCAAGAGGATATTATCACTTATATGTCTGCCAGAAACGAAACCACCTTGGTTGGGGGAGATAAGGGTGTGAATGACTTGTTTGATCCTCAAGGATAGCACTTTTGCGAAGATTTTGTAGGAAGCATTACATAGGGAAATAGGCCGAAATCTTTTAACGGAAGAAGGCTTAGCGTCTTTTGGGATGAGAGCCAAAAATGTTGAGTTTGTGGCTCCTCCCATATTTCCTTTTGCCATCCAAGTAATCAAACGCATAAAGTCTCTCTTGATTAGGGGCCAGAAGGTTCTATAGAAGCAGATAGGGAAACCATCCGGGCCTGGGGCCTTGTCCGGGTGGAGGCTCCAGATTGCTTTTGTGACTTCTTCTTCTAGGATAGGGGATTCTAGATGGGCTTTCGTTTGGGGACTGATTAGGGAGGGTATATCGGAGGCCATGTCTTCCATCAGACAGAGAGAGACGTGTTCTTCATCGTTATATAAGTGTTCAAAAAAATTTCTTACCTCTGCGCTGATGGCTGCTTGTCCTTGAACGGCTGTGCCATCTTCCTTTTTAAGTTCTCTGATTGTGTTCCAACGCTGCTTGTCCCTGCACTCATTTTGGAAAAATTTGGTATTCTGATCTCCCCCTTTGAGCCACAAGGCACACGATCGGAGTCTACATTCCTCTTCTATTTGCCTTAAGATCTTCTGAAGCTTTGTTTCCAACTCGATTTCTTTTATAAGATGAACCTTAGTGACCGTGCCAACCTCCATCTCAGCTTGCAGGCGTTCCATTTCAGCCAAGATGTGTTCCTTTTGCTTGGCAGGTTCTTGATATTGGGTAGTAGACCAAGCCTTTAGGGCGACCTTCACTTTTTTAAGTTTCTGCTCCCAGGAGAATGCTGGAGTACCTGGAATGAAACAGCGCCAAGTTTCGGCTATTATATCCTTAACTTCATCCGATTCTAGCCATAATCGATTGAACCTGAATGGAAGAGGCCCCAGATTTTCCTCCGGAGGGAAGAAGAGGCAAATGGGCTTATGATTTGAAACCGCCGAGCACAGGAGTTTGACATCCGGAATAGAGTTTATAAGATGAGTGCTTACCAAAAACCGATCAAGACGAGCGGCTATATGCCCAGGGCCCACTCGTTTGTTGCTCCAAGTATACGTGCCATTTTTGGGGATGATATCCGTCAGATTCCATTGAGAGATGAGATCTTCTAATCGCTCCCCAAAGGGGTCCCTAACCTTAGATCCTCCTCGACGCTCAGCTGCCGAAATGGTTGTGTTAAAATCCCCTGCGATGAAGCAAGGAAGGAGCTTTTTGTCCACACATTGTTCCTCTAAAGAGGACCAGAAGCTATCCTTCTGCGCGTTCAGAGTAGGGCCATAAACATTCCCTACCCAAAACTGATCTTCGCTTTCTTTGTTCTCTAATTTTATTAGAAGCCAATTTCTATTTTCTATAGTTGAAAGAAATTCGAACTTATCTGTATTCCACCAACAAAGGAGACCGCCCGAGGCTCCATTGGCATTGGTTGCTATACCGTTCCCGTTTGGCCAGATGCTTTTGATGGCCGTTACACTATCTTCAGCTGGTTTCTTAGTCTCCTGGAGAAGAAGGATTGAGGCTGCTTCCATGGATTTGAATCTCTTAATTACTTCTAATTTCTGAGAACCACCTAAACCTCTACAATTCCAGGAGACTATTTTCATTATTTCTTGTGCTGTTTGAGGGCCTTTTCTTTCTCCTTTCTTTCCTCCTCCGCACTCATGAGATATTTGCTTGCTTGAGAGGTTTTAACCAGGAAGTCTAAGTTGGATTGCTTTCCTGCCGCTTTTTCCCTTGCTGCCTCTTGCTCGCGAATGACTTTGTTAGTTTTTCTTCCTTTCCTGAGGAGCGATTCTTGTTCTTCTTTGGAGGTGTCTGTCATTTCCTCTGTGCTTGCTTTTGCTTTAGATCTAGTGACAGATCCTTCAGAGAGCGTCTCCATCTCTTTCCTGCCTTTGGACTGCTCAACCTCTACTTCCTGGGATTTTTGGGGCTGGACGACTGTCTCAGGGACTTCATGGGGCTGATGCTGCTCAGGATCAGAGATGTCTTCTTGATTCTCTGGAATCTCTTCAGGGTTTCCTTCTTCCTGCGTTTCTACTTCCAAGGCCGCAAATTTGTTTCCGGAGGGGTTCTTTGACGGGGGGTTTTGCTGTTTTTGGGGCTTGGCAGCCTTCTTCCCATTTGCAATATTCCAGCCCTCACTAGCAGTGTTTTCCGAAGTGGGTTTTTCTGGCTTCTTCGGGCAGGACTTGGAAAAATGGCCATATTCGTGACAGTATTTACACTTGAATGGGATTTGCTCATAATCAACGGATTGAAGGTGGTTCCACCCGTCAATGGAAAGCATGATAGATTCTGGAAGTCCTTTTTCTAGATCTACTTCAACACATATTCGGGCACAGGAGAACATTGGGGCTTTGGGCTCTGACTTGTCCACATATTTCCCCAAGGTATTCCTTATTGCTCGAAAGTCCTCATCATTCCAGCAGTGGAGGGGAAGATGGGGTAGCTTAACCCACACCGGAACTGCTTTTGGAATGTCCTTCTCTGGATTAAAGGATAGATCCCACTTGTTCAAGTACATACCTCGGGGGCCCATAAAATATGGCCCATTCCTGAAGATTAGGTCCCGATCTTCCTTCTTTTCAAAAATAAAAGCGAAGTATCCTTTTCCACAGAAGATTTGTTGAACTTCACCCTGGATTAGGGTTCTCCAGTTCTTGTTCAACCAGATCTCCACAGATCTCGGGGATGGCCAAAGTCCTGTAAACAAACCGATGAGGCCCTTTTCAGAAAGAGTGACCGCCTTCCTCTTAGAAGCAGCAGAGCTTAACTTAACCTCTGGAACATCTGCGAGCTTTACAAATCTGGAGGCAGGGGCCGCGGTAGGCTGATCACTCGGGAGAGACGCCACGATATGCTGGAATTTGTCCTCGAAGGAGGAGGGGTCGGGCGGATCCATGATAGAGCCGCCGACCAGCGAGGAGCGACCACGGCGAGGCAAGGGTTTGCAGCACAGGGGACGTGCGCGCAGGAGAATTAGGGCAGACCACGGAAAAAGCTATATTGTTCCTCTGGATGACCGACTTATTACGAACGAGTTTTTTCCATTTAATTTATGGAAAAATTAACCCAAAAAACTTAGGAAAATAATTAAATATTTAAAAATTAAAAAAAAAAAAATTTCCCGTTCGAAAAAGATTTTTTCGAAATTCTTTTATATGTCCAGATGACTTAAGGATATGACCATGCTCTACCTAAATAATGCCTAGTAGGTTTATAACACTCAGTTGGGCTCTAATAACCCCCCAAGGCCCAGAATTCAACATCGGGCATTCCAGCTTTGGAGGAAGCGGGAGAAAACCTCGTCAATTATACTCGATTGAAGGCAAAGCATAACTGTCAGGGGCAAAAAACTCCCTGGAATACCTTATTTGAGATTCTACGTCTCAGAAGACTAAACCACTCAAAAAATACCCTACTAGCACATTTTATTACAAACCCCGCGAGGCCATGGTCAAAATTATTCAAATGAAAAACTGACTAGCCAATATTGGCTAGACATGAAGACGGATCAACTGATACACTGGAATCAGACATTGAACATGTCTATCAACTGACGGCTCCTCAGGTAATCCAACTATGGTACAAATAAGTGGATAACATCTGGCTCCAACTGAGAGACGTGTGCTCGATCTAGTCTCTTATGCAAGGAGAGCATACGAAAACCCCAGAATCTTTGGTTTCCATATCCTGTAAAAACATCTCAACTTGACAAGAAAACCTTAGTAGCACAAGTTTCATGAAAAAGAGCCAATGATCCAAAAGTTGCTTTATTCAAAGAAAAAACTTCACTGAAAATTTTATTTATTTCCAAGTACATAAAGAAAATGCTAAAGTAAATGCTCACTTTAAGGACCCTATTTTCCTACTCTAAGCATGATACAAAAAATGTTAGGTGTAATCATAAATCCAGTGTAGCCACCTAAGCATTTTATTAATATAAAAAAGTTTTGCCTCGTCTTTGGTTACCAGCCAAAGTAAGGACACAATTTCCAGAAAATGCAAACCTACGTGATGATTCAGAATGGGCAGGCTGGATGGGGAATCATAGGCATGAATAATGTTGTCAAACTTCTTCCCAAACTAGTAGGTGCTCGCACAGGATGCTTCTATCCATGACTAGATAGCGCTGATATACAAATCGAGATGATGCGGCAAGTCGACTACTCCATCATGCTGATCATCAAGGCTTATCAAATAATAACTCATTGTATAAGCCCCAAGCTGCTCCAAAACATAAGGAACATTTATATGTAAAGACGATGGTTGAGAAAAAACTTCAACTAGTTGTATCCCATCTAACTCTTCACCGCACTGCTTCTCCAAGTCCTTATTACAGATACTCAGATACAATTCCAACTGATCATAGGACAACTCCAACTGCTCTTCTTTACAACTTTCATAAGTCTCAGAATAACAACTCCCCTTGCTGGACATATCATAGATGAGATTCTGAAAAATATTTTCAAAAGTATCATAGGTTGGATTTTCAATAAAAGTCCAATAGTCATCATCGCCATCTATGTCGGATATGAGAGATGCCTCATCACTGGTATCAAGTCCCTAGCTACACTCCTCATTCTGCTCAAAACAATCTTCTTCAAAAAGCTGGGTTTCAAAGATATCACAGGGAACCCGACTTTCCAAATGTTTATCATCAGGTGAAAAGCATGGAGGACCCTCATCATATGAAACTTCTAAGATTGGATTTTCAATTAAAGTCTCATAGTTGTCATCCATCTCAGAAGAAAGGGATTCTTCGTCACTTTTATCACCTCTCTGGCTATATCCCTCCTTATGATCATAGTCATCTTCTTCAGAAAGCAGGTCACAAGGTAGTAAACCTTTCAAACTATCATCATTATGCTCATTTGTAGGATTAGTACCAGAGCTTTTAGTGAGGTTATCCAATTGTTGATTATAATCTTCGACTTGACCCCGAGTTTCTGTGGTGACAGGATGGAGTTGTCCAACTGTGTTAATGTACTCATGCTCTCTTGAATATTGTTTTGCCTCTCTCCAACTTTCTCCGGAAATATCATGCATGTCATCTACATAATTTATGTACTCAGGCTCGCTTGATGATGCTTTAGGACCACAACCCTCTGGAAAACCATGCTCCTGAACATAGCATGCATAATAGCAGGAAGATTCTTCATGAAGGTCTTCACATGCCCTACAAAATGGCATGTAAGTTTCAACCATGTTAGCAGCCTCTAACTGATGAGGAGGCCTCTGTTCATGGCTGGGATTTCTTCTTTGCCATGTTCGTTTTGCAGGGAAGGTTCTGGGAGGTGGTGGAAGTTGAGTTCTTTCAACAGTTATGACCCGATTCTGAACCTCTTTAATCTGTGCTAAGTGTTTCTGTTCTACTTCCTCCATATTTTTCTTCATCTCTCTTTTCATTTCAATCATCTGTTTTTCATAGGCATCCTTTATAGCTAATAAAGGATCCTTGTCTTTAAGTTCATTAATTTTCAAAGGAGTTGAAGACCTTGAATAACCCTGGAGATTAGATTCATCAGATGACTGCATATTTTTATCAATTTTGACGGCCAAACCCTGAGCTAGAAGTAAAGTAGTCGGCTCCTTGTCTCTAATCTGGTACTGGATCTTGCCACTTAATGCTTCAATGTAATAATCCAAAGTGGAAGTTGCAAGAGGAGCATGAGTGGCAAGGATGGAATTTGACAACTCTGTGAACCTATTGTTGAACTCATCCATGGTTTCTGTATCAGACTTCTTCATACTAGTCAAGGCTACCACTAGATGTCTAGGTTCCTTCTTGTTACCAAATTTTTCCAGGAAAGCAGACTTGAAATCAGCTATGGTAGTGAAAGAGTTGTTCGGCAAGTTGTCATACCAGTTTCTAGCCTTACCATCCAAAGATAGAGAAAAAAGGGTCATGTATACATCTTCATGTTTGTCAGTAGCCCTGACATAAGCACCACAGTGTTTTGAAAAATATCTGAGATGTTGCTCAGCAGAGGTAGAGGCATCAGTGCCTGTGACAGTGACAAGCTTATCAATAGCTTTTTCGGGAATATCATGAGGCTAACCTGCTATCTGAGTAAAATTGAGCTGAGTAAAAAACTCACCCATTGTGTTAGGAAAATAGTTATTGTTTTGCATATTTTCTAAGTTTTCTGGAAATAAACGGTAAATGTCTGAAACAGACTCAGATCCAAGTTTTGCAACGATCCTACGAGAAGCTAGTTTGTTCAGTCTCCTCCTATAGACTTTTTCAGAGTCGGGGATGAAATTGAACAAACCTTCAGAGTTTCTTCTAGTCGAATACCTTGAGGTGGTAACTGACAATGGAGTCGCCAGGTGGATTCAAGTCTAATTTCGGAGAGTGATTGGACTAAAAATCTACCAAAAAAGGAAAAAAAGGTAAAAACTAAAAGAAACAAAGGTCGTCCAAAAACAAAAAGATTTGTCCCCGGCAACAACGCCAAAAGATGTTGTCCGTCGATTGCACACCAACAGCAGAAATCTAATGAAAGTTGTCTCCTCACTTGAGAAAGTGGGAGAAGTGTGACCTTGGGGGCAAGCATGGAGCTAGGTACTGTCACCTACTCCTAGCTCATCCATTTAGGCTAACTCCTAACAAAGCCAAGGGGAGTAGTCCCTACAAAAGAGTTTACTAAGGCTCTTAAGGTTGTTAAAGTGTTTTTAGGTTACGGATGCAGATGGGTGTTGTTTAGGAGTTTATTGTAATTACAAGTGTTTGTTTATTAAGAGAATGATGATTAACCAGAAGCAATCCACGTTGCTAACAAGAGATTACACAGATAAGCAAATATTCCAGGCTTTTAACCAAGCATTCAGATATAAAAATTGAAATGAACCATAGACAGTTGATCAAGATAGAAAATTATTCAGATATAACAAAGGACCACTGCCTTATGGAGTCAATAAAATGCGTGAACAAAATAGAAGTCTAGGAATTAAGCTAGTGAGTATTAGATTGCGCGAGTGCTCTTGGTAGGTTTTTAAAAAATTTAGTGGTGATCTTGTTTAAAGTGTCTGAATATCCTAGCCGGAAATACCTTCAGTGGCTTCGTTCGAAGACACGACGGACCTGTCTGGGATCACAGCTAAGTGTTCAATAACTTAACTAACTGTGCCCAAATTGGGTTGCCCAGCGCCCACACTTGGAATTTGCCCACTTGCCTCAATATTTAATCGAAACAACGCCGGTGCGTTGGTTATGGGGTAAAAGTTTTAATTAGTTACTCTTGTGCGAACTTAACAACTCTGTTCACATTCTGAGTACGAGCCCAACCCGAAAGTCGGCAGAACATACTAGGTGAAGGATGATCAACGAAGTTAATTAATTAAAAGGGGTGTGTGTGTTGAAGGTTTTATTAAGTTAATTAATTAGACTCTCCGACAGAGAACGCTCTTGACCTTGTCTTATGACGAAGGTTCAAGAGTCTTTTCTAATCAAGATGAGACTAATGCAAGGATGATGCAATGCTAAAGATGCTCTCTGATAGAGAGTGCTCTTGACTTGTGTTTCTGCAAGTTCAAAAGTTTTACTTAAGAATTAATTGATTAAACAATATCAAGCACAACAATTAAGATGAAGATGGTTTGATTAAACTCTTCGATAAAGAGCACTCTTGATCCACCTTACGGTGAGATTCAAGAGATCTTGGTTCTTTTTATGATTTGACAATTATATAGAAAGATGCTAAAATGCAATAATCAATCTAGCAATTTGTAAAAATGAAAACTAAGTCTCATCAAAGAACTAAGCTAAGTACTTAAAGTTAAAACTACACTAATAAAACATGAAAAGTAACACAAGACACAGTTCCCCCAAATAGGGGAAGTAGAAAAGAAAGGAGACTTGCTCCCAGTAGCCTTTTTTATTAGTCTTTTACAAGGGTGACTTGTTCCTTGCTTCTTGGAAGAACAAGGAAAGAAGAGGGAGAAAGTCTTTTTGCTCTTCTGCACTTCTTGCTTATTTGTGGCCTTTGGGCCCTCCTTCACCTGCCTGAAACTAAGAGCTCTAGACACACACTTGTTATGATATTAGTTGATAAAAATAATTTGAACTTAGATCTACAAACTAGATAAAAACAACTACTCAAATTTTACCCAAAAGAAGGAAGAAAAGATGAATGAAAAAGACAAGGCAAGAGAGGTGGAAGAGGGGTGAAGAGAGGACAAAAGGCAAGTCAAAGAAGGCTGGAAACTAAGGGGAAAAGAGGGCTGCAAATGATGATGAAGAAGGTTGAAAGTACAGCCCAAAAGATGGCCACAGAAGAGGATGAATAGGGGCTGCAAAAGGTGAAGAAAGAGGACGAAAGAGGGTTGTCCAAAATGTAAAAAAGTGGGAAAAAGTGAACAGCGAAGGATAGGAAAGAATGGCTGCAATAAAAAGGCCAAAAAGGCTGCAAATAATAAACAGAGCAGCCAACCGGAGCAAAGGCTTGGTGAATGAATGTTCACTTTGGTCCAAACCATGCCCTAACCCAAGAAAATAAAGATTTTATGAATTTTGAAAGATGAATAATATGAAAGTAAACACTCAAACCTGTGGTACTTTGATGGTGTTTGGATTCGTTTGAAGCATAAAAATCCGAAAGTTTCCTTGGCTTGGAGAGGAGAGGATGCACCTGAGCTCAAACTCCTACTCGCTTCAATGAAATAACCTGCACAATTTCAACTCAACACTTGCAAGGAATGGATTAGATCATGTATGTTTGGTTAATAAAAATATAAAAGAGCATATCATATAACTGAGTAATCAATACTACTTTTAATTCATAAGAACAAAACCATAAAAGATTAAGTTGGAACATCAAATAATCAATCCTACGTGCTTATAGAAACCTTCTAAAGCATGAGCTATTATCCAATCCTAAGCAATAAAAGACGAAAATTGAAACATTTCACCTCATTCGCCAAGTATTCATCCACATTAACACACCATATATGCCTTCAAAGCCTTAAAATTTTATTCCATGGTTGCAAAAGCAACAAGCATTACAGAGTTTGGACAGAGTTTCTCTACACAAAAATCCATCCGAATAGAGCTAAAGGAGCCTCTATTTATACAATGAGAGAGTGCTAAAACCCTAAAACCAAAAATCCAAGCCTAACCGGCTTGGCCACCTAACAGAGAACCCAAACCCAATTTGAAGAGCTGGGAGTGAGGGGAGGCCTCCACCTAGGCAAGCCGCCCCCAGTCCAACCCTGATCACTGCAAACAACCCTGAATTGAGGCCACACATGTGGAAGGCGCCTTCATGGAGAGAGAGGGGCGTGAGCTGTGAAGGAGGCGTCTGGGATGTAGGTAAACCATCTTTTTAGGTCTGGATGCAGCCTCTGCTAGGTTTGGGAAGGCCACTGATGGTGTAAGCCTCAGTCTTTACCTCGATCAAATCACTGGACCAATGAATGCTCTCCATCTCATTTTTTAGCTGGAGATGACATCTCTGCTAACTGAATATTAATTAATTGCTCACTTAATGCTGACTAAAGTTAAGTTATGATAACTCCAATCATCATAAATGTCCAATGAGATGTCATTTAGCCTTTTATTTTGCTGAATTTGGATTAATTTGGAGAGTTTTGATATTCTCCAAAATAATCATTTTTTAATAAAAATTCATTTTTTTCCTCAAAACTAACTTTTTTGAGAAAAATTGCTTTATGTGTCCAATTGATGATCTAAAAGTTGGCTCTGACTGGCTGGCCGATCAAGAATGATTTTTGGCTTAAGGTTAGAGCCTTCAATCACTGAATTCAGGGTCCAGATGACCGACTTATTATGAAAGGGTTTTTTCTATTTAATTTATGGAAAAATTAACCAAAAAAACTTAGAAAAATAATTAAATAATTAAATAAATTTAAAAAAAATAAATTTCCCCGTTCGAAAAAGATTTTTTCGAAATTTTTTTATATGTCCAGATGACTTGAGACATGACCATGCTCTACCTAAATAATGCCTAGTAGGTTTATAACACTCAGTTGGGCTCTAATAACCCCCCAAGCCCCAGAATTCAACATCGAGCATTCCAGCGTTGGAGGAAGCGAGAGAAGACCTCGTCAATTATACTTGGCTGAAGGCAAAGCATAATTGTCAAGGGCAAAAAACTCCCTGGAATACCTTATTTGAGATTCTACGTCTCAGGAGACCGAACCACTCAAAAAATAACCTACTAGCACATTTTATTACAAACCTCATAGGGCCATGGTCAAAATTATTCAAATGAAAAACTGACTAGCCAATATTGGCTAGACATGAAGACATATCAACTAATACACTCGAATCAGACATTGAACATGTTTGTCAACCGACAGCTCCTCAGGTAATCCAACTATGGTACAAATAAGTGGATAATACCCGCTACCTCAAAAACAAGAAATACCTAAAAAAACATGATGATGATGTCATCACGTTTGTTCAGGTATTTCTTGTTTTTTTTTGTATTTCTTGTTTTTGGGGTAGCGGGGTTCATCAAAAGTATGCCTAGCGGATACTCGTTGGATGCAAAATTTAATTTCGCATCCAACGAGCTCTCCCGATTGAAATTTGAGTAAAATCACAAGAAGATATGTCGAAAATACGAACAAAAAAAATAGTTTTTTTATGATACTTATACCCAAATTTATATTAAAAAATTGTTTAAGACCTATACAGTATTTCAAATTTCAAGCAATTTCATTGGCTAACACATGATGACATGGAATTTGAATTATGGTTAAAAGGCCCATTTTGAGTTGAGATTTCCTCTAATGAATTCTAGCTTGTACTTTAAGGTTGTTCATAATCATGTCTTGAAACTTGTTCTATATGTAGATGACTTGTTTCTTACAGGTGATAAACAGTTGATAGATCAGTGTAAGAGGGAGCTTACCTCTAAATTCGAGATAAAAGATCTCGGATTGATGCATTACTTCCTTGGCTTAGAAGTCTGGCAAAAGCCAAGCGAGATCTTCCTGACACAAGGAAAGTATGCAGTAGATATCTTGCAGACATTTGAGATGCAGGACTGCAAGTCCATGAGCGTACCCATGACTACCAACTTGACAAAGTTGCAGGACTCGGCCACCAGTTCACAGAGTGTGGACTCTACCTTGTACAGACAGCTTATTGGATCCCTGATGTATGTCGTGCATACGAGATCAGACATTTGTTACTCAATGAATGCGCTGAGTCAGTTCATGTCCAATCTGAAGCACATACACTTGGTAGCCGCCAAACATGTACTCAGATATGTGCGAGGTACAATCACTTGTGGGCTCAGGTATACTTCCAGTAGTGGAGTATTGTTATCTGGATATTCATATTCAGATTGGGATAGCAGTGCAGTTGACTAGAAAAATACCTCTAGTTATTGCTTCAGTATGGGATCAGCAATGATCTCTTGGTCTAGCAGGAAGCAAGGTTCCAGAGCTCAAAGTATAGCTGAGGCAAAGTATATTGCTGCAAGTAATGCCTGCAAGGAAGCAGTTTGGCTCAGAAAACTAGTATCTGATCTGTTCGAGGGAAAGCTTGACTCAACGGCCATCCATTTTGATAATCAGAGTTGCATAAAGCTTTCGGAGAAACCAGTGTTTCATGATAAATCGAAACACATTGAAATGAGGTATCATTTCATCAGAGACCTAGTACAGAGGTGCTCTGAAGTTGCAGTACATTCATACGGATGAACAAATTGCAGATATCTTGACCAAGCGTTTGTCAGCATCAAATTTCATGTACTTTCGTGACAAGATTGGTATGGCAGAGAATTCCTTTCTCGCCGAGAGGGAGTGTTGATTTTATGAGCAGCATCGAGAGCCATTCTCTTAGGAGAATGCGGATACCTTTTTTTGGGACCACGGTGTGGACTCAACCTAGTGTTTAGTGACCATTCTGTTGAATGGTAGATATTTGGTCCTTGACCATGATATGGACCCAGCTTTGCCCTGGGTAGACTCAACCCAGTGTTGAGTGACCATTTTGTTGAATGGTAGACATCTGGTCTGGGACCACGACATGGACCAGTCTAGTACTGGTAGACTCAGCTTAGTTCTAAGTAGCCATTCTCTTGGAGAATGGAGGCGATTGGTCTGTTACCAAGTATTTGACCTACGGTCAAATTATGCAGCCTATGGCTAAGGCACCTGGTCTGTTATCGGGAAGACACTATAAGCCCTAGATTTGGTCTAGGCATGTGTGACACTCTTACCCTTAATCAATGGGCTTGTGGTCTTCTCCAAGGCTTAGCTACCCTTGGTTAAGATACCCTAGTACCTGATCTTGGTGTCACACATACTGTGAGATAAAAACATTAGTAACTTTCTTGGTTTATGATGATGTACTTTGAATGGAATTAAAAGACCATAGGTAATGACCACAGGGGCACTTGGAAAAAGGCTAAAAAAAAAAGTAAAAAATACATAAGGACTTTTGGTACAAGTCAAATTACATAAAGGACCTTTTTGAAGGCTAAAGGTAAAAGTGAAAATTAGAAAATAATAAAATAATATTTTGTTCTTTCTAATTTTGGTCCACTTACAGGTGACTCAAGGATATAAAAGAAGATCAATCCAATTCATTATTACACACACACTTGCTCTCACAGGTACAACTGCTATTCTGAAGATCTCCCAGGTTGAAGAAGAGAAGTTCATGATTGTGTTGATGAAATTGTCATTGATGCCAACATGGACTTGTAGTGGCCCCACAGGATGTCATTGATGCCACCAAGTCCCACTTGCAGTGCCTCGGATCCCTTACAGAGTGGGTTTGTGCCTTGAAGCACCTTGTACCCAGTTGACAAGGTCCTTGTACCCACAAGCTGGATCTTGATGCCACCACTTTGTTGAAGATGTTGAAGACCCTGCTAATGATGCTGAAGACCCTAGAGATGGTCCTGAAGCCTTGGTAGACGATGAAGAAGCCCATGAAGCCCCTTGCTTGATGAAGAAGTCCTAAAGATGTCCTTGGACCCACAGTTGGTGATTTGATGACCCTGCAACCCTTGTTGGGGTCATGGAGCTCTTGTGTGATGATGATGACCTTGTATGGTCTTTGACAGGCTATGGAACACATGAAGCTCTTAAAAGATGTTGGAAACCTTTGATGAAGAACCCTAACCTCTTGCACATGCTAAATTGCTAATGAAGCTCATAATTATTAATACAAACATTAGATAAAATATATAGCAGCTCCCAAGCAAGTCGGCTCTATCAAAGTGTTAATGTTTAATTTAAAATTTTTAAATTGCTAAGTCGGCTCCAAATTCAAATTAAATATAGCAGGTCGGCCCCAAAATTATGTGGAAATTTAGTATAAATAGTAAATACCCTATCACGTCCTCATTTTTTATTGGGAATTTTGGGAAGCAGCTCGCTGAACTGAGGAAATTTTCGCTGAGAAGGAGCAGTGTCTGAGGAAATTCAGGGTTTGCAGCAGAAGAAGGATAAAAAAATTTATTTTTTAATGTTTTCTCTTGAAAACACTCGTGGCAGCAGATTGAAGAGATTGGTTGTCTAGGAGCAGTGGGACACAGTCCTGAATCTCTTGTGGAAGTTTTGTTTTTGCTTTAATCATATGACAGTCTGTTCTTATACTAGTCTTGGGGTAAAATTTGTGTGGTTTGTGACTGATTCGGAGGTTATTCCACAGTCAATACACAATCCGAATTTTTGATGTGTGATGGTTACTATTATCTGGTTTTTCTCCCACAAACAGTCTGAATGTTGAAGTTATAAAACAGTCCCAATTTTGCATCTGAGTTTGGTTGCTTAAACAGTATGTTGGGTGATGGCTCTCTTCCATGAACAATCTGATCTTGAAGTCATCTACAACAAACATACACTGAGCTTTGACATGCACAGACAAAGACCTTGACGTTTGACAGACCCTGATAAAGATGTTCGGTGGAGTATAGCAGCAAAGGACCCAAGGTTGATAACTGTCCTAATGATATCTGTGGAATGAACCAACGAATTTGCAAAGGAGAGTGAGCTCGCAGCTGTTGTTAGACTGAGGATTTTAAATAGCAGCATGAAGAAGTTACAGACCCTAGTTTGACACAGTCCCGAACCTTCTCAGCAATAATACACAGTCCACATTGATGCTATTCCACAGATCCGAGGTGTATACACAGTCCGAATTATGACTAAGTTCAGGGTTTGACCTCGTACACACTTTGATCTGTCAGATGCACACTTAGCCCAAACTTGACTGGTTTTAGGGCTCATACACCGTCTATGAGCAGTCTGAGTTTGACAATGTTTTGTAAGAGTTTGGCAGTCTGTTTTGAGAAGAGTTTGGGAGCTCTAAAGCTTTGAAGACTAAGCCTGGGTGTATGATATATGATAGTCCTTTGAAGAATTTGACAGCCCTAACTTGTATTTGCAGCAGTCAAGAAGTCGAGGGTTGAAGAGTTGTGAAGGCAGCAGCACATTAATCTCCATGATGATTTTTGCAGCAGCAGCTTTAAAGAAAGTTTGAAGAGAAGACCTCTATCAGCCTGTCTTTGACTGAGATGAATGATGACAGAAGGTAAGTAAATACGATCTGTTGATGGGTCCTTATATAAGGTATGTGCAGTGATGTTTACTTGATGAAATTAATGATGTATTGTATGATAATGTGGGATGACAATGAAGAGGAGAAGTGATCACTCTAGGATACATATAGATCTTAGTACACAGAGAAGAATTCAAAGGATGTAAAGGAGGCACTCTATTTGTGCATACAATGTTTTGGAAGCACTGTCATCAAAAGTCCTGAGTCAACAATCTTAACTGAGCTTGAAAAGAGTATGACAGTTCAGTTTGGAGATCCTTGGAGCTTAAAAGATGACAGCCCTAGTTTCTTGAAGAAGTTGACAGTCTCTTGTGAAGAGGTTTGGAACCCTAGGATGATGAGTGATGAACAGTCCCGAGTTTGACTCCAAGTCTAAGGTAGATGACAGTGGTTGAGACACAGTCTGAATTGGTCCACAGTGCAAGCTTGTATGCACAGTCAAGCTTGAAACACATCCGAATGTGTCTGTAAGAACACATAGTTCAGACTTGGGATTTGGATGGGGTCTTTCTCAGCATGTAGACAAGCCCGAGTTTCTTCCACAGTTCAACTTTTGATGCTTCCAAGTCCAAGGCTGATACACAGTTCAGTTTGACATGTGTGTTGGGGTTTAGTTGCCTGGAAAGAGGTGTGCATGTATACACAATCCATGAGGTTGACATCACAAAGCTTGAACATTGACAAAAGATGACAGCCCTAGCTTATGAGGCTGAGTGTGGAGTGTGATTAGTCCAAGGCTGAGTTATCCTAATGACAAGTAAGACATGACAAGGTATGTGTGACAATGATAACTTCAGTAAAAGACATGACTCAGCTATGAAGAGAATTGATGGCATCTCTGTGACTGTATTGAAGACTTCCTTGATGACTTGACATGCTCAGCTCTGTCAAGTTATGATCAGTGACAAAGTGAAGAAGACCATGATGATGATGACAGTATTGACACAACAGATTTCTTGTGGTGCATAAACAATACACCTACAACAGACTGACATGACAAAGTTGGTGAATATGAGACATGCTATGATGTGATGATGCATGTAGACTAACATAATTGTTGATGATGTTGACAAGCAGCAGAGCAGATTGATATGATGATGGTTGGATGATGCTGACAGCAATTTGATGGACAGTATGATGTATTCATGGTTATGGTCAGAATGATGTGCCTGACAGAATGATGATGAACAACTGATGAGAGCAGCAGTGAAGAATGATGATCAAAGATTAATGAGCTGTGTTGACCAGCAGAAGAAGTACTGACCAGAGGATAATTTGCAGCAGTAGATGGCCAGCAGTAGTAATGATGAGCAGTGGTACAGCAGAGTTGATGTGATGAGCAGCTTTGATGATGTGACAGAGATTTCTTGTGTATGATGACATGAGTATGGTAACACAAGTATACTGTATTGTAAAAGCAAGCTTGTCTTGCTTTTGAGGTTAGGATACCTCAAACCCTTCTTAGCAGGGTCTAAGAAAACTAAGCAGGGTCCTAGATGCAGAGTAGGTGCTCTACATATCAGTAGGTGCTGATTTTACCTAACGATTGTAGCCGGACCAAAACTAATACAAAAAGATTACAAAATTATATGGTGTTGTGTTCTTTTGTGTTATGGTTCTTGCTTATGCTATGTGAATGATGAGGTGAAAGATGTTTATGAAATGATTATGAGATTGGTAGAATAATGGAATGATGAATTGGTAGTTAATTGTGACAAGTTAAGAAAAGCTGTTAAATTGGCTTTACACTGATTCACCCCCCCTCTTAGTGTCTAACAGATTGTGCCCTAACATGGATGAGTCTAGCTAGGGCATCATCATCCTCCATTGAAGACTAACCCTAAGCTAGGGTTTTTTACTTTTTTGTCTTAAGGGCTTCCTCAAACCCTCATCTTCAGCCACCTTCAGATCTACGCAACCACCATCAAATCTGGGCAGCGACCTTCAAATCAGGGCAGATCTACTATCTCCACAGTAGCCTCACCTTTCTTCACGGGCTGCTCGATTTCTCTTCTGTGGGCAGCGTTTAGGGTTTAACCCTCTTTCTCTTCACAGCGAGCAGGCCACTAGAGGGAACTACCCTCTTAGCACCCTCAGGCAGCCTACTACAGGCTTACCCGTGAGGGTTTGGCTCACGGTCAACCCTTGAGCAGCCAAAGGGCAGACCCAAGAAGGTTGTCTTGGCCTAACAATCCCTTCGGGCAGCCTATAGGCATACCCGTGAGGGTGCTGTAGCAGCAAGGGCTCCGCAAACCCTTAGGGCAGCCCACGGACCTGCCCAAAAAGGGCTCGGGCTAGGCTGCTAGCCCTCCGGGAAGCAACAAAAGCTCCCACAGTCAGTCGGTAGGGCGGACAGATAGACGAGCAGCAGGGAAGACAGCCCGGACAGCAGATCAAACAGATCGGGAAACCGTATGGACAGGTGCAGACAATGAAGTACAGTCGAGCAACAAGCAGGGTACAATCGGGCAGCAAAATTCAAATCTGGGCAGCAAACAACATTTTTTTGGGCAGGCGAGAGAAAAGCCCTAATTCCTTAAAAGTGTGAATTGGGCATTTGTGATGTAATTTGTAAATTTGATCTTATTTTTATGGTTAACCCTATTGGGGTTTGTGGAACTTTTTGAAGAATTTAAGTCATCTCATTTACGAGATGAGCTACTAATGCTTTTTGGGGTTTTTGTACTTTAAAGATTCGCCAGTGAAAAACTCTTGTGTCCATTGTGCTGATGTGATGAATGTTATTTTACTACACTTATCATTTGTTTAAAGTTAGTCTACGAATTTTTAAGTATTCATGCTAATGCTAAAATTCAACATAAAGGAGAATTCGAATCATGAGAGATGAATTCGAATCTATCAGATCAATCTCACTGCATAGCTAACTAGAAGTGTCTAAATCACTATCGGAGCTAACTAGCTAACCTCCAGTTGTCTAATTTAGTCTCTCAATCAGTAATAATCAGTTAAACTAGTCTAACTAAGGTGGTAGGTGAGAAGTAGGTGAGAATAGGCACCTATCCACATGCAGCCATGCAATACTGGCGCTAATTGAACTGGACGACATCTAACTGAATGTAACTGAAGCATAACTAAGCTTAACTAGTTACCAACTGCCAACAACTAAAGGAGGTCGGTGCCGACACTCCCAGTGGCTCCTAAAATGTAGGGATTGGTCTAGGAGGCGCCTAAACTGATGCATGCAAGTGCAGTCAGTTCCAGTTAGCCTCTATCGGTGTTCCCCACACTCTAGTGACTAGTACATGTGGCCCCATTAGGCCATGTGGACCCCATGGTACTAGTGGACCCAATAATAACTAAATGACCCCTAAGTTAGGCTAATATTTTTTAATAGACATTTCGGACAAGGAAGGATTATAAATCCTAACACCACCCTTAAATCCTAACTTGGACAATTGTGGGCCTTAGCAACAAGGCCAAAAGTCACTCGTATACAATCTACAAGATAAAAAATGTTGCTTAATAAACCGAGAAAATAGGGGAAAACCTCATGGGAAACCCCCCCCTCAAGATAAGCAGAAATAGGAACTGAGAGTCAAACCTTAACAACTAAAAGAGACCTGAGAAAGGAAAATCTCTTTTCTGTGAAAGACTTGCTAAAAATGTCTGCAATCTGATCCTCTGTAGGACAATACTGTAGTGTCATGGTTCTGTCATGCACCAGTTCCCGAATGTAGTGCATGTGAACCTCTATGTGCTTCGTCCTCTGCTTTTGAATTGGATCACTGGAAATTTTGATAGTTCTCTGGTTGTCACAATAAAGGTCCACTAAAGATGATGTGTGAATCCCGAACTCTTTCAAGATGCCATGTAGCCAAACTGCTTGAATAGTTGCATTCACAACTCCCCGATACTCTGCTTCTGCTGAAGAGAGTGCAAGTGTTGCTTACTTCTTGCTGGACCAACAAATTGGCCCAAATCTAATCATGAACACAAATCCTAAAGTGGATTTCCTATCATTTCCATCTCCTGCCCAGTCTGAGTCTGTGAAGCCTATGAGATCAATTTGTGCTCCAGCTGCATAGTGAATCCCATAATATTTAGTACCCCGCACATAGTGCAAGATTCACTTTACTGCCTTCCAATGCATCTCATGTGGCATCTACATGTACCTGGTAGCAACACTCACAGCATAGGATATGTCTGGTCTCGAATGCGTGAGATACAGAAGGCTCCCAATGAGCCGTCTATAGAGAGTGCTATCTAACAAAGGTGTGGAGCCACCTTCTTCTAGCCTAATGCCAGATAGAAAGGGACAAGGGGCTACCTTGCAATCTTCCATGTGGAATCTCCTAAGCATGTCTAGTGAGTATCTGGACTGTGAGATCATGATTCATGAAGTCTTTTGACTTACTTCGAGACCAATGAATTGTCTTAACGGTCCTAAATCAGTCATAGCGAATGCATTGTTTAGAGCAGACTTGATGCTTCTCAATCCAGCAGCAGAGCTACTAGTAATGAGCAAGTCATCCATATACAATACAATCAAAAGCAAGAAATCCTCTTTCTTCTGCATGTAAACATTGCAATCTGATTTGCATCTTTCAAATTTATGAGATATGAGGAAGGCATCCATCTTGGAGTACCATGCCCTTAGGGCTTGTTTGAGTCCATACAGTGATTTCCTCGGTTTGCAAACTAAGGAATGATCATCAATGAACCCCTCAGGTTGTTTCGTGTATATCTCTTCCTTCGAATCACCATGGAGGAAGGCACTTTTCACATCCATGTGATGTACCTCCCATCTCTTGCAAGTTGTAACTGCCAAGACAAGCCCGATGGAATCCATTCTAGCTACTGGAGCAAATGTCTCATTGTAGTCCAATCCTTGAACCTGAAAGTATCCTTTGGCCACCAACCAAACCTTGTACTTGGTTGTGGTTCCATCAGAGGCTATCTTGGTCTAGTATACCCATTTTGCACTGTGTTACCAACTATTTTGTGCCATAGTTGAACCTCTTGTTGAGCCGCCATTTTGATGAACATGGTCAACGTTCATATCTAGTGCAGCAGAAGTTCAGCATGTTTTTCCTAGCCCATTTTTTTCTAGTCATTTTTATTTTTATGCAGAAATGACCATGCCCCATGGGGTTTTTGTAGTAAAGTGTGCTAGTAGGGGTTTTGAGCAGCTCAGTCTCCTAAGACGTAATTTTCAACTAAGGTATTCCAGAGAGTTTTTCCCCTTGTCAATTATGCTTTGCCTATAGCGAAGTATAATCAATGAGCTTTTCTCCCGCTTCCTCAAATGTTGGAATGCCCGATTTTAAATTTTGGGCTTTGGGGGGTTATTAGAGTCCAACTAGTAAATATGAACCTACTAGACACTATTTGTATGTTCTACGGTCATTTTCCTAAGCCCCAGGATGCTTTAAAAATTTGTCAAAATTTTTTTTACCGACAGCGTTGAATTTTTTTATTTTTTATTTTTGACTATAGGAAATTAATTAAAATTTTCAATTAATTAAACCGTTTTGACAATGGCTTAATTGAAAATTTTCAATTTGTAATAATTAAGTGGTCATGGCAGAGTTTTTTGCAAATAAACACTTATTTTCTATGCCAAAACACTCATTTAACCCCTAGACACACTTATCCTAAGTTTCGGACTATTATTTGGCCATATAATTAATATTTTCTCAAAAAACCCAAAAATTGAGAAATATTAATTAAAATAATAAAAATAATAAATTGGAGAAAATCAAAATATCTCAAAAAAAGGCCAAATTGAATAAAATAAAGAGCTAATTAGCTCGGCATGGAGCATTTACGATGATTCCAATCAATATCGGTCAGTTTCAGATAAAGTATTGGAGTGTAGCAGTTGAACTATCAGTCAGAAATTCACCCTCTTTGGTTGAATTCGTTTTTGGTTGAAGTGTGGGTTATCTATTGGTTGGGCGCTCATTACAAGGGAGGATGAGTCACCTCACCCCCCCTAATTACTCCAGCACTCAGTTACAATTCAGTTGCAGCTCAGTTCAACTCCAAATCATCATGTCGAGCTCATTCAATCACTCTGGTGTTACTCCTAGTCCGGATTTAGGGTTTTAAGCCCTATCTTTCTTTTCTTTTTGTATAAATAAGAGGCTCTTCTTCCTATTTGCATATGGAGAAATTCCAAGAGACCTCTGCCCAAATTGCAACAATTTTATTTGTTTAATGAATGGAATAAAGTGAATTTGGAAGTCCATGCATGGGTTCTTGGTGCTTGATTTTCATCTTGTGGGAGGTGACATCTTTATTAAACTTATTCTTTTCTTTTTGCAAAGTACATGATCATTGTTAGCTTAGGAAGGCTATAAATCTAGCATAGTAGGGTAATCATTTAGCGTTATAATTTGATTATCTATGAAAAATCTATTGAATGTCTGAATTGAACAGGAAGTAGTAGGTATACCATTGTTTTTTAGATATTTTATTGATTAAACATACTGGCTTTTGATCTTGTGTTCTATTGATTGAGAATTGTGTTTCAAGGATCACCAAAGGTGGACAAGGGGTTGACGCTCAACCACCTCTTCACGAAGTAGGAGTCTTTTATCTAACACTTTCACCATGCAAGGTGTTACTAACTATTTTGTACAATAGTTGAACTTCCTATTGAGCCGCCAGTTATCGAGCATGATGAATGCTCATCCCTAAAGTTCAGAAGTTCAGTGTGCTTCAGAGTTAGCTAGTTTTGGGCTAAACTTTTTTCTTTTTTGTAAATACATGTTCATAGCCCTTTGGGGAAATTGTAAAAAAATGTCCTAGCATTTAAATTTTTATAGAAGGGTCGGCTTCCCGGACTTAAGCATCAAGCCGACTAACCTAGAGTGTTTTTTCCCTTGGTTATTATTGGTTGTTGAACAAACGACTAATAATTTCCGAGTTTTTCACTCACACCTCCAAAGTTAGGGTAGTTGTCTTGGTGTTTCGGCCTTAGGAGGTTATTAGAGCCTTTGTAACAATGTTTTTCAACATGCTAGGCATTTCGTTTGAGTCATATGAACATGTACTAGGTCCCCCTAGAGTTTCGTTTGATTCCGAAAAAAAAATATTTTTTCCGTTTTTTAAGCCATTTTTTTAAGGTTTGATTGGAAAAATTCAAAATGTAAAAAAAGAATGATCTGGAGTCCATTTTCGGCATGGTTGGGCTCATTTTCAATCCCGGAGCAGCATCTTTGCCCTAGGTGGATCACTTTCACTATGTTTCGGCAAACCGAAGCATCCGAAAAGTCATCATTCGGCTAACTGAGCGTCAAAGTGGCATTTTAATGCTAAATGTGGACAAAATGCACTAAAATCCAAATTTAGAAAGGTCAAAATTCAAAGTCAAATTTAATATTTTATTGGTGGGGATGACTTGGCATGTGGGTCCAAGTAACTTACAACCCTCTTCCACATGATATGAAATGAAACTTTGATTTAAAATTGAAGTTTGGGTTAAGATATAAAAGGAGGGTGATGTGAGAAGAGCTCACGAGTGGTTGAAAGCGTGAGCATAGTTATAAGCCTATGAGGTGGACCCCTTCAAATATAAAATGGCAAGCACAAACCATGGCATATAAAATACATGCGAATTGTTTTATGTGGGAGTGGTGACGTCAATGCTAGAGCTCTCACGCTAGCTCATGAAATGGTTGCGCTAGCATATAATGGACCCCTCTCCACGTAATGGATGTAAAATTAAACGATAGCATATCATGATGGTTGAGTGTATGTTAAGCGAATATTCCATTCACGTAGTCGTACACTTGCGAAGGACAGAGATTAACGTCAGCATTAAGATGGAGCTCGCGCTGATTTGGAGGTGGGCAACTTCCTTGTTTTGGGGCCACCTCATGGCTTGGCTCCCTTCAAAGCACGAGTTATCAATTACTTCAGCTTAGACTTGATCTCCCACGAAGGACTCACGCCTACCTTAAGCTGGAGTTTGACTCCAATCATTGCTCCGAGCTCATCCAACCAAAGGAATTTGCCCTAGTTTGGCTCCTTGCATGCCGAGTTTGTTTTAGGTTTTAGGTTGTAGAGTTTTGTATAAGTAGAGGCTCTTGGAGCTCTATTCTTCATGGATATTTTGGGCAAACTTACTCTGCCAGATTGTAATTGTGTTATAGCTTTTTGCTATTGAAAATAAAGTGACTTTGGAGGTCCATATGGTGTGTTGATTCTTGTCATGGGAAGTGCTTCATCTGTATCAAGGTGATTTTGTTCTTGTTTATTACTTATATTTCACTATTTTGATCAAATTGTTAGCTTAGAAGGCTTTATTAAGTCCATAGGGTGGGCATTTGAGTTCAATTTGTCCATTTATGTTGGGTTTTATATGATTTGGAAGGAGTAGACTGGAGTTGGAAATACTTATACTCTTCTAATCCCATTTGCTTTGCATACAATATTTGATCAAGATGTGTTTGTAAGTGGTTTCTTGTGCAGATCTCCCAAGTTTGAAGAGAAGTTTGAGCTCGGTTGCTTCTCTCATCTCTTCAAAAGACCTATTTTTTTCTAACATTGTGTGCATTTCAGGGCCTCCTAAAGTCGATCTCAAGCCTCAAAAAATTTGGCAAGAGGCACTAGTTCGAGGATCCATCTCTCAAAACTACATCTTAAAACTCGGTTACTTGCTACCTTGGAAGCCCTAAACCTCCTCCTTTCGTTTTTGGCCTCCTACCTTCTCCTTTGCTCTCGTCTCCCTCCTTCTTCTAGCTTCGTTTTCCTTAGTCTTTTGTTTTTCCTTCTAGATCTGCTTTCTCCTAGCCCTCTCAACCCTCTCGTTTTTCCCTCCTTGTCTTGCATTTATCCTCTTCCTTTCTCCTTCATTTCTCTCTACCTTCCTAGCTCTTGTCCCTCCTCAAGTTTGGCTTCCATCCCTTTTGTTTTACCTGTAGAATTGTTCAAGCTTTCTCATTTTCGTGCCCCCTTGAGCATTTCAAAAAAATCACAAAAGGCAACAAAGGTTATTTGGTTAAGAGTTAGTTTTGTCTCAATTTTAAAATATTAAGTAGATAGATCTCTTTCCATTGTATGTTTTTTCCATTCATAGATCTCACAATCACATACCTTTGAAAAAGTGGCATTATATTTATTTACTTGTTGCAATCTTAGAGTCTAGGGTAGTTTCATTTCTTTTTTTTATTGAATTTTAGCTAATGCCTAATGGGTGTGTTGTCCACCGACTGTCACCTACTCCTAGCTCCTCCGTTTAGGCTAACTCCTAACGAAGCTAAAGAGGGTAGTCCTTACAAAAGAGTTTCTATGGCTCTTAAGTTGTTAAAGTGTTCTTAAAAGTTGCGGTTGCGGATGGGTGTTGTTTAGGAGTTATTATGATTTGAAGATGTTTACTTATTATAAATATGACATAAAATCAAAAGCAATCCACGTTGCTAACAAGAGATTAAAAAGATAATTAAAAATTCAAGACTTTAATTAAGCATTCAAAGATAGAAATTATAATGAACCACAGACAATTGATCAATATAAGATAATTATGCAGATTTAATCAAGGACCAGTGCCTTATGGAGTCCATGATACTGAAATGCGCAAATAAAATAATAAGTCTAGGAATCCAACTAGTGAGTATTAGATTGTGAGAATGCTCTTAGTAGGTTTTAAGGATTTTATGTGCTCTTGATTTAGGTGTCAACGAAGGTTTGTCAAAAGCCAGGAGAATATTCTAAGTTCCCTCCGTTGAAGACATGTCGGGCTCGCCCAGTATCCCACGTTGATATCATGAAGATTGACCAGCTAGCTGAGAAGCTTAGACAGCAGGATTCTGACGCCTCTACTAGGAAGTACTTTGGAAGATTCCCTACAACGCCGGTGCATTGGTTACGGGGTGTTAAGTTTTATTAAGTTACTCTTGCAGGGTTGAAGATCCAGTGCCGTTTCTGAGTACTCCAATCTGAGATCGGTCAAAGCATACTCCGGCAAGGAGGGGGGGAAGTTGATTAATTAAAGGGGTGTGTGTTGCAAGTTTTATTAAAGCAGATTAATTAAAACTCTCTGACAGAGAGTGCTTTTGACCCTGTTTTATGACAAAGGTTCAAGAGACTTAATTAATCTAAATGCCTAATGCAAGGATGTGCAAATCTAATGATGCTCTCCGATAGAGAGTGCTCTTGACTTGTGTTACTGCAAGTTCAAGAGTCTTACTTAAGAATTAATTAGTTAAACTTGCAAACAGCAGAATGCATGAAAATAAAAGAAAGACAGTTAAACAAACTCTCCGACAGAGAGCATTCTTGATCCACCTTACGGTGAGATTCAAGAGATTTTGGTTCTTTTTAAGATTAACAATTTATAGAGAAAGATACACCACAATGCAAGTAATAAAATCTAATCTAGCAATTAGTAGTTATACTTAATAAACAACTAGCAATTGGTGGAAATGAAAACTAAGTCTAATCAAGAGAACTAAACTAAGTGCTTTACGTTAAAACTACACTAAGTAAAAATGAAAAGGAACACAAGACACACTTCCCCCAAATAGGGGAAGTAGAAAAGATGGGAGGCTTGCTCCCACTAGCCTTTTTATTAATAATTTACAATGCTTGTTGTGTTCAGCTTCTGCTTGAATGAGCAGATGGTGAGAAGGGGAAGAAAGAGGAGGGAGATGTTTTGGTCTTTTGCTCTTGCTTGCTTTCTTGCTTGCTTTTAGCCTTTGGGCTCTCCTTCACCTGCCTGAAACTAAGAGCTTTTAACACTAACTCGTTATGGTGTTAGTTCACAAAAACAAATTGAAACTAGATCTACAAACTTAGTGTCAAAAAACGAACCCAACCCTTACCAAAACCGGAAGAAGGAAAAGAGGAATAAAAGGCTACGAAAAGAGAAGTCAAAAAGGGGTAAAAAGAGGACGAAAGAAGGTCAAAGAAGGCTGAAAACAAAGGTGAAAGAGGGGTTGCAAATTGAAGAAAGAGGGCTGCAAAAAGTGATAAAGATGGCTGAAACTAGGGCCCAAAAAGTGGCTGCAAAAAAGGGTAAATGAGACTGCAAATTAGGGCAAAAAGAGGGCTTCAAAAAGTGAAGGAAGAGGGCAAAAGTGGGCAGCAAAAGAGAAGAAGAAAGGGCTGCAATAAAAAATGAAAGATGGTTGCAAATTGAAGACAGGACAGCCAACAGGGGCATAAGGTTTGGTGAATGAATGTTCACTTTAGCCCAAACCTTGCCCTAACCCAAGAATGTAAAAATTTCTTAACTTTGAAAGATGAAGAAAAATGAAGAAAAACATTCAAACCTGTGGCTTTTCTTGATGATGCTTGGATTCCTTGAAGCTTGAAATTTCCAGAAGTTGTCTTGACTTCAAGAGGAGAGGATGCACATGAGCTCGAACTCCTACTTGATTGGATGAAGTGATCTGCACAAATTCAACTCGAATACTTGCCAAAAGATGGATTAGATCATGTATGTTTTACAAATTGAAATGTAAAAGAGCATATCATATAATTGAATAACCAATGCTACTTTCAATTTCTAAGAGTGAAACCATAAACAATTAAATTGAAACTTCAAATAATTGATCTGGCATGCTTACAGAAGCCTTCTAAAGCATGAATCATTAACCAACATAAGCATGAAAAGAAAGAATTGAAACACAATCACCTCATTCACCAAGAGCATTCATCCACATTTAACAAACCATATGAGCCTCCAAAGCCTTAAATTTATTCCACAATTGCATAAAGCAACAAGCATTTACAGAGTCTGGACAGAGTTTCTCTACACAAAAATCCATCCCAATAGAGCTAAAGAAGCCTCTATTTATACAATGAAAGAGGACCCAAAACCCTAATACCAAAAAACCAGACCTAACCGGCTCGGCACAATACTGAGAGCACAAAACCTAAGCCAAAGAGTTAAGAGTGAGGGGAGACCTCCACCTAGGCATGGCGCCCCCACTCCAAACCTAAACATCCGAAACCAACCACCTGGGAGTCCACACGTGTGAGGGTGCATCTGTTGATGAAGGAGGGGCGTGAGCATGAAGAGGGGCATACGCTGGTAGGTGAAGGCGCTTCTTAGGTCTGGAGGAGCCACATCTTAGGTATGGAGGAGCCACTGCCTATTAGATCATAATGTTATCACCAGTTACTGCCTCGATCAAATCATCAAACCAATGAGTGCTCTCCATCTCATCCAATTCGGGAGTTTCGCTGGAAATGACAAGTCTGTTAACTAAATATATCTTTATTGCTCACTGAATGCTGACTGAAGCTGAGTTATGATAACTCCAATCATCATAAATGCCCATTGAGATGTCATTTAACCTTTTATTTCACTGAATTTGGATTAATTTGGAGAGTTTTGGATTTTCTCCAAAATAATCATTTTTTAATAAAAACTCCATTTTTTCCCCAAAAATGATTTTTTTGAGAAAATGTGCATTATCTGTCTGATTGATGATCTGAAAGTTGGATTTGACTGGCTGGCCGATCAAGAATGATTTTTGGCTTAAGGTTAGAGCCTTCAATCACTGAATTCGGGGTCCGAATGACTAACTTATTACAAACGAAATTTTTTCAATTAATTTATGGAAAAATTAATCAAAAAACTTAGCGAAATAATTAAAAAATTAAAATAAAATTTAATGCGTTCGATAAAAAAATTTTGGAAAATTTTTTAATGGTCCTATTGACTTAGGACATGACCATGCTCTATTCTAATAATGCCTAGTAGATTTATATACACTTAGTTGGGCTCTAATAACCCCCAAGGCCCAGAATTCAAAATCGGGCATTCCAGCTTTGGAAGAAGCAGGAGAAAACCTCATCAATTATACTCGGCTATAGGCAAAGCATAGATGTCAAGGGCAAAAAGCTCCCTAGAATACCTTAGTTGAGATTCTACGTCTTAAGAGACAGAACCACTCAAAACACCCTACTAGCACATTTTATTACAAACCCCGTAGGGCCATGATCAAAATTATTCAAATGAAAAACTGGCTAGCCAAAATTAGCTAGACATAAAGACAGATCAACTGATACACTGGAATCAAACATTGGACATGTTTGTCAACCGACGGCTCCTCAGGTAACCCAACTATGGTACAAAAAGTTGGTAACATGGTGCTTTGAGATGACTTGTCTTGTGTAGGTATTTGAAGGACACGAGAACCAAAAGGCTAGATACAAGCAAGTTTTGATCCCAAGGAGCTAGATCTAAAACAAATAATTATTTCAAGAAGAGAAGCCATTTCCACCCTGTTATCACCAACCTTGTAGCTACCTGTGCAAGATGGATCCAGGATGGATGGTAGAGGAACAAGCAACTAAGGAGGTGGAACCTAGACTGCCTAGACTCCCAAAGAGATGGTTGTCACACCAATCAAGGAAGTCTTCACTTTATGTTGTTTGAGTCCAAGACAACAATAGGGGAGACCCAGATCTGCTCCCGATAGGAGAGATCAAACCTAGACACCAGATCAAATCAAAACAAACTTTGAGGTACGTAAGGTGTAAGGTGTTCAGAAACTCTAGATCTACAGTAGGATTCAATAGATGGATCAGGACTTCAACAGTATATTGGCTGATCCAAAGCAGTAATCGGATGACCTTTGGGGGAAATGGTTAGATCTAGGGTTTTGGTACTAGCAACTAAAGAAGATGATCTCTGCCTTGGGAAGCGTAACCGAGGCAGGATGGGTAGGAAAATAGTCGAGACTATCTAGTACCTAGCTGACAGACTCAATGAAAAAGGTGAACAGGTGTGATTGTCTGAGTCATCAAGGAACAACCAATTTCAAGGGGAAGAGGTCAATTAAGGGCTAGCGCTAAGGATGGGAGATCAGTGCCTTTCGTGCATTGGGCAATGGAGTCAGTATACACCCAGGGTTGAGGTGAACCCACCTAGGGTAGACTCTGATCTGCGGACCTAGATAAGTGTTTTGGTCCAGATGGCTCAGTTAAGGCAGGAATTCAGTCAAGGAAGGCTAGCGCTAGGGTTGGATGAGACAGATCTATTGATCTGAGGCCACCAGCAGACAACCAACTCAGAGTTGAAAAGGAAATCGGATCAGGAGGGCCTGATTTACACACTTGGTTCAGAGAAATTTAGGAAAAGTCAAAGTTGATGAATGAGGCTGAGAGGATGAAAAAACTGATTTCTTCAGATCTAGGGCAAGCAGGCTGGATCTAGCTCAGCATTAGGAGTGTTCTGGAGTGCTCAAGACCCGATCTATCAGCCCAACCTGTCAGATTTCAGAAACAGTAGACTCCGGAAAGGTCCAGTTTTTCAGTGATGGCGCTAGGGTTGTTTTCAGTCCAAAATTAAGATCTAGGTCATACTGTCATGAATCTGGACAGCGTTGGGGGTGACTTGGAATGTGTGAGACCCGATCTATCAATCTATGAAGTCAGAAATTGAAAAAAATCAAAACCCTCGCAAGTCAAATTTTCAGTGGGAGCGCTATGTAGTTTTCAAGCTAAAAATCAGATATAGGTCAAACCAGCATGAATTTGACCAGCATTGCAGTAGATTCAGTGAAGGGGAGGCCCGATCTATCAAACCCAGCAGTGGTTTGGCCAAAGATCAGATGGTTCCCGAATTTAGTATTTTTTAAGGGTTTTTTTAGTATTTTAAGGGCTTTCAGAAAAATGGAAGGAAAACAGGGACAGGTACCTGGAAATGCTTGTAGAAGTCTTAACAGTGATGATCCTTGTTATCTCGATCAATTCTGGAAGATCTAAGTGATTTCTATGATAGATGTAAGCCCCAAGCCACCAATGCGCCCCCTACCCTGCATGAGCAAACGTCAACAATATCAGAGTTGGTAAGACAAGATAAAGAAACTAAATGCTATAGGAAAGTAAAAAGAAGTAATCATAGATCACAATGAAACTAATGAAAACCCCCTGATCGAAGACGAAGATAACCAAACGAGTTGAGGTCCCCCTGCAAAAACGCTCCAACCAAAACGTTCTCCTGTAGACAAGACAATGATAGCAGAAAAATACAGTTCTCACATAAATTTCCACAATGCTAGGAAGCAGAAGACTATCCAATCACCATTTGAGAACATCAGATGCAAAACAGATCCAAAAAATATCCACGAAAAATCTTTCTATTAGTCAGATCCAAGAGCCAAAGACCCCGTACAAATGAGAAACTCTCTCCTTTAAATAGAAATGAGAGAACCACAATCATAACCGAATCCTAACCACTTTCAAAACGAGTGGCTAAGATTAAAAGATAAAATATTCTAATCAATGGTTGAGATGAGCTCAACATACAATACATGGATCAATATAACCATAAAGTACCAAAGTGGACTAAAACACCCAACAAGAGGGTACCCCACTCAACAAGAAATAAATGAAGCACATCGTGGGTCCATGGAGTGTTGACTAACTCCCTTTGAGTGTCCCCATGGCACAATAAAATAATATAATATTTTAATTCTTTGACTTTGTCCCTCCTTGAGGAAATCGCGAGCCTCCCAAAAGCTCCAGAAAATAATATAAAAATGCCCAAAAATAGGTGTGAGCCCAATTAGGTGCTGCAACTGCTGGAGAAGGCATGGAGGACATCACTCTCATCATTATGACTCATCCCATGTCATTTCCTTGCTTCAGTAGCCCAAATCGATTTCTTCAATAGCCATTTCATCATTTTTTAATCTACCTTGGGAAACGTGAGCCTGCTAAAACAGTCTCCTAGGGTGCCTGTGTTGTCAAACTGAGCCCACCAGGCTCTCTGGGATGGGGGTACTATGGTACAAACAAACGGCTGCACCGCCTATGCCCATACAACGCCCTAGGAGATCCAATTGAAACATCTCCCTGCTCAGACATATCAATCTGTGAAGAAAAACTGCATCAGAATGGCAGAATGAGCCTGATCATATCTGCAAGTGCCCAAAACTGGAAATAACCTGTCTCATTAGACTCAGAGAGTCTCAATCCATCTAGGGTATATACTCATATCCCTCACAGGTCTCTACCCATTCATCAACTATATCCAATAAACAATATAACCATCTGTAAATGATCAGACACCAATAATAACTCAGACTATCATCCATCTGCTGCAAGTGTTATAAGGCTAAGACATGTTCTACAACTCATTCAAGCAATATTCACAACAAGTAGTAGTCATTTCACTGGCGATACATCAACCAATACATATATAAGGCTTTGTTTATTATTACTCAAACTAGACTTTCAGAACTATACTCACTTCATAGTTGTAGTCAATTTGTTAGTGAAGGGTGAAGCATGAGAGTGACAAGGCTAAGGGAAAGGATGACTTCCTACTTAACATCATGACACTTTGGATATGGAAGGGAAATACTCACTATAACCAATGCCGAACAAACAACAACACAGGGAATGGCAGTTCCTCACAAATGGTTGAGTTGTTTAGAGAGTGCTTATTCAACTTAGGCATCATGACTACATCAAGCTTGTTCCAGTTTCATTAGGATCATCAATTTTATTTCCATGGCCTTTTTGGCCTATATGACCCTTTGGGACTTCACCAGTGCTTAAAAGCACAGCTAATCGCAGCTTTCATCCGGGACATATTTATATTTATAAGGTCAGCAATATTTGGATATAGCATATTTTTAACCATTGCTTTTTTGGACCTTTTCTTATACCCTTCCAAGGGGTATTTTAGCATTTCATTGCTCTTGCCCTTTTTCACATATGTTAAGAAACACAGTTTTAGCATTTTCATTTCCCATGGGCGCATACATAACACTTTCCAATAAGTAGTACATGAGCTTTCAGTTTTAGCCAACAACATCTCAAGTGACCAGGGGGAGTTCTGCACAGTGCCAAACATCGGGACAACCGACCAGAATGATTTAGGCATACAATCCAACTCACAAAAGGCAAGTTCTGTCACCAACTCAGAGCCGAGACACAATATAAACAAGGAGGCTTGTCCAACAAAAGTTCTAGTGGAGAAAAAGATCTTCCATGCCGTAAGTCAAGAAGTCAATCGGGTTGAAAACTAAACTGGAAGGTAATGGATGGGTGGAGATAGTGAATGATGAAGCCAACACTAGTAAGCCAAAACAATGGTGTGAATGACTACCTCTATTCTCCCTAAAGAGGGTAAAACCAATGAGTATAGATCAGGAACTTCCAAGTCTAAGTAGAAACATCAATACATAATACAAGATACATCCAAGTCCATATAATTGTGACTGCCAGATCATGACACCACATGTTAATACATGTCACAAAAATGAGTATAAAAGCAATGATAACCAGAACACAATATAAAAAGCTGAGTCATAATCATGCAATATAATCCATCTAAAACATCATCTGTCCAATGAGAAAGCACTGATATAAAACTGGGCATCAATAACTGCTCTGTAATGACTAAATGGCTACATCGGTCCTGAGATCTGAGTGTCTTGAGACTCAGTCCTGACATGAGAGAGTACAATAGTCCACAAATAAAAAATGATCCGTCAAAACTGCTCATCTCAGCATCTCATATGTAAGAGATCTGGCTAAAAAATGTACTGTCTGAAAAATAGAATATGGTAGCCTGGCTACTATATATGTGATAACATCTGGCTCCAGCTGGGACAAGTGCTCTGCTGAAAAGAGCGCTTGAGAACCTCAGAATCTCTCGTCCTCCCACTCTGCTTCTCGCATCCTTGATCAATCCATCCAGCTCTGCAACCGCTACCAAGAATGTCCCTAACTACCTACAACATGTCCAGAGCTATACCAAACTCACAGACCGGTTGTCAAAACAATATGTGGATAATATATAAAATACTGAAAATAAAGATGCATGAAACTGAAAAGCAGAAAATAAATCTAATCTATAACCATAACTTTCAATAGAAGTTTGATTATTTATTTTGCAGAATTCAAAACTACACTAAGAGCTTCAAAGGCGAGCTTCGAGCAAAGATGCAAAATTCTACACTACTGCCGGGAAAGGCTTATTCAGGTCCTACCTACCCTACTCTAACCAATTTAGACAAGTGTTCAGTAAAATCATAAATCCAATGCAACCACTTGCTGAACAAATCTATTGAGCTTTCTTTACAGTTAATGATATAACAAGTCAAAAATGGTTTGTAAGTAATGTAGATGAAAATTGAGGCCATTATAACTTGTTGTTTGAAAATCAAAGAAAGATATGGATCAAGAGAAATGAAATCATGCCAGGGATGAGATTGAATTTCTAAAAACTCATCCATCAAGATGCTGATAGGGTCATAAAAGGAATGCAAGTTCGTTCCTTATGGAGGAAGACAATATGACTCATGACTCAGCCACTCCAAACAGTTCTTTGTTTTCTCATCTACCCTACTAGGACATTCAATTCTATTCACTCCAAGAGAATCAAATGGAGACAAGTTGTAATGTATTGAAACTGTGAATGAGACCAAACCCATTTGTTGTTTAAAAATGGAGAAAAGATGAAATTGATCTTTATACACCTTCTCCAACCATCCATAATACAGATTTACAAATTGAAAAAAATTATTCGTTATGGATGACTGAGAAGAGACATGAAGTGTCTTTTCCCCAATTTCGTGATAATGCTTAAACTCCTAATTCGAAATTTCGAAAGTAACAACTTGATTTAAAGACAAACCCATACAAAAAGACTTGAAGAGTTGGGACGGAAGGGTGGATTGAAAATTTTCTCCTAGACTTGGAATAATTGATCTCACAATTTAATGAGAGGAAAGAGCATTTAAATTAATTTCAGGAGTGGTTTCAAGATTCAAAACAAGGCCAGTATCCACACATTGAACCAACATATTCTGATTAAAAATTGGATGCAGAATTCTATCGATACTATCAGGACAAGGCTCCTCATTGCATTGTTCTTGATCAAGTTCACTTATAATCGTATCATCATGTAATTATTCTTCTTTAAGCTCTAGATAAGGAAAAACATCAATAAGTTCGGTTTCAGTTTCCCTATCACTCTTACAGGCGTGCTCTTCAATCACAATATGACCACAAGATTGCTCTTCAACAGAAGTTTGATTGATTTCATCAAAATTTGAATCCAGATTCAGATGGCTTGCATACTGACTCAAATTATCGTCAATTAGGCAATGACTATGGAGTTCCTCTTCTAAAGGCTCTTTAATGGACTCACAAATGGAAGGCTCAGCTATGGATGCTTCTTGATGGTGATTAGGTTCCCTTCCACGGATCAAATCCAAGATTTGCTCTGTGACCGCTTCAGGTAATAATAGCAGAGTATCTCGTATGATTTGATTGATATCCCTCTTAGTTTCAACATGAGGTTTTGAAACATTATTCTCGAAGTACTCTGTAACATTCTTATGGATTGCAGGCACGCTCATAATTTGGAACATATCAGAAGAGGAATGGTCCAATTGAGAAAGCACATTGTCAATATATTGATTATCAACGGCATAATCATTGCTAGACTAACACTCTAAAATTTTATCAGTGTTCCTACTCCAACTATCAATTAACAAATCTGTGAACATGTCATACCCAGTGACGGATCCTGGTGCTAACTGATCAAACCATAGTTGAACATCCCCTTGCAAGGATTCTCCTAAGGCTCGCATATAAACATCTTCATTGTCTGCACCTCTAGATTCCATGTAATCCCATTAGGATCCCATTTTATTCTGTGGCCTTTTTGGCCTATATGAACCCTTTGGGACTTCACCAGTGCTCAAAAGCACAGCTAATCGCAGCTTTCATCCGAGCCATATTTATTTTTAACAAGGTCAGCAATTTTTTGGATATAACATTTTTTAACCATTGCTTTTTGGACCTTTTCTTATACTCTTCAAGGAGTATTTTAGTATTTCATTGCTCTTGCCCTTTTTACATATGTTAAGAAACACAGTTTTACAATTTTCATTTTCAATGGGCGCATATTTAATATTTCAATAAAAATAGTACATGAGCTTTCAATTTTAGCCAACAACATCTCAAGTGACTAGAGGGAATTCTGCACAGTGCCAAACATTGAGACAACCGACCAGAATGATTTAGGCATACTATCCAACTTACCAAAGGCAAGTTTTGTCACCAACTCAGAGCCGAGACACAATGTAAACAGGGAGGCTTGTCCAACAAAGGTTCTAGCGGGGAAAAAGGTCCTCCATGCCACAAGTCAAGAAGTCAGTCGAGTTGAAAATTAAACTGGAAGGTAATGGATGGATGAGGACAATGAAATGATGGAGCCAACACTAGCAAGTCAAAACAATGGTGGGAATGACTACCTCTATTCTCCCTAAGGAGGGTAAAACCAATGAGTATAGATCAAGAACTTCAAAGCCAGAGCAAGGACATCAATACATAGTATAATATACAACCAAGTCCATATAAATAATAAATATGACCGCCAGATCATAATACCACAAGTCAATATATGTCACAAGAATCAATATAAGAGCAATAATAACCATAACACCATATAAAATACTGAGTCATATCCATGCAATATAATCCATCTGAAACACCATATATCCAATGAGAAAGTACTGATATAACACTGGGCATCCACTGCTGCTCTGAAATAACATAAATGGCTATATCGGTCCTCAAATCTGAGTGTCCTGGCATGGGAGAGTACAATAGTCCACTAATACAAAAATGATCCATCAGAAATGCTCATCTCAGCATCTCATATGTAAGAGATCTGGCAAGAAAAATGTACTGTGCCTACAAAATAGAATATGGTAGCATGGCTACTATATATGTGATAACATCTGGCTCCAACTGGGACAAGTGCTCTGCTGAAAAGAGCGCTTGAGAACCTCAGAATCTCTAGTCCTCGCACTCTGCTTCCCGCATCCTCGATCAGTCCATCCAGCTCTGCAACCGCTACCAAAATGCACCTGACTACCTGCAACATGTCCAGAGCTATACCAAACTCACAAACTAGTCGTCAAAACAATATGTGGGTAATATATAAAATACTAAAAAAATGCAAAAAAGCAGAAAATAAATCTAATCTATAACCATAATTTTCAGTACAAGTTTGATTTTTTTATTGTGTAGGAAAACAAAATTACACTAAGAGCTTCAAAGGCGAGCTTCAGAAAACAAACCCGGGAAAGGCTTATTTAGGTCCTACCTACTCTACTCTACCAGGCCAAGTAGGACTCAAAGCTAAGTAGGGTCGGGAATGTATCCCCTCAAATCTCTCTGGTTGACAGGAAGCAAAATCTGTCGCCCAGTACTAGTAACAAGAAAACATATATCACCAACACAACATTCTACAGAAAAAGGTCCAACCCATAGATCATTAGCTTGCCCTGATCGGAAATGCAGCAAGTGGTTTTGGATAAGAACTTGACTTCCGGTGGGAAATCTATTCCTATATACCGATTCTGGAACTACTTCAATGTTACGTACAGGCATGGGATGGACATCAATGATGTTTTGTGGCTGCGGGGTGATTATTTCTGAGCTTCTCTTGGGAAGCACTACATCAAATCTAGGTGGACCAGCATTAATGGGAATAGCTATGCTACCAACCAGGATCTCTCTAATTTCTTCCCTTACCCCCTGTGGACTCGCACTAGGCTTATCATTATGAGGAGATACTACATGTTTGACAGTTTCTCCCTCTTCTTCTGAAAGATGAGGAGTAACATTACCTCGGCTAGATCCTTCCCCCACAGGAACACGAATAGGCATAACCTCTAAGTCAGTTGGTTCTACTCTAGGAACGTGAGATAGGTCATGATTGTAAGGACTAGATGACTCAGGTGGCAGAAGAAAGTTAGGCATGAGATGATAAGCAGACAAGGCACTAATCGGCATGGCTGAAGGAGTTTAAAAAATAGCAAGATTATTTAGACTAAAATCTCCTTCAGGGGCATCATTTATTAAAGCATCCTCTTGCCAGCTTAGAGAGCTATCATGGACTTGAATTAAGTTATCATCTTCCAAAGACAAATGAGATAACGACCTAGCAAAAATAGAAACACGGGTTTTGCTAACCTCAGTATCAGCCTTTTCACTAGACAGTTCAAGATGGCTTTCCCATGGATAAATAGGCTCTAGTCCTTGGCTTTCTCTTTCTCTATTCTGGTTAATCAAAGCAAACCATTCATTCCCTCTACGAGGGATTCTTTCCACATGCGTGGCATCATTGACTTCATCAACCTTTACTATAGGATTTGCAGCATTGCTTTGCTCGGGATCTTGACTTAGGATCTCATTTCTTCTTAATTCCTCTAATTCCTCCGAGCACTCACCTTCATACATCTCCATACTAGTCATCCCGGCAATTTGATTTTCTTCCGAAGATAAATCAAAGTCTTCCATTACTAGAAACTGTTAGTTTTTCAACATTTAAGCTAGCATTATGTTAGGATCTTTACTGAGAGAATAACAAGAACAGCAATCAAACACAAGAGACAATGAACACAGTGTTTTTGATCGAGGAAACCATAAATGGAGAAAACCTCGCAACTTCCTCAAGATAGAATCACCACAAGATGTAAGACCCGAAAACAGTAAGATGCACTCCCAACAGCAGTAGTCTTCTTCTTCTTCTGTCTAGCCCCAGTATTTCCTTCTTCACTAGTGCGCCACACTTGAGTGAGTGAATGATGTGTATGATAAATAGAGAGTCTCACTCTCTATTTATATTCTTCCGTTCACTTGAAGTGCACTCAATCATGTCGGCCCAACTTAACAATTACTTACTCGAGCCTACACCTTAATGAGTGTATAATAACTCGAGTGCCCCGAAACTGTGGGGACTTAAACAATGACTTGACATGACTTGTTTACATTATTAATCCTCTCGATCGGAACATCGAGGCATGACAATATGACTCAAATACATAATATAAACATCCCGAAATAAACATCGGGTTACAATATATAAGATACATAGAAGAATACATTCCGAAGTTACAAATACATCAACACTCCCTCTTAACTAGGAAGGTATTCTTTTGACACGATTTTCAGCACTGGTCTTCTTCTCTGTATCACTGGATCATCTTCGTCTTCAAGTCATCTTCATCTTCGGATCTGGATCGTCATAGAACATCATCACTGGATCTGGATCATCACTCGATCTGGATCTGGATCTGGATCATCTCTCGATCTGGATCATTACTGCTGGATCTGGATCATCACTCGATCTGGATCTCTCGGAGTCATCATAACTGGATCTGGATCATAGCTCGACCTAGATCATCTCTGGTCATCATCATGTGTGTGCTAATCTTGTCATGGGAAGTTCTACAAAGCCAGCCCTTTTTCATGCTGGTTGTAGGCCTAGCCCACAGGTAGGTCTTCGCCCAGCACTTACATCTGACCTACTCGTCAGAAAGGCCCAGCACTCACATTCACCAGCATGATAGAACATCACATCACTAACATCTGTGAAATGGCTCTGCACTTACATCTAACCTACTCATCAGAAGGGCATCACATCCATCCAAGCTGGAACCACATCCGCCACAATGATGAAAGAACCCTGTTCTTTTCACCCAGGCTGGAACCACATCCACCACAATGATGGAAGACTTTCAACCAGGCTAGAACCACATCCGCCATAATGATGAAAGAACTCTGTTCTTTTCACCCAGGCCGGAACCATATCCGCCACACTGAAGAAAGATTTTGTGCACTCACATCTGACCTGGTAGGAACTGAATCCTACACCCTCGTCAAAATGGTCCCCAGTCCCTGACTGAGCTACCTGGTAACGGACCAAGTGCCTCCACTCTCCCGGAGAGTGGCAGTTTCCCTTACATCTGTCCTACTCGACAGAATGGCCAACACTCACATCTGACATGGAAGGAACTAAATCCTTTAGCCATGAACAGAATGGTTCAGCCCTTACATCTGACCTACTCGTCAGAATGGCTCTCTCAGTCCCTGACTGAGTGTTCCTGGTAACTGACCAGGTGCCTCCATTCCCAGAATGGCAGTCAGCACTCATATCTGACATGGAAGGAACCAAATCCTCTCACCATGACAGAATGGCTCAGCCCTTGCATCTGACCTACTCGTCAGAATGGCTTTGGGACACATCACTTTCTCTTGGAGGGAACCTCGATCTGGAGAACACCAAGTCTCTCTCTGAAGTACTCGAACTTCAGCCTAGCCCATGGCTTCATCAATACATCAGCTATCTGTTCCTCCATCGCAACATACTGGAGCTTCACTGCTCCTCTCTGCACCATATCCCTGATATAGTGATACTTGATCTCGATATGCTTCGACTTGTCATGGAACACTGGATTCTCTGACAACTTCACGCAACTCTGGTTGTCACAATGTATACAAGTAGCATCCAACTGGAGATCAAATATATCAGACAGTAGCTTCCGCAGCCATACTGCCTCATAACTAGCTGAACAAGCTGCGACATACTCTGCTTCAGCTGTGCTCAGTGCCACACAGGATTGCTTCCTGCTAAACCAAGAGATCACACCTGACCCCATACTGAAACAACACCCTGAAGTACTCTTCTTGTCGATGGCACTGCCTGCCCAATCTAAATCAACATAACCCTCCAGGTTAATCTTCTGATTCGCATCATACTTGAGCCCATAATCAATTGTACCCTTCAGGTACCTCAGAATATGCTTTGCAGCTATCAAGTGAACACTCCTTGCATCTGTCAAGTACTGGCTCAAGGTGTTCACAGCAAAGCAAATGTCTAGTCTCGTGTTCGTCAGGTACATCAATGACCCAATCATCTGACGATACATCGTAGCATCAACCGTCTCTGATGAAGCATCACTTAACAACTTCATGTTCGATGCGATAGGTGTGGCCATAGTCTTGCAGTCCATCATCCCAAACCTCTTCAGGATCTCTACTGCATACTTCTCTTGTCCAAGGAAGATTCCATCCACACTCTGCCACACCTCCATACCTAGAACAATAGTGCATCGACACATAACAGGAGCATCACTGGTCTTCCGTCTTCAACCTTGAAGCAAAGGTTGGAATCCGCTTTACTCTCAGTAAAGCCTAGAGTCATCAATAATCTGCCCATCCTGTCGTATCATGTCGAACCTCAATATATTCTGTAGTCACTCCCTCTAAAGCGAAGCATCATACTCCCTCTGTCTTCCGTACTTTATGCACTGAAAACATTCTGTACCGGAGTGACAAGTAGCTTTCTATGCTACTAGTATTCTATGTATCCATCTAGTGTATAGACTTGCATCTTCAACCTTGTAGCAAAGGTTAAGATCTTCATCAGGCTCATCATGTATGTGTTTAGACTCTTACTGGCTGCAAATGTCTCTTCGTAGTCTAGGCCTTCGTTTCGTGAGAAGCCTCGTGCTACGAATCTTTGCTTTGTATCCCACGACGTTTCGATCTACTGCATGATGGAACTATGAACTTCTCTTCAGGTCTCGATACTGCGCCGTGACATCATTCTTCTTGAACTGGTCTTCCCTTTCTTCTTGGTGGCTGGAAGGTTCTGCATCAATGATGTCACTGCACTCATCATATTATTCTTCATTTTGAAATGTCGTCATTTGCTCTTCGGAACAAGTCTTCATTCTTCTTTGCTTGTAGGAGATTATGTATGCGGTCTTTCCTACAAGTCAAATGCAATTGTATGGTTAGAAACATTTCATAAGGAATATTTATATTGGCAAACACTTATGCATAAATATATGATCATGCAACTACTTTAGCCAATACAACATTCATCCATATCTCACTAAAACTTTCTAGATGCCTTCCATCTCTACCAGGACAACATTGAGATTGTGCACTAATCCAATATGTCAGCAAAGAGATTTCATTCTAGATAAGTAGCAATGGAGAGTTGTATAGCACCATGAGCTACTTACCCATCACATGCATATTAGTAGTATACTACCATTAATGCAAACATCCTATCATGCATGATACATCAACTGAATATAGACAAATGCATAATAAAACAATATCATGAAATGACAATTGAATACTTATCTTTATTTGTTTCGTGGGTAGATTGCTTCTTGAACCTTCAGCTTCATCGTCTTCTTCATTCATGGTAGCATCGTTT
>LPNX010777044.1:81031-141852 GCA_001517045.1 Pseudotsuga menziesii
GTGGAAGACCTTCAACAGCTTTGCTTGCAATAGGTAGTGCTCTGTAATGCACATGTGCAAGCCTTCTATGCCAAAGCTCATTTGGCTCTACTGTGTCATGGATCAAGGCTTGTTCTGGATGGTCCTTCAATTTGTACAAGCCTCCTTCTTGTTCTCCAATCACTACCGCATCATCGATAGTCTTTCCTTTTGGCCATATGATGACTTGACCATCTATGAATGCCACCCGAATTCCTTTTGCATCCAATGCTGAAATGGATAGAAGGTTCTTCTTCAGTCCTGGCACAAACAATACTTCTTTCATTGTTAGAGACTTACCAGAGTCTAGCTTGTATGAAGATTCTCCACTACCTTTTATTGGATATTGGTAGTCATCTCCTAGTTTCACCTTGTGAGGTGATTCATGTTCTGACAGTCTTACAAAGGATTCCTTGAATCCCGTCATATGTTTGGAAGCCCCACTGTCTATAAGCCAATCATCACTTCCATGAGTAATGTTACCTGTGAGAGCTGATATCAGAACATATTCATCTTCGCTTGAAGAATCTTCACTTTCATATCTAGATCTCTTTCTGGATGGTTCAACATCCTCTGCAGCATGAGCATGATGTCTTCTTTGGCATTGACCAAGTTCTTCTTGTGAAAGGCTTCTAACCTCATCTCCCTCTGAAACTGGAACCTCTATACTCATGTAGGTGTCCAATCTATTTTCTTCAGAGAGATCAAATATTTCTATGCTTGGAAGTTGTCAACTTCACCAAGCTTATCATCAAGCTGTTGTGATAGATCACTTTGAAATGAGAACCTCAAATGAAAATAGCAAAGGATTAGATCTTACCGATTTGAGGTGTCCGTCTTGGTTCCGGAGCTGGCTGATCTAGGGTTTGCCACAGAAACCCTAATTTTCAAAACTTGGAATCTTTCAGATCTGATTGGATAAACAGATAGATCTCTTCAAATGGAGCTATCTAATGTACTCCTTTTCTGAAAACAGTGGAGGGAAGCTCCCGAAACAGGAAGCCCTAATTTTCCAATTTCTTCTGCAGAACTGCCTGTTACTGTTTCTGTGATATCTCTGAAATTGCAGCTCCTCTATGTCTGAAATTTCGCACTGAGGTAACCCCGCATGTCCCTAATCCAACACCACAGGTTTCATCAGAATTTGTTTCACCATTTTGGATTTATGATCCTTTTCCCAAGGTGACCTGTTACAGGACTGTTCAGAACAGCGAAGTTGTACGGAACGCCACGTGTCACTGGTGCATCCTCTGAGTCTGATCTTCGGACCACCGCAAGTATAGTTTGTGCCCTTTCTGGAACATCTTCAGGAATTTCATTTGGACCTCTGTATCCCAAGATATTGCAATTCTCTCCAGGTGTCCTGTTTAAGGATGAATTCTGGAAGAGACTGGAGCCCTAACTTGGAGGGATCATATCTCCCAGAATATAGCGAATCTGAGGCTGATTTTTGGACACAGTGTTCATCAGGATTTTATCTTCGGCCCTTGAAATTTTCAGCTTCTAAGACTTCACCAAACGTGGAATATAGCGAATGTACCAAAACTTGTCAGTGTTAGTATTTAGGGTTTTTTCTAGCTCAGGGTCAAACTAGGGTTTGACTTTCCCGGAGTTTCACCCAACCAAATTTCTTGATCCAGGTCTCTAAACTTCGGTTTTGATGAGGAGAACAATCCTATGCTGGTCTCACGCAAAAATTCCTCTTCTGTAGAAAGCCCTAATTTCCACATCGAAACTGAGAATGCTCGAAATCGAATTCCGCTTCGACAGAAAGATGCGCCCTAAGGAGGAGAGTTGTTCCACATTAATTTTACTGAAAATCTATGGAGGAAGGTCCACAAACTAGGAAGCCCTAGTTCCCGCAGCTGCACAGTGTCTTCTTCTCAGGTTAGCTCTGATACCATGTTAGTTTTTCAACATTTAAGCTAGCATTATGTTAGGATCTTTACTGAGAGAATAACAAGAACAGCAATCAAACACAAGAGACAATGAACACAGTGTTTTTGATCGGGGAAACCATAAATGGAGAAAACCCCGCAACTTCCTCAAGATAGAATCACCACAAGATGTAAGACCCGAAAACAGTAAGATGCACTCCCAACAGCAGTAGTCTTCTTCTTCTTCTGTCTAGCCCCAGTGTTTCCTTCTTCACTAGTGCGCCACACTTGAGTGAGTGAATGATGTGTATGATAAACAGAGAGTCTCACTCTCTATTTATATTCTTCCGTTCACTTGAAGTGCACTCAATCATGTCGGCCCAACTTAACAATTACTTACTCGAGCCTACATCTTAATGAGTGTATAATAACTCGAGTGCCCCAAAACTATAGGGACTTGAACAATGACTTGACATGACTTGTTTACATTATTAATCCTCCCGATCAGAACATCGGGGCATGACAATATGACTCAAATACATAATATAAACATCCCGGAATAAACATCAGGGTACAATATATAAGATACATAGAAGAATACATTCCGAAGTTACAAATACATCAACAGAAACATGCTTTCAGGATGCTTATACTTCCATACTTTATTTGCATCTTCTACAAAATGAGCTTTAGCATTATTCAATAATTCTTCCCCATATGTGTTCTTTATCCCTTCTTCAAAAGTCTCCAGATGCTTCTCATAGCAAGGTTCCCTATTGATCCTGATCAAAGCTCCGTCAGAGTTCGGGACACAAAGGTATGATAGATCCATCATAAGATATCCACTTAAACCAGCTGCCCACTTTCTAGATAGAAGCATTCCATAAGCTGGGGGCAGGTCAATAACAACTACATCCATCATAGTGGAAATGTCTGAGCATGCAAACAGATCAACTCTAAGGTTTTTGATCAAACCATAGGATGGCACTTGCCTCAAGTCTATGCCACAAACATTTCCATAGGGCCTAATCACTTCCAATCCCATTTCCTTCATGACATGCAAAGGCATTACATTCATAGCTACTCAAGAGTCCAACATGCAATTATGCAAGAGCATATTCTGAATATGCAAGGTTAGATAAAAGGGAGGATGACCACCATTCTTTCTCTCATAGATAGCAGATTGTATGTTAACCGGCGGATCTTTTTCATCTTTGCTAGAATACGCTCTATCGGGACTTTGTTCGTGACCGAATTCTAAAGAAAACTCAAGGGCTTTGTCTTGGCCAACACTATCAAAGAATTCCTTTACTTGGCTTCTTACAGATGGAACATTCATCAGTTCAGTTATAGGGATGCTACACATTGTCTCGCTCAACTCTTTCTCGATGTTAATGTTCAGATTCAAATCTCCCAATGCAAGATCTTCTTCTTCCTTTTTGCCTTCATTCACTACTTTTCTTTTGTCAAAGAAAGAAGGCTGGGAACCCACTCTTCGTTTATAAATTCTAACCTATGGTTCTTCTTTTGTTTCAGGGATGCCTACCGCACAACATGAGGGTTTAGGCTCATCAACCATATCTTCCTCTTGCTCCCAAGTTTCCGCCTCTTGCTCCCATAGCTCTTCCTCTAACAGAATTCTTCCAAACTCATCATCGTAGGACAGATCATTCATGAAATTAATGTTGCTTGGTTGGTCATCAAGGTGATTGGTGTTTGTTGGTTCTTCATCATTTTCATCACACCAATTAACATTTCTCTTCTCAGGATTCTCTGGATACTCGGGCCTTCTTCTATTAGGATCTCTCTCAAGACCTCTATTGTAATATGGGCTAGCCACTTTTTTATTTGAATAATTTTGACCATGGCCCCGCGAGGTTTGTAATAAAATGTGCTAGTAGGGTATTTTTGAGTGGTTTGGTCTCCTGAGACGTAAAATCTCAAATAAGGTATTCCAGGGAATTTTTTGCCCCTAACAATTATGCTTTGCCTTCAGCCAATATAATTGACGAAGTTTTCTCCCGCTTCCTCCAAAGCTGGAATGCCCGATGTTGAATTCTGGGCCTTGGGGGGTTATTAGAGCCCAACTGAGTGTTATAAACCTACTAGGCATTATTTAGATAGATCATGGTCATGTCCTAAGTCATCTAGACATATAAAAAAAATTCGAAAAAATCTTTTTCGAACGGGGAAATTTTTTTTTTTTTTTAATTTTTAATTACCTTTCCTAAAGTTTTTTTGGTTAATTTTTCCATTAATTAAATGGAAAAAACCCGTTTGTACTAAATCAATCATCCGGACTCCGAATTCAGTGATTAAAGGCTCTAACCTTAAGCCAAAAACCATTCTTGATCAACCAGCCACTCAGAACCAACTTTCAGATCAACAATCGGACGCATAATGCATTTTTCTCAAAAAAGTCAGTTTTGAGGAAAAAAATGAATTTTTTAAAAAAATGATTATTTTGGAGAAAATTAAAACCCTCCAATTTAATCCAAATTCGGCGAAATAAAAGGCCAAATGACATCTCACCGGGCATTAATGAGCATTGGAATTAACGGAAAGTAGGTTCAGTCAGCATTTAATGACCTAAAGAGCTTCCTAACCTAGCAGTTGCACCCCCCTTCACTCAGGCTCACGTGTGGGTGATGTGGTGAGCTCTCATTCGTCCGGTGTTTTGATCGAGGCTGAACTTAGGCTTACACTGATGACCACTAGGAAGTGGCTCCTCCAAACCTGACAAGGTAGGTTTCCAGACGTAGCAATTGGCTTTCCTATGCAGCAGGAAGTCTCCTGCTACCATTCACGCCCCTCCTCAGCTGGGTTGCGCCTTCCACACGTGTGGCTTCATCTGAGGGTTGATTTCAGTGCTGAAGGTTGGAGTGGGGGCGCCTTGCCTGGGTGGAGGCCTCCCCTCACTCCTGGTTCTCCGATTTAGGTCTGACATCTCTGTTTGATGGCCAGGTTGGTTAGGTTTTGAGGTCTGGTTTTAGGGTTTTAGCACTCTCTCATTGTATAAATAGAGGCTCCTTTAGCTCTATTCGGATGGATTTTTGTGTAAAGAAACTCTGGTGAAACTTTTGTAATTGCTTGTTGCTTCTATGCAACCATTGGAATAAAATTAAGGCTTTGGAGGCTCATGTGGTGTGATTCTTTGGATGATTGCACTTGATGGATGAGGTGATGTTGTTTTAATGCTTTTCTTTCTTGTCTATTTGAGATTATGATGTTATGCTTTAGAAGGCTTCTGTAAGCACATAAGAACAGGTATTTGCGGTTTGCAAGTTAGCTGTTTATTGATTTACTTTTAGAATTTAAAAAAGAGCATTGTTTTATTCAGTTATAGTTCATGCTCTTCTTTATTTCAATTTGTGAACAATACATGATCTAATCCTTTGTTTGGCAAGTCTATGAGTGTTATTTTGCAGATCCTTCCATCCAAACAAGCAGAAGTTCGAGCTCAGCTGCATCTTCTTCTCTTCGAGTCAAGTACACTTTTGCATGCTTCACGAGATCCAAATACTTTAAAAAGATCCACAGGTTTGACCATTCTCTCTTTACTTTTATTCATATTTCAAATTAAAAAATCTTTATTTTCTTGGGATTAGGGCACGTTTGGGCTAAAGTGAACATTCATTCACTTAGCCTTTGGCCTGGTTGGCTGCCTTATGCTTTATTTTCAGCCTTTTATTTGTAACCATTACTTCCTTTAGTTCGCTGTCCACTTTTTCCCATTTTCACCCTTTTGAACAGCCCTCTTTTGCCTCTTCATTTCCACTTTTTGCAGCCTCTTTCCATCCTCTTCTTCAACCATCTTTTGGGCTGTACTTTCAGCATTTTTTACCCTCATTTGCAGCCCTCTTTCTTTGATTTGCAGCCCTATTTCTCACTTAGTTTCCAGCCTTCTTTGACTTGCCTTTTGCCCTCTTTTCACCCTTCTTCCACCCCTCTTGCCTTGCCTTTTTCTTGCCTCTTTTCTTCCTTTGTTTCGGTGAGTTTGGGTAAGTGTTTTTAGCTAGTTTGTAGATTAAATTTCAAGTTATTTTTTATCAACTAATATCATAACAAGTGTGTGTCTAGAGCTCTTAGATTGCAGACAGGTGAAGGAGAGCCCAAAGGCCACAAACAAGCAAGGAGTGCAAAAAGAACAAAAAGACTGATATTCCTCTTCTTTCATCCCCTTCTTTCCCCATTCTTCCAAGAAGCAGGGAACACATCATCATTGTAAAAGATTAATAAAAAGGGTTGAGTGGGAGCAAGTCTCATTCCTTTTCTACTTCTCCTATTTTGGGGAAGTGTGTCTTGTGTTCATTTTCATGATTTACTTAGTATAGTTTTCCTTAAGCAATTAGTTTAGTTCTTTGATTAGACTTAGTTTCATTCTTACTAATTGCTAGATTCATCATTGCTTTTTGGTATCTTGTAATATAATATAATTGTCAAATCATAAAAGGAACCAAAATCTCTTGAATCTCACCATAAGATGGATCAAGAGTGCTCTCTGTCGGAGAGTTTAATAAACCACTTTCATCTTAATTGTTGTGCTTGTTTAATCAATTAATTATTTAAGACTCTTGAACTTGCAAAAACACAAGTCAAGAGCACTCTCTATCGGAGAGCATCCTTGGTTTGCACAATCCCTGCATTAGCTTCATATAGATTAGCCAAGTCTCTTGAACCACTGTTATAAGACGGGGTCAAGAGTGCTCTCTGTCGGAGAGTCTAATTAATTGTTTTAATAAAATCTTCAACACACATACCCCTTTAATTAATTAACTCCCTTCCCTCCTTGCCGGAGTATGCTCTGACCGATCCTAGATCGGAATACCCAGAAACGGCACTGGATCTTTAAACCCTACAAGAGTAATTTAATAACCCTTAAACACCCGTAACCAACGCATCGGTGTTGTAGGGATCCTTCCAAAGTACTTCCTATTAGAGGCGCCAGAACCTCCCACTGTCTTAGATTCCTTGCTAGCTGGTCACTTGACAATATCAGCCTGGGATGCTGAGCAGGCCCGACATGTCTTAAACGGAGGAAACTTAGAAGAGTCTCCCGGCTTTGACAAACCTTCGTTGACACCCTAATTGAGAGCATTTTTTAAAAATTCTTAAAATCTACCAAGAGCATTCGCAAAACCTAATATTCACTAACTTAACTCCTAGACTTTATTTCACTCATTTATTTGACTCCATAAGGCACTAGTCCTTCGTTATAATTGAGTAATCTTCTATCTTGATCAACTGTCTATGGTCTATTTTTGCTGATTATATTTGAATGCTTAAGTTACAAGTCTAGAATATTTGCTTACCTTTTAGTCTCTTGCTAGCAACATGGATTGCTCTGATTTATGTGTCACATTCATAAACTTAATCATTTCTAATCACAAGTAACTCCTAAACAACACCATCCGCATCCAAAACATTTAAAACTTAACTTAAACATTGAGCCATAGAAAACTCTTTGTTAGGGACTACCCCCCTTGGCTTCGTTAGGAGTTAGCATAAACGGAGGAGCTAGGAGTAGGTGATAGTACCTAGCTCTGTGCTTGCCCCCAAGGTCACACCTCTCCCACTTTCCTATGTGAGAAGACAGCTTTCAGAAGATTTCTGCTGCTGGTGTACAATCGGTGGACAACATCTTTTGGCGCCGTTGCCAAGGACAAATCTTTTTGTTCCTGGACGACCTTTGTTTCTTTTAGTTTTTTACCTTGTTTTTCCGCTTTTTTGGTAGATTTTTAGTCCAATCACTCTCTGAAATTAGACTTAAGTCCACCTGGCGACTCCACTGTTAGTTAACACCTCAAGGTATTCTACTAGAAGAAACTTTGTAGGTTTGTTCAATTTCATCCCTGACCCCGAAAAGGTCTATAGGAGGAAATTAAACAAACTATCTTCTCGCAGAATCCTTGCAAAACTTGGATCTGAGTCTGTTTCAGACATACATCTTTTATTTTCAGAAAACTTAGAAAATTTGCAAAACAATAACTGTTTCCTTGACACAATGGGTGAGTTTTACTCAACTCAATTTTGCTCAGATAGCAGGTCACCCTCATGATATCCCTGACAAGGCTATCGACAAGCTTACAACGTATAATGGCACTGATGCCTCTGTCTCTGCTAAACAACATATCAGGGATTTCACCAGACACTGTGGTGCCCATGTCAGGGGTACTGATAGGCACGAAGATGTTTACATGACCTTGTTCGCCTTGTCTTTGGATGGCAAGGCTAGCAACTAGTATGATAATTTGCCTGACAATTCTTTCGCCACCTTAGCAGACTTCAAGACTGCTTTCCTTGGAAAGTTTGGCAGCAGAAAGGAGCCTAGACATCTAGTAGCAGCTTTGACCAGGATAAAGAAGTCCAAAACTGAAACAATGGACGAATTCAACAACAGGTTCACTGAATTAGCAAATTCCATCCCTGCCACTTATTCTCCTCCAGCAGCTTCTGTTCTGGCCTATTATATATAAGCATTAAGTGGCAAAATCCAGTACCAGATCAGAGTCAAGGAGCCGACTACTCTACTTCTAGCTCAGGGTTTGGCCATTAAAATTGATAAGAACATGCAGTCTTCAGGAGAGTCTAACATCAAAGGTTACTCTAGGGCTTCCCTTCCTATTAAAAATGTTGAACACAAAGGAAAAGACCCATCAAACGAAGCTTATGAGAAAAATCTTGCTGATCTAACTGAAAAAATGCAAGAAATGGAAAGGAAATACTTAGCGCAGATTAAGGAAGTTCATAATAAAATCATAACAGTTGAAAGAACGCAACCCCCGCCACCTCCTAGAGCTTTCCCCTGCAAAACCAACATGGCAGAGAAAGAACCCCAACCATGAGCAGAGGCCTCCTCATCAGCTAGAGGCCACTAATGTGGTTGAACCTTACAAACCATTTTGTAGGGCATGCAGAGATTTCCATGAGGAATCTGGCTGCCATTATGCATGTTATGTCCAGGAGCATGGTTATCTCGAGGGGTGCAATCCTAGTACGTCTGCAAGCGAGCCTGAATTCATTCACAATGTCGGAGACATCTATGTTGACCACAAGGATAGTTGGAATCAAGCTAACCAGTTTCGTCAACGAGTTGATCACCTAACTGAGTATTATGGGGAAATTCCTTTGAATAGTAACAATGTTCAAAATTTCAAAGGCATGACATATCAAAGAAGACCTAGGGAAAGACCATCTACCCAAACTGCTCCAAAGGTAACAATTTCTGACATCCCTCCAGAAATAAATGATAAGTCAGATTCTGTTGCTCTAACTTTTGATTTAGGTAGTTGGTTAGCAAACTCTAAAGTCCCGGTTTCCTGGTCAAAAGGAGAAATTGTTGAAAATGCTTGAGCCTCAAATTAACAATGATCCCCCTCCTACCTCAAAAATAGTTGCACTTGAAAAACCTAAAGCTCCAAAGAAAGTAACTTTTGCCAACACTATAGAACAGCCTCCTTCTAGTCAGAAAAATGTTTGCAGAGCTCCTCTTGTAATCTTGCATACTAGGGACCCAAGAAAAGAAGATCACCTGCCATTCTACATGTCATTGATGATAGGTGATGTTGTCCGCCGATTGCACACCAGCAGCAGAAATCTTCCGAAAGCTGTCTCCTCACTTGAGAAAGTGGGAGAGGTGTGACCTTGGGAGCAAGCACAGAGCTAGGTACTGTCACCTACTCCTAGCTCCTCCGTTTAGGCTAACTCCTAACGAAGCCAAGGGGGTAGTCCCTAATAAAGAGTTTTCTATGGCTCAATGTTGAAGTTAAGTTTTAAGATGTTTTGTATGCGGATGGGTGTTGTTTAGGAGTTACTTGTGATTAGAAATGATTAAGTTTATGATTGTCACACGTAAATCAAAGCAATCCACGTTGCTAGCAAGAGATCATACAGATAAGCAAAAGATTCCAGACTTTACTTAAGCATTCAAATATAATCAGCAAAAATAAACCATAGACAGTTGATCAAGATAGCAGATTACTCAATTATAACGAAGGACCAGTGCCTTATGGAGTCAAATAAATGCGTGAAATAAAGTCTAGGAATTAAGCTAGTGAATATTAGGTTTTGCAAGTACTCTTGGTAGATTTTAAGAATTTTAAAGAATGCTCTTGATTAGAGTGTCAACGAAGGTTTGTCAAAGCCGAGAGACTCTTCTAAGTTTCCTCCGTTTAAGACATGTCGGGCCCTCCCAGTATCCCAGACTGATATTGTCAAGTGACCAGCTAGCTGAGAATCTATGACAGCGGGAGGTTCCAGCGCCTCTACTAGGAAGTACTTTGGAAGAATCCCTACAACGCCGGTGCGTTGGTTACGGAGTGTTTAAGTGTTATTAGGTTACTCTTGCGGGGTTTAAAGATCCAGTGCCATTTCTGGGTACTCCGATCTAGAATCGGTCAGAGCATACTCCTGCAAGGAGGGAGGGGGGTTAATTATTTAAAGGGGTGTGAGTTGCGAATTTTATTAAGTTAATTAATTAACTCTATCTGACAGAGAGCGCTCATGACCTCGTCTTATGACAGTGGTTCAAGAGACTTAGCTAATCTAGATGATACTAATGCAGGGGTTGTGCAAACCTAAGGTGCTCTCCGATAGAGAGTGCTCTTGACTTGTGTTTCTGCAAGTTCAAGAGTCTTACTTATGGATGATTTGAATTAAACTGACACAATAATTAATATAAAAGGTGGTTGATTAAAACTCTTCGACAGAGAGCACTCTTGATCCACCTTATGGTGAGATTCAAGAGATTTTGGTTCTTGTTATGATTGAACAATTTATAACAAGATACCAACAAGTAATGATGAATCTAGCAATTAGTAAGAATGAAACTAAGTCTAATCAAAGAACTAAATTAATTGCTTAAGAAAAACTATACTAAGTAAATCATGAAAATGAACACAAAACACACTTCCCCAAAATAGGGAAAGTAGAAAATGAAGAAGACTTCCTCCCACTCAGCTCTTTTTATTAATCTTTTACAATGATGATGTGTTCTTTGCTTCTTTGAAGAACGAGGAAAGAAGGGGATGCAACAAGAGGGATAGCAGTCTTTTTGTTCTTTTTACACTCCTTGTTCGTTTGTAGCCTTTACGCTCTTCTTCACCTGTCTGCAATCTAAGAGCTCTAGACACACACTTGTTATGATATTAGTTGATCAAAAATAACTTGAAATTTAATCTATAAACTAGCTCAAAACATTTACCCAAACTCACCAAAAAGAAGGAAGAAAAAGGCAAGGCAAGAGGGGCTCAAAACATTTACCCAAACTCACCAAAAAGAAGGAAGAAATAGGCAAGGCAAGAGGGGTGAAAGAGGGGTGGAAAGAGAGCAAAAGGCAAGTCAAAAGAAGGTTGAAAACTAAGTGAGAAAGAGGGCTGCAAATCAGAGAAAGAGGGCTGCAAAATGAGGGTGAAAAAGGCTGAAAGTACAACCCAAAAGATGGTTGAAGAAAATGATGGAAAATGGCTGCAAAAAGTGGAAACAAAGAGGCAAAAGAAGGCTGTCCAAAAGGGTAAAAATGGGGAAAAATGGACAGCGAACAAAAGGAAGGAAAGGCTGCAAATAAAAGTCCTAAAAGGCTGAAAATACAGCCCAAAAGATGGCCCAAAAATAGGATGGAAAGGGGCTACAAAAAGTGGAACAAAGAGGCAAAAGAGGGCTATCCAAAAGAGCAAAAAGTGGGGAAAAGTGGGCAGCGAACAAAAGGAAGGAAAGGCCGCAAATAAAAGGCCTAAAAGGCTGAAAATACAGCCCAAAATATGGACCAAAAAGAGGATGGAAAGGGGCTGCAAAAATTGGAAAAAGGAGGCAAAAGAGGGCTGTCCAAAAGCGCAAAAAGTGGGGAAAAGTGGACAGCGAACTAAGGGAAGGAAAGGCTGAAAATAAAGCACAGGGCAGCCAACCGGGGCAAAAGCTAAGTGAATGAATGTTCACTTTAGCCCAAACGTGCCCTAATCCCCAGAAAATAAAGATTTTTTAATTTAAATGATGAATAAAAGCAAGGAGAGAATGGTCAAACCTGTGGATCTTTTTAAAGCACTTGGATCTCATGAAGCATGCAATTACTGGAAAAGCGTACTTGACTCCAAGAGAAGAAGATGCAGCTGAGCTCGAACTTCTGCTTGGTTGGATGGAAGGATTTGCAAGATAACACTCATAGACTTGCCATACAAAGATTAGATCATGTATTGTTCACAAATTGAAATAAAGAAGAGCATGAACTACAACTGAATAAAACAATGCTATTTTTTAAATTCTAGAAGTAAATCAATAAACAGCTAGCTTGCAAACCGCAAATACCTGTTCTTACGTGCTTACAGAAGCCTTCTAAAGCAGAACATCATAATCTCAAATAAACAAGAAAGAACAGCATTAAAACAACATCACCTCATCCATCAAGTGCAATCATCCAAAGAATCACACCACATGAGCCTCCAAAGCCTTAGTTTTATTCCAATGGTTGCATAGAAGCAACAAGCAATTACCAAAGTTTCACCAGAGTTTCTCTACACAAAAATCCCTCCTCAATAGAGCTGAAAGAGCCTCTACTTAACAAATGAAAGAGTGCTAAAGCCATAAAACCAAAAAAACAACCCTAACCAGCTTAGCCACCTAACAAAGAGCCCAGACCTAAATTGGAGAATCGGGAGTGAGGGGAGGCCTACACCCAGGCAAGGCGCCCCCACTCCAAACCTGTGCATTGAAAACAAGCCAAGGATGAGGCCACACGTGTGAGTCTGGATGTAGGTAAGCTCATCCTTTAGGTCTGGCAGAAGCCTAAGCTAGGTTTGGGAAGCCCACTGATGGTGTAAGCTTCAGTCTTCACCTCGATCAAATCACCGAACCAATGAGAGCTCTCCATCTCATCTTTAGCTAGAGATGACATGTCTGCTAACTGATAATAAATTAATTGCTCTCTTAATGATGACTGAAGCTGAGTTATGATAACTCCAATCATCATAAATGTTCCATGAGATGTCATTTAGTCTTTTATTTTACTGAATTTGGATTAATTTGGAGAGTTTTAGTTTTCTCCAAAATAATCATTTTTTTAATAAAAATCATTTTTTAATAAAAATCATTTTTTTTACTAAAAATCATTTTTTACTCAAAACTGATTTTTTTGAATAAAAAGGCACTATGTGTCCGATTGTTGATCTGAAAGTTGGTTCTGACTGGCTGACTGATCAAGAATGATTTTTGGCTTAAGGTTAGAGCCTTCAATCACTGAATTCTGAGTCCGGATCACGAACGGGTTTTTTCCATTTAATGTATGGAAAAATTAACCCAAAAAACTTAGTAAAAGTAATTAAAAAATAATTTTTCACTGTTCGAAAAAAAGATTTTTTCGAAATTTTTTTTTTGTGTCCAGATGACTTAGGACATGACCACTATCTATCTAAATAATGTCTAGTAGGCTCATAACACTCAGTTGGGCTCTAATAACCCCTCAAGGTCCAGAATTCAACATTGGGCATTCCAGCTTTGGAGGAAGCGGGAGAAAACCTCGTCAATTATACTCGGCTGAAGGCAAAGCATAATTGTCAGTGGCAAAAAACTCTCTGGAATACCCTATTTGAGATTCTACGTCTTAGGAGACCAAACCACTCAAAAATATCCTACAAGCACATTTTATTACAAACCCTGCGGAGCCATGGTCAAAATTATTCAAATAAAAAAGTGACTAGCCAATATTGGCTAGACAAGCAGACGGATCAACTGATACACTGGAATCAGACTTTGAACAAGTCTGTTAACTGGTGGCTCCTCAGGTAACCCAACAATGGTACAAAAAAGTTGGTAACATCTGGCTCCAACTGTGGGACGTGTGCTCAATCTAACTCTTATGCAAGGAGAGCATACGAGAACCCCAGAATCTCTGGTTTGCACATTCTGTAAAAACATCTCAACTTAACAAGAAAAACCTCAGTAGCACAAGTTTTATGAAAAAGAGTCAATGATCCAAAAGTTTATTTATTCAAAAGAATGACAAAACTTAATTGAAAAAATTATTTATTCCTAAGTACAGAAAGAAAATGCTACAGTAAATGCTCACTTTAAGGAGCCTATTTTCCTACTCTAAGCATGGAAATAAAAACGGTTGTGTAATCATAAATCCAGTGTAGCCATCTAAGCATTTTATTAGTATAAAAAGGTTTCGCCTTGTCTTCGGTTACTAGCCAAAGTAAGGACACAATTTCCAGAAAATGCAAACCTGCGTGATAATCCAGAATGGGCGGGCTGGATGGGGAATCACAGGCATGAATAATGTCGTCAAACGTCTTCCCACACTGGTAGATGCTCACGCAGGATGCTTCTATCCATGACTGGATAGCGCTGATATACAAATCGGGATAATGCGGCAGGTCGACTACTCCATCATGCTGATCATCAAGGCTTATCAAATAATAACTCATTGTATAAGCCCCAAGGTGCTCCAAAACATAAGGAACATCTATATGTGAAGACGATGGCTAAAAAAAAAACTTCAACTAGTTGTATCCCATCTGATTCTTCACCGCACTGCTTTTTCAAATCCTTCTTACCGATCCTTAGATACAATTCTGACTGATCATATAAAAACTCTGACTGCTCTTCCTTATAACTTTCATAAGTCTCAGAAGAACAACTCCCCTTGCTGGATATATCATGGATGAGATTCTCAAAAATATTCTCAAAGGTATCATAGGTTGGATTTTCAATAAAAGTCCAATAGTCATCATCACCATCTATGTCAGATATGAGAGATGCCTCATCACTGGTATCAAGTCCATGTCTATACTTCTCATTTTGCTCAAAACCATCTTCTTCAAAAAGCTAGGTTTCAAAGATATCACAGGGGACCCAACTTTCCAAATATTTGTCATCCGGTGGAGTGCATGGAGGAATCTCATCACATGAAACATCTAAGATTGGATTTTTCATTGAATTCTCAAAGTTATCATCCATCTCAGATGTAAGGGATTCTTCCTCACTTTTATCACATCTGATTCTATATCCCTCCTCATGATCATAGTCATCTTCTTCAGAAAAAAGGTCACAAGGTAGTAAACCTTCCAAACTATCATCATTATGCTCATTAGTAGGATTAGTGCTAAAGTTTTTAGTGAGATCATCCAATTGCTGACTATAATCTTCAACTTGACCTCGGGTTTCTGTGGTGAAAGAGTGGAGCTGTCCAATTGTGTTAATGTATTCAGGCTCTCTTGAATATTGTTTTGTCTCTCTCCAACTTTCTCCGGAAATATCATGCATGCCATCTACATAGTTTATGTACTCAGGCTCGCTTGATGATGCTTTAGGACCACAACCCTCTGGAAAACCATGCTCCTGAACATAACATGCATAATAACAAGAAGATTCTCCATGAAGGTCTTCACATGCCCTGCAAAATGGCTTATATTGCTCAACCATGTTAGTGACCTCTAGCTGATGTGGAGGCCTCTGCTCATGGTTGGGAGGCTTTCTTTGCCAAGTTGTCTTGGCAAGAAAGGTTCTAGGAGTGGAGTGAGTTTGAGTTCTTTCCATTGTGATCACCCTATTTTGAATTTCTTTTAACTGCGCTGAGTGTTTCTGCTCTGCCTCCTCCATATTTTTCTTCATCTCCATCATTTGTTTTTCATAGGCATCCTTCATAGCTAATAAAGGATCCTTGTCTTTTGGTTCACTGATTTTCGACGAAGTTGAAGACTTTGAATAACCGTGGAGGTTAGATTCACCAGATGACTGCATGTTCAGATCAATCTTGATTGCCATCACCTGAGCATGGAGCAAGTTAGCAGGCTCCTTGTCTCTTATCTGGTACTGCATTTTGCCACTAAGTGCCTCAATGTAATAGACTAGGATGGTTGGTTTAGTTCGGGCATACTCAGTAGGGATGGCATTTGACAATTCCATGAACCTAGTATTGAATTTGTCCATTGTTTCTGTGTCTCTTTTCTTTATGTTGGTCAAGGACGCAAGTTGATGTTGAGGTTCTTTCTTTTCACCGAACTTGTTGGTGAAAGAAGTTTTGAAAACTGCTAGACTATTAAAGGAATTGTCTGGTAAATTGCTATACCAGTCGCCTGCCTTTCCATCCAAAGATAGAGCAAATAACTTCATATACACGTCATCATGTTGGCTGACCGGATCATTTATATAAGCGTTGATACACCTAGAAAAGTTCTTGAGGTGCATGGCGGAGGTAATGGCATCAGTGCCTGTATACATCAGGAGCTTCTCGACAGCTTTGTCTGGAAGACGGTGCGGTTGACCTGCTATCTGAGAAAAGTCAAGCTAAGTAAAATACTCGCCCATTATGTCAGAAACAGTGGTATTAGTGTTTTCAGGAAATAAAATGTGGATGTCTGAAACAGACTCAGATCCAAGTTCTGCAAGGATCCTGTGAGAAGATAGTTTGTTTAATCTCCTCCTTAAGACCTTTTCGGGGTCAGGGATGAAATCGACCAAACCTACAAAGTTTCTTCTAGTAGAATACCTTGAGGTGTTAACTGACAGTGGAGTCGCCAGGTGGACTTAAGTCTAATTTCAGAGAGTGATTGGACTAAAAATCTACCAAAAAGGATAAAAAGGTAAAAAACTAAAAGAAACAAAGGTCGTCCAGGAACAAAAAGATTTGTCCCCGACAGCAGCGCCAAAAGATATTGTCCGCCGATTGCACACCAGCAGCAGAAATCTTCCAAAAGCTATCTCCTCACTTGAGAAAGTGGGAGAGGTGTGACCTTGGGGGCAAGCACAGAGCTAGGTACTGTCACCTACTCCTAGCTCCTCCGTTTAGGCTAACTCCTAACGAAGCCAAGGGGGGTATTCCCTAACAAAGAGTTTTCTATGGCTCAATGTTTAAGTTAAGTTTTAAGATGTTTTGGATGCGGATGGGTGTTGTTTAGGAGTTACTTGTGATTATAAATGATTAAGTTTATGATTGTGACACGTAAATCAAAGCAATCCACGTTGCTAGCAAGAGATCATACAAATAAGCAAAAGATTCCAGAGTTTACTTAAGCATTCAGATATAATCAGCAAAAATAAACCATAGACAATTGATCAAGATAGAAGATTACTCAATTATAACGAAGGACCAGTGCCTTATGGATTCAAATAAATGCGTGAAATAAAGTCTAGGAATTAAGCTAGTGAATATTAGGTTTTGCAAGTGCTCTTGGTAGATTTTAAGAATTTTAAAGAATGCTCTTGATTAGGGTGTCAACGAAGGTTTGTCGACGCCGGGAGACTCTTCTAAGTTTCCTCCGTTTAAAACATGTCGAACCCGCCCAGTATCCCAGGCTGATATTGTCAAGTGACCAGCTAGCTGAGAATCTATGACAGCAGGAGGTTCCGACACCTCTACTAGGAAGTACTTTGGAAGAATCCCTACAACGCCGGTGCGTTGGTTACGGGGTGTTTAAGTGTTATTAGGTTACTCTTGCAGGGTTTAAAGATCCAGTGTCGTTTCTAGGTACTCCGATCTAGGATCAGTCAAAGCATACTCCGGCAAGGAGGGAGGGGGGTTAATTATTTAAAGGGGTGTGAGTTGCAAATTTTATTAAGTTAATTAATTAACACTCTCCGACAGAGAGCGCTCATGACCTCATCTTATGACAGTGGTTCAAGAGACTTAATTAATCTAGATGATACTAATGCAAGGGTTGTGCAAACCTAAGGTGCTCTCCGATAGAGAGTGCTATTGACTTGTGTTTCTGCAAGTTCAAGAGTCTTACTTATGGATGATTTGAATTAAACTAACACAATAATTAATATGAAAAGTGGTTGATTAAAACTCTCCGACAGAGAGCACTCTTGATCCACCTTATGGTGAGATTCAAGAGATTTTGGTTCTTCTTATGATTTAACAATTTATAACAAGATACCAACAAGCAATGATGAATCTAGCAATTAGTAAGAATGAAACTAAGTCTAATCAAAGAACTAAATTAATTGCTTAAGAAAAACTATACTAAGTAAATCATGAAAATGAACACAAAACACACTTCCCCAAAATAGGGGAAGTAGAAAAGGAAGGAGACTTCCTCCCACTCAACTCTTTTTATTAATCTTTTACAATGATGATGTGTTCTTTGCTTCTTTGAAGAACGGGGAAAGAAGGGGATGCAAGAAGAGGGATAGCAGTCTTTTTGTTCTTTTTGCACTCCTTGTTCGTTTGTAGCCTTTACGCTCTTCTTCACCTGTCTGCAATCTAAGAGCTCTAGACACACACTTGTTATGATATTAGTTGATCAAAAATAACTTGAAATTTAATCTATAAACTAGCTCAAAACATTTACCCAAACTCACCAAGAAGAAGGAAGAAAAGAGGCAAGAAAAAGGCAAGGCAAGAGGGGTGAAAGAGGGGTGGAAAGAGAGCAAAAGGCAAGTCAAAAGAAGGCTGGAAACTAAGTGAGAAAGAGGGCTGCAAAATGAGGGTGAAAAAGGCTGAAAGTACAGCCCAAAAGATGGTTGAAGAAAAGGTGGAAAAGGGCTGCAAAAAGTGGAAACAAAGAGGCAAAAGAGGGCTGTCCAAAAGGGTAAAAATGGGGAAAAGTGGACAGCGAACAAAAGGAAGGAAAGGCTGCAAATAAAAGGCCTAAAAGGCAGAAAATACAGCCCAAAAGATGGCCCAAAAAGAGGATGGAAAGAGGCTGCAAAAAGTGGAACAAAGAAGCAAAAGAGGGCTGTCCAAAAAGGCAAAAAGTGGGGAAAAGTGGACAGCGAACAAAAGGAAGTAAAGGCTGCAAATAAAAGGCCTAAAAGGCTGAAAATACAGCCCAAAAGATGGACCAAAAAGATGATGGAAAGGGGCTGCAAAAATTGGAAAAATGAGGCAAAAGAGGACTGTCCAAAAACGCAAAAAGTGGAGAAAAGTGGACAGCGAACTAAGGGAAGGAAAGGCTGAAAATAAAGCACAGGGCAGCCAATCGGGGCAAAGGCTAAGTGAATGAATGTTCACTTTAGCCCAAACGTGCCCTAATCCCAAGAAAATAAAGATTTTTTAATTTGAATGATGAATAAAAGCAAGGAGAGAGTGGTCAAACCTGTGGATCTTTTTAAAGCACTTGGATCTCATGAAGCATGCAATTACCGGAAAAGCGTACTTGACTCCAAGAGAAGAAGGTGCAGCTGAGCTCGAACTTCTGCTTGGTTCGATGGAAGGATCTGCAAAATAACACTCATAGACTTGCCATACAAAGATTAGATCATGTATTGTTCACAAATTGAAATAAAGAAGAGCATAAACTACAACTGAATAAAACAATGCTCTTTTTTAAATTCTAGAAGCAAATCAATAAACAGCTAACTTGCAAACCGCAAATACCTGTTCTTATGTGCATACAGAAGCCTTCTAAAGCAAAACATCATAATCTCAAATAAACAAGAAAGAACAGCATTAAAACAACATCACCTCATCCATCAAGTGCAATCATCCAAAGAATCACACCACATGAGCCTCCAAAGCCTTAATTTTATTCCAATGTTTGCATAGAAGCAACAAGCAATTACAAAAGTTTCACCAGAGTTTCTCTACACAAAAATCCCTCCTCAATAGAGCTGAAAGAACCTCTATTTAACAAATGAGAGAGTGCTAAAACCCTAAAACCAAAAAACCAACCCTAACCAGCTTAGCCACCGAACAAAGAGCCCAGACCAAAATTGGAGAACCGGGAGTGAGGGGAGGCCTCCACCCAGGCAAGGCGCCCCCACTCCAAACCTGTGTAGTGAAAACAAGCCAAGGATGAGGCCACACGTGTGAGTCTGGATGTAGGTAAGCTCATTCTTTAGGTCTGGCAGGAGCCTGAGCTAGGTTTGGGAAGCCCACTGATGGTGTAAGCTTCAGTCTTCACCTCGATCAATCACCGAACCAATGAGAACTCTCCATCTCATCTTTAGCTGGAGATGATATGTCTGATAACTGATAATAAATTAATTGCTCTCTTAATGATGACTGAAGCTAAGTTATGATAACTCCAATCATCATAAGTGTTCCATGAGATGTCATTCACTCTTTTATTTTATTAAATTTGGATTAATTTGGAGAGTTTTAGTTTTTTCCAAAATAATCATTTTTTTAATAAAAATCATTTTTTAATAAAAATCATTTTTTTACTAAAAATCATTTTTTACTCAAAACTAACTTTTTTGAGTAAAAATGCATTATGTGTCCGATTGCTGATCTGAAAGTTGGTTCTGACTGGCTGGCTGATCAAGAATGATTTTTGGCTTTAAGGTTAGAGCCTTCAATCACTGAATTCTGAGTCCGAATCACGAACGGTTTTTTTCCATTTAATTTATGGAAAAATTAACCCAAAAAACTTAAGAAAAGTAATTAAAAATTTAAAAATTTAAAAAATAATTTTTCACTGTTCGAAAAAGATTTTTTCGAAATTTTTTTTATGTGTCCAGATAACTTAGGACATGACCATGATCGATCTAAATAATGTCTAGTAGGTTTATAACACTCAGTTGGGCTCTAATAACCCCTCAAGGCCCAGAATTCAACATCAGGCATTCCAGCTTTGGAGGAAGCGGGAGAAAACCTCGTCAATTATACTCGGCTGAAGGCAAAGCATAATTGTCAGTGGCAAAAAACTCCCTGGAATACCCTATTTGAGATTCTACGTCTCAGGAGACCGAACCACTCAAAAATATCCTACTAGCACATTTTATTACAAACCCCGCGGACGGAAACATTGAAATCAACATTGGGACGGAAACAGAACCTAAAATTATAAAAATTGGAAAAGGTACTTCAGAAAAAGAAAGGAATAGCCTCATAAATCTAGTCAAAGAGTATAGGGATGTATTTGCCTTTACTTATGATGAGCTCAAAGCTTATAGGGAAGATGTATTTCAACATACTATTCCCCTAAAGCCAGAATGTCAAAAAGGCAAGCCTTTCAGACAAAAACTTAGGAAATAAATCCTAAGTTAGCACCAATCATCAAGAAGGAGTTGGCAGGAATAATAGCTCCCACTAGACATTCAACGTGGTGCTCTAACTTAGTCGTAGTTAGGAAGAAGAACGGGAGCATAAGAATATGTATAGATTTCAGGAATTTAAACATAGCATGTCAGAAGGACAATTACCCCCTCCCCAACATGGAGACCCTCCTCCAACGGGTCACTGGATCGAGCATGATGTCGATGCTGGATGGTTTTTCGGGCTATAATCAAATAGTCATTCAAGAGGAGGATAGGCATAAGACCACCTTCACAACTCCTTGGGGCACTTTTGAGTATCTGAGAATGCCCTTTGGCCTTTTAAACGCAGGAGCTACTTTCCGAAGGGCCATGGATTATGCTTTCAAGGAGTTGATTGGCAAAGTCATTGAGATCTATCAAGATGATCTCACTGTTTTTTCGAAGGAAAGATCCAGCCATGTTGGTCATCTCAGGCAGATTTTCGAGTGATGTAGGAAGTATGGCATTTCTCTGAATCCGGCTAAGTCGGTGTTAGGCATAGAAGAGGGAAAACTCTTAGGACATATCATCAACAAAGGCGATGTCAAAATTGATCCTAAGAGAGTAGAGGCCATAAAAAAGATCCCTCTCCCTAAGAATGTTAAATCCCTTTAGTCATTTAATGGTCATATCAATTTTATCAGGAGATTCATTCCAAACTTGGCAGAATTAATGAAACCCATGCAGGCCTTACTCAAGAAAAATGCTAAGTTTGTGTGGACCACTGAAGGAAGGAAAGCCTTTGATTCAATAAAGAATGCCATTACCAGGTCTCCGGTCTTAGTCAGCCTGGATTACGCAAAGGATTTCATGATCTTTTCATTTGCTTCTGAAGATACCATTGCCAGTGTGTTGCTCCAAAAGAACTTTAGAGGGTTCGAGCAGCCCATAGCATTTATGAGTAGAGCCTTGCAGAATTCTAAGAAATCCTATTATCCTATCCCACTCATCTGATTATTACCCACAGGGCAATGGACTTGCTAAGTCCACCAATAAAAATTTAATATCAATCCTCAAGAAGACTGTGGGGGATAATACGAGATCATGGGATAGTAAAATTAAGTATGTTGTGTGGGTGGATAGAATCACTAAGAAGAACTGAACTGGTAAATCACCTTTTGAGCTGGTGTATGGACTCACAGCCACCCTTCCGGTCAGTATGCAGATTCCGATCTTCAGGATGCTAAGTGAGTATGGCACAGAACAGGCAGAAATGGAGCAGAGAATAAACCAGATTATAGAATTGGATGAATCCTGAAGAGCTGCCCTCGATCAGTCACTCAAACATCAGGAAAGTATGAAGGGCACTTTTGATAAGTCAGCCAGGCCGAAAGCTTTCCAAATTGGAGATACTGTTCTCTTATGGGATAAGAGAAGGGAGAAGCCTAGAAAGCATGGGAAATTTGACAGCCTTTGGGAAGGCTCGTTTATCATCTCCGACACGGCTGGCACCAATTCTTTTTTCCTTAACACTATGGATGGAAAAATTTTAAACCTGCCCATGAATAGCCAACACTTGAAGCCTTTTTATCGAAACAACCTCCAAGATGACCAAGGGGTCATCACAGGGCTTTTCTAAACCCATCCTTGTTGTATTTCTATGTACTTTACTTTTGTATCATATGTTATGTATCATAACTTTGTACAATGTTGCATTAAAGCTCTTTCTTTTGTATACTAGCATTTGTATCATATTTCATTTTATATATGCCGAAAAAGAAAAAGTTTATTTCCATGTACTTTATTTCGAAAAAAGCAAAAAATATTTTTTGGTATTTTTTCATGGCATGTTTTTATCATATACATGGAACTGAGACACTTCTGTTTACATGCAGGTACCAGAGATTCCTGGATTCTTAGGCACTCTTTTTGATCAATAGATCAAGCAAGTACCTGTCCCACAATTGAAGCCAGATGTTACCAGCTTTTTTGTACCATATTTGGGTTACCTGGGGAGCCACCGGTTGACAGACTTGTTTAAAGTCTGATTCCAGTGTACCAGTTGATCTGTCTGCTTGTCTAGCCAATATGGGCTAGCCACTTTTTTATTTGAATAATTTTAACCATGGCTCCGCGGGGTTTGTAATAAAATGTGCTAGTAGGGTATTTTTGAGTGGTTTGGTGTCCTGAGACGTAGAATCTCAAATAAGGTATTGGAGTTTTTTGCCCCTAACAATTATGCTTTACCTTCAGCCGAGTATAATTGACGAGGTTTTCTCCCGCTTCTTCCAAAGTTGGAATGCCCGATGTTGAATTCTGGGCCTTGGGGGGTTATCAGAGCCCAACTGAGTGTTATAAACCTACTAGGCATTATTTAGATAGATCATGGTCATGTCCTAAGTCATCTGGACATAAAAAAATTTCGAAATAATCTTTTTCGAACGGGGAAATTTGTTTTTTTCAATTTTTTAATTTTTAATTACTTTTCCTAAGTTTTTTGGGTTAATTTTTCCATTAATTAAATGGAAAACACCCACTTGTAATAAATCAGTCATTCGAACTCCGAATTCAGTGATTGAAGGCTCTAACCTTAAGCCAAAAATCATTCTTGATCAGCCAGCCAGTCAAAACCAACTTTCAGATCAACAATCGGACACATAATGCATTTTTTCTCAAAAAAATCAGTTTTGAGGAAAAAAATGAATTTTAATTAAAAATGGTTATTTTGAAGAAAATTAAAACTCTCCAAATTAATCCAAATTTGGCGAAATAAAAGGCCAAATGACATCTCACCGGGCATTAATGAGCATTGGAATTAACGGAAAGTAGGTTCAGTCAGCATTTAATGACCTAAAGAACTTCCTAACCTAGCAGTTGCGCCACCCTTCAGTCAGGCTCACATGTGGGTGATGTGGTGAGCTCTCATTCGTCCGGTGTTTTGATCGAGGCTGAACTCAGGCTTACACTGATGACCACTAGGCAGTGGCTCCTCCAGACCTGACAAGGTAGGTTTCCAGACCTAACAGTTAGCTTTCCTATGCAGCAGGAAGTCTCCTGCTACCATTCACGCCCCTCCTCAGTTGGGTTGCGCCTTCCACATATGTGGCTTCATCTGAGGGTTGATTTAAGTGCTGAAGGTTGGAGTGGGAGCGCCTTGCCTGGGTGGAGGCCTCCCCTCACTCCCGGTTCTCCGACTTAAGTCTGACATCTCTGTTTAGTGACCAGGCTGATTAGGTTTTGAGATCTGGTTTTAGGGTTTTAGCACTCTCTCATTGTATAAATAGAGGCTCCTTTAGCCCTATTCGGATGGATTTTTGTGTAGAGAAACTCTAATGAAACTTTTGTAATTGCTTGTTGCTTCTATGCAACCATTGGAATAAAATTAAGGCTTTGGAGGCTCATGTGGTGTGATTCTTTGGATGATTGCACTTGATGGATGAGGTGATGTTGTTTTAATGCTTTTCTTTCTTGTCTATTTGAGATTATGATGTTATGCTTTAGAAGGCTTCTGTAAGCACATAAGAACAGGTATTTGCAGTTTGCAAGTTAACTGTTTATTGATTTACTTTTAAAATTTTAAAAAGACCATTGTTTTATTCAGTTATAGTTCATGCTCTTCTTTATTTCAATTTGTGAACAATACATGATCTAATCCTTTGTTTGGCAAGTCTATGAGTGTTATTTTGCAGATCCTTCCATCCAACAAAGCAGAAGTTCGAGCTCAGCTACATCTTCTTCTCTTGGAGTCAAGTACACTTTTTCAGTAATTGCATGCTTCACGAGATCCAAATGCTTTAAAAAGATCCACAGGTTTGACCATTCTCTCCTTACTTTTATTCATCTTTCAAATTAAAAAATATTTCTTTTCTTGGGTTTAGGGCACGTTTGGGCTAAAGTGAACATTCATTCACTTAGCCTTTGCCCCGGTTGGCTGCCTTATGCTTTATTTTCAGCCTTTCAGGCCTTTTATTTGCAGTCATTCCTTCATTTAGTTCGCTGTCCACTTTTCCCCATTTTCACCCTTTTGGACAGCCCTCTTTTGCCTCTTCGTTTCCACTTTTTGCAGCCCCCTTTCCATCCTCTTTTTCAACCATCTTTCGGGTTGTACTTTCAGCCTTTTTTACCCTCATTTGCAGCCCTCTTTCTTTGATTTGCAGCCCTATTTCTCACTTAGTTTCCAGCCTTCTCTGACTTGTCTTTTGCCCTCTTTTCACCCTTCTTCCACCCCTCTTGCCTTGCCTTTTTCTTGCCTCTTTTCTTCCTTTGTTTCGGTGAGTTTGGGCAAGTGTTTTTAGCTAGTTTGTAAATTAAATTTCAAGTTATTTTTTATCAACTAATATCATAACAAGTGTGTGTCTAGAGCTCTTAGATTGCAGACAAGTGAAGGAGAGCCCAAAGGCCACAAACAAGCAAGGAGTGCAAAAAGAACAAAAAGAATGCTATCCCTCTTCTTTCATCCCCTTCTTTCCCCATTCTTCCAAGAAACAGGGAACACATCATCATTGTAAAAGATTAATAAAAAGGGCTGAGTGGGAGCAAGTCTCTTTCCTTTTCTACTTCCCCTATTTTGGAGAAGTGTGTCTTGTGTTCATTTTCATAATTTACTTAGTATAGTTTTCCTTAAGCAATTAGTTTAGTTCTTTGATTAGACTTAGTTTCATTCTTACTAATTGCTAGATTCATCCTTGCTTTTTGGTATCTTGTTAAATAATTGTCAAATCATAAAAAGAACCAAAATCTCTTAAATCTCACCATAAGGTGGATCAAGAGTGCTCTCTGTCGGAGAGTTTAATAAACCACTTTCATCTTAATTGTTGTGTTTGTTTAATCAATTAATTATTTAAGACTCTTGAACTTGCAAAAACACAAGTCAAGAGCACTCACTATCGGAGAGCATTCTAGGTTTGCACAATCCCTGCATTAGCTTCATATAGATTAGCCAAGTCTCTTAAACCACTGTCATAAGACGGGGTCAAGAACGCTCTCTGTCGGAGAGTCTAATTAGTTGTTTTAATAAAATCTTAGACACGCATACCCCTTTAATTAATTAGCTCCCTTCCCTCCTTGCCGGAGTATGCTCTGACCGATCATAGATCGGAATACCCAGAAACGGCACTGGATCTTTAAACCCTACAAGAGTAATTTAATAACCCTTAAACACCCGTAACCAACGCACCGGCGTTGTAGGGATCCTTCCAAAGGACTTCCTATTAGAGGCACAGGAACCTCCCGCTGTCTTAGATTCCCAGCTAGCTGGTCACTTGACAATATCAGCCTGGGATACTGGGCGGGCCCGACATGTCTTAAACGGAGGAAACTTAGAAGAGTCTCCCGGCTTTGACAAACCTTCGTTGACACCCTAATCAAAAGCATTTTTTAAAAATTCTTAAAATCTTCCAAGAACACTTGCAAAACCTAATATTCACTAGCTTAATTTCTAGACTTTATTTCACGCATTTATTTGACTCCATAAGGCACTGGTCCTTCGTTATAATTGAGTAATCTTCTATCCTGATCAACTGTCTATGGTCTATTTTTGCTGATTATATTTAAATGCTTAAGTTACAAGTATGGAATATTTGCTTATCTTTCAGTCTCTTGCTAGCAACGTGGATTGCTCTGATTTACGTGTCACGTTCATAAACTTAATCATTTCTAATCACAAGTAACTCCTAAACAACACCCATCCGCATCCAAAACATTTAAAACTTAACTTAAACATTGAGCCATAGAAAACTCTTTGTTAGGGACTACCCCCCTTGGCTTCGTTAGGAGTTAGCCTAAACGGAGGAGCTAGGAGTAGGTGACAGTACCTAGCTCTGTGCTTGCCCCCAAGGTCACACCTCTCCCACTTTCCTAAGTGAGGAGACAGCTTTCGGAAGATTTCTGCAACTGGTGTGCAATCAACGGACAATAGATCCAAAATGGATGGTAGAGGGGCAAGCAACTAAGGGGTGGAACCACGACTGCCTAGACTCCCAAATGGATGGTTGTCACAGCAATCAAGGCAGCCTTCACTTTAGGTTATCCTAGTCCAAGACAACAATGGGGGAGACCCGGATCTGCTCCCGACAGGAGAGATTGAACCTAGACACCAGAAGAAGATCAGATGGGGCTTCAGAGTACTTAAGGTCAAGGTGAATGGGAAACCTAGCTCTAGGGTTTAGGTACTAGCAACTGTCTTGGGAAACGTAACTATGACAGGACGAGCACGAATAGAGTTGGGACTATCCAGTACCTAGAAATCAGACTCAATAAAAGTTGTTTGAGCTATCAGTGAATGTTGGTAGATGGAAAAGGCTAAGAGCCTAAGGGCAGCGCTAACTTGGAGATCAGTGCTTTGTATGCATTGGGCAATGGAGTCAGCAGTAAGACAACGTTTCAGGAAACCCACTTGGGAAACACCTTGATCTACAAAACCAGAAAGCAATTGGTCCAGAAAAGCCAAAGTACAGGAAACCCAGCTCAGTAGATAGCTAGCATTAGGGCCTAGGAAGAGAAATCTGAAGCTTTAGGGGGTACCGGAAGGCTGATGGCTCAGCGTTGAGAATGAGAAGAGATCAGGGAGACCTGATCTACAAGCCCAAATCAGGAAAACAGCAGGAAAATCAGATCTAGAAAAGTCAAAATCTGATGATGGGGCTAGGAGGCTGAAAACTGATTTTTTCAGATCTAGGGCAAACCAAGATGAATTAGCACTGCGTTGAGGGTGTTCTGGGATGCTTGGGGCCCGATCTATCAGCCTATCATGTCAGATTTCAGAAAAAAACCTACTTCCGGAAAAGGCCAATTTTCAATGAGGGTGCTAAGGCAGTTTCAGTCTATTTTTCAGATCCTGGTCAAACAATTGAGCCTCTTGACAGCGTTGGGGTTGATTTGGACTGCCCAAGACCCGATCTATCCGTCTATTAAGTCAGAAATAAAAAAAAACTTAAAACCCTAGCAGGTCAATTTTTCAATGGGGGGTTATGCAGTTTGCTGCTGAAAAGTCAGATCTAGGTCAATCTATGAGGAATTTGACCAGTGTTCCAGTTGATTTAGTTAGGGGGAGGCCCGATCTATGAAACCCAAAATTGGTTTGGCAAAAGATCGGACGATTCCCTGATTATTTGATTGTTTAAGTTTTTATGGTTTAGGACTTTTCAGAAAAATAGTTAAATTTCAGCAAGGCACAATGGAATAAGATCAGAAAGAAGAACTTACCTGTGTGGATCTTACCTAGATAAGCTTATAGAATTCTGTAACAGTGACAACCCTAGCTATCCTGATCAATCCTAGAAGATCCCCGTGATTTCTTTGGCATATTGCAACTCCAAGCCATCAAAGCACCCCCTACCCTGCATGAGCAAACGTCAACCATATCAGATTTGCACATACAAAATAAAGAAACTGAATGCTACAAGACAGTAAAATGAAGTAATCATAGATCGCAATGAAACTAATGAAAACCCCCTGATCCAAGACGAAGAGAACCGAGCAAGTTGAGGTCCCCCTACAAAAACGCTCCAGCCAAAACGCCCTCCTGTAGACAAAACAATGATAGCCACGAAAAAAAATAGATCTCACGAGAATTTCCACAATGCTAGTAAGCCGAAGACAAGCTAATCACCATTTGAGCACATCAGATGCAAAGCAAATCCAGAAAAATTTCCACAGAAAAAGTATTTCTATTATTCAGATCCAAGAGCCAAAGAGCCTTTACAAATGAGAAGCTCTCTCATTTTAATAGAAATGAGAGAACCGCAATCATAACCAAATCCTAACCACTTTCAAAACGAGTGGCTAAGATTAAAAGATACAATGTTCTAATCAATGGTTGAGATGAGTTTAACATACAATACATGGATCAATATAATTATAATTTACCAAAGTGGACTTAAACCACCCAAATAAAGGTAACCCACTCAACAAGAAATAAGTGAAAGCACATGGTGGGTCCAAGAAGTGTTTGACTAAATCCCTTTGGGTGTACCCATGGCACAATAAATAATATAACAATTTAAAATTTTGACTTTTGTGCCTCCTTGAGGAAATCGTGGGTCTCCCAAAAAGCTCCAAAAATATATATAAAATTTGCCCAAAAATAGGTGCAGGCCCCATAAAATGCTGAAACTGCTGGAGAAGGTGTGGAAGACATCACTCTCATCATTGTGACTCACCCCATGCCATTTCTTTGCCTCAGTAGCCCAAATCGATTTCTTCAATAGCCATTTGATCATTTTTTAATCTGCCTCGAGAAACGTGATACTGCTAAAACAGCCTCCTAGGGTGCCTACGTTGTCAAATTGAGCCCTCCAAGCTCTCTGGGATGGAGGCACAATGGTACAAAAAAGTGGCTGCACCCCCCTATGCCCATACAACGCCCTAGGAGATCCAACTGAAACATCTCCTTGCTCAAACAAACCAATCTGTGAAGAAAAATAGCATCAGAAAAGCAAAATAAGCCTCATCACATCTGTAAGTGCCCGGAACTGGAAATAAACTGTCTCATTGGACTCAAAGAGTCCCAATCCATCAAAGGTGTATACTCATACCCCTCATAGGTCTCTGTCTGATCATCAATCATAACCAATAATCAGACACCAATAATAACTCAGAATAGATCAATCTGCTGCAAGTGTTAAAAGGTTAAACCATGCTCTACAACTCATTCACGTAACAAAATCAACAAGTAGCATTCATTTCACTGGCGGTGCATCAACAAATACTTATAAATATCAGGCTTTATTTATTATTACTTAGACTCAGACTTTCAAGACTATACTCACTTCATAGCTGTAGTCATTTTGCTAGTGAAGGGTGAAAGGTGGAAATGACAAGGCTAAGACAAACGATGACCTCCTACTCAACATCATGACACTTTGGACAAAGAAAGGGAGAACTCACTATAACCAATACTGGACAAACAACAACACAAGGAATGGCAGTGCCTCACAAATGGATGAGTTGTTTAAAGAGTGCTTATTCAACTTAGGCATCATGTCTACATCAATCTTGATCCAATTTTATTAGGATGACATTTTATTCTGTGGCCTTTTTGGCCTATATGAACCCTTTGGGACTTCACCAGTGCTCAAAAGCACAGCTAATCGCAGCTTTCATCCGGGCCATATTTATTTTTAACAAGGTCAGCAATTCTTTGATATAACATTTTTTAACCATTGCTTTTTGGACCTTTTCTTATACTCTTCAAGGAGTATTTTAGCATTTCATTGCTCTTGCCCTTTTTACATATGTTAAGAAACACAGTTTTACAATTTTCATTTTCCATGGGCGCATATTTAATATTTCAATAAAAATAGTACATGAGCTTTCAGTTTTAGCCAACAACATCTCAAGTGACTAGAGGGAATTCTGCACAGTGCCAAACATTGAGACAACCGACCAGAATGATTTAGGCATACTATCCAACTTACCAAAGGCAAGTTTTGTCACCAACTCAGAGCCGAGACACAATGTAAACAGGGAGGCTTGTCCAACAAAGGTTCTAGCGGGGAAAAAGGTCCTCCATGCCACAAGTCAAGAAGTCAATCGGGTTGAAAATTAAACTGGAAAGTAATGGATGGATGAAGACAATGAAATGATGGAGCCAACACTAGCAAGTCAAAACAATGGTGGGAATGACTACCTCTATTCTCCCTAAGTAGTAAGGAGGGTAAAACCAATGAGTATAGATCAAGAACTTCAAAGCCAGAGTAAGGACATCAATACATAGTATAATATACAACCAAGTCCATATAAATAATAAATATGACCACCAGATCATAATACCACAAGTCAATATATGTCACAAAAATCAATATAAGAGCAATAATAACCATAACACCATATAAAATACTGAGTCATGTCCATGCAATATAATCCATCTGAAACTCCATATATCCAATGAGAAAGTACTGATATAACACCGGGCATCCACTGCTGCTCTGAAATAACATTAATGGCTATATCGGTCCTCAAATTTGAGTGTCCTGAGACTCAGTCCTGGCATGGGAGAGTACAATAGTCCACTAATACAAAAATGATCCATCAAAAATGCTCATCTTAGCATCTCATATGTAAGAGATCTGGCAAGAAAAATGTATTGTCTAAAAAATAGAATATGGCAGCTTGGCTACTATATATGTGATAACACGCTGAGTAGCTCTCATTGTTTCGCAGTAGTTGGAAAGTTATCGAACGCCTGACTACAAACCGGATTGTCCAACATGTATTTGAACAGAGCCTCTTGGAGTATTTTCGGTTATATTTCCATCTGGAAATCCCCCTCGCCTAATTAACAAGATCATTCATAAAACGTACATTAAAATTTGACCAAGTACATTTGCAAAACGATCTCACAAACATCCGAGACTTAGATTTTCAGCATCCTGACTCCATTTTTAGGCCTTCTATGAGGTTGAGAGTGGAGAAGAAATCCTTGGAGAAAACCATGTGGTTGGATGCTCCAAAATCAATCAAAAAAGTTGTCGACCAAGGGAGGCCAACTTTCAAGGCATGGCACCTCTCATAATGATCAGTTGATTTTCCATCATCATACTTCTTTGCTCTTTGTCGAAGAGCAATGTTATTCTACTTGAGGAGGGCAGTCAGCTGGTCTGTTTGCTTCTTCATACAAGAGTCTTCTGAATTAAAACCCCTCATACAATAGGGAGACATCTTCTTTTCAAACTTTGTCTTCTTCTTAGAACCCGAAGCTCCTTCAGAAATCTTCTAATTCTCTTTAGGCTTCGAATCAGATGCTTTAGACTCCTTCCATTAGGTCTCCCTTTAGTTTGCGCTTTGGTAGAGTCTATCACTAAGAGAGCTTGGTTTTTGGAAGTCTGCATGACTCCCATCTAGACCAACTTTTCTTGCTCCTGTATTAAGGGCTCGGCAAAGGAATCAAGTGAGGGCATCTTCCAATTGGGAATGGAAGCTCTTCCGGAATGGAAGATTGAGACAAATACAGAATACTCAGTACCTAGTTTGTCGAGTATGGAGAGCACATGTTGCTCATCCTTTCTTTCTATTCCGCACTGTCTGCATTGAAGTGCAAGAGACTTGAATTTAGTAAAGAATTGTTATATGGTCTCGAAACTGCTGGGATGTAAGGCTATCAACTCGTTCTCCAAAATGTATCCTCGAAGCTCATCTTGCTTGCCAAACAAGACTTCAAGCTTCTCCCAAGCTTCTTTGGGAGTCCTCAAACCTTCAAGGTGAAAGAGGAGATCTCTGAATTGTGAGTACATAGATAACCAAAAGCTTCATCTAAGCGGTTCAAAAACTTGTTTTTCTCAGCTGGATGATGAGGCTTAGCCTCCCTTCCAAGTATTATCCTGAAGTAGCCCTGCTTGCACAAGGAAACCTGCATATCTACCCTCCAATCAACATAATTGAAGGGTATTAGGATCCAAGGTGTGGAGGGTCGAGAATCCATAATTCTCATGTTGATCAGACAATATCTTCAATTCAAGCTACGTAGCACCTGTGGAAGAATCACTGCAAAACCAAAACCATTCGCACTTTATTAGAATCAAGCCTTCCCTCTCGACATGTACACTTTCTCAAGGTCCGTCATGCCCTCATCGCCACTTTGAATAAATTCAGAGGAAGCAAGGCACTCTTTGCGAGACTTCTGTTGAAACCCAGCTGCTTCTGGTGTACAATGGAGAGTACACAGAGTTGAAGCTTTCTTGAGATGGCTCTGATACCATATTAGAATTATTGTGTCATTAGATCTTCAAAGCAATGAGTGCAATCAGATTCTTAATTATTATGCAATGAAAAGGAATGAATAATACACACTGAACAAATCAAATCTCACGGGAAACAAATAAGTATTGCTCATATAATTACAGTATAAACTTCATTACATCCCAACAATATACAATGGTAATACATAAAGGAGAATTTGAATCATGAGAGATGAAGTCGAATCTACCAGATCAATCTCACTCAAGGCTGTTGGGAGCGGGGAGCAGGAGCGGGAGCAAAAAGCGAAAATTTCAAAACATTCCGATTTAGGAGCGTTTCGGGAGCGTTTTTAATATAATATATATTTTTATATATTTTGATGCATATATATTAAAAAAACATGTATTATACCAAATTAGCTATAGAAAACATAGATATAACCATTAATACACATGTCACATATAACATCAATCATCTAGGAGCTATGACTTGTAGCATTGTCATCAAATGATCAATCATCAACAACATCAATCTTCAAATTTCAACATATAATATTTTCTATCAACAAACTCTAACAGTCTAGACTCTAACAGATAACATCAACCATCAAATGAACCGAAGCATCATAATATCATATTCAATACCAAAGAGTTGTATAATAATAAGACGATAAGAATCAAGATGCAGTCAACAATTTAAAGTTCGAACTTCAAACTTTAAAGTAGGCCATAATGTTTACAAAATAGGCCATAATAAACATGAAATGCAAAGTATTATGATACTATCTACTAATTTTTCCTCTTGCCACGAGAAACTTCCAATTTTTTTCCTCGTGTTCTAGGTGGAATAGGAGCTAGTGGAAGTGATCGTGGAACACGAGAAGAAGATGAATGGCCCCCACGGATTGTCGGACGTTGTGAAGCTAAAGGAAAAACTCTTGCATCTGTAAACCTGCTGGTGGTTGGGGGTGGCATCTTTGATGTATGAATCGGAGGAGGATCACCCTCATGATCACCCAATAGTTCATCCTCCAAGCACTCTAATGCAATGGCTCCATCCTCCACATTAGCCTCCTCTTGATTGTTGTCCCAAGTCAAAAAAGTTCTATCATTCTTGGTCGCTTCACAATAATGAGACAACAACCTCAAGTTGTAGTGCACATAAACCAAACTTTCGGCCCGTTCTGTATATTCAAACTATTTCTCTTGATGTTGTGGATGAAGCTGTAAGTGCTCCAACACCTCTCTGCAAAAGAACTATTGACCAATGTTACCAACATCGGCCGAGAAATCGCGAGTTTTTCAACTCGAAAAAATCGCTGAAAAAATTGAAGCGATTTTTTCCCGATTTTTTGCCGATTTTTGCCCGATTTTTTTCTGATTTATCCCGAGATATTGCCGATTTTTTCGAGGTGATCTTTTCGCGATATATTGCTGATTTTTTCCCGATTTATCCCAAGATATTCCCAATTTTTTCTAAAGCTGAAATTGAATATTTTTGTATTTTTTTAAGTTTGTCGATTTATTGCGGATGTTTGCCGATGTGTTGCCGAGATATCCCGAAACGATGTTTCCTGGACCCTGTCGATTTTTTCGTCGTGCCGATGTTTGCAACACTGCTATTGATAACCTATGAAAGCACCCTCATCGCCAATTTATGCAAATATGTGGCACCACTACCATACATGTCCCACCAAGGGATAGGATCCAACCTCTCTCGATCTTTGGTTGCATGCCAGGTACCAAAGACTCCATGTTCATTGATGTATTGGCTCAATTCACTCCGTACTTGAGCACGCTCCTCATTAGGGACCAACTTGTCTAATGCAAGCATATACCCATTTTACACCTCTGGATCTGTGTGTGGTCTTTTCCTAACTCCACTACCAGGTGCAGGTTGGGCCAACCAAGATGGAGAATAATATTTTGGGGTAAGGACATATGCAAGGGCATGGAGTGGAACATTCAAATTATCCCACCTTTTGACCACATGTTTATGAATATGGTCATACAAGATTGCATCTCTTTGCTCAACAATGTCTTTGATATGACCAAGCATGCTATCCATTTGCTCATACACCTCCCCAATCACCGCCAGATCTGTATCTGCAAAATGAATCATATTATAAACGGGCTTGGTGAACTATAGAACATATTTAACCTGTGTCCAGAAATGACCATCAAGAGAACGGTGTCCTCCACATCCTGAAAGTCATGTCTATCAGATGCGCTTGCAACTCTGCCTTTCAATCTCTGCCATGAATCACTTAATACCATATTAGCCAATGCCTCTCTTACCTTCAAAAGCCTCCTGAAGGTGAGGTAGTAGCTACCAAATCTAATCTTCACAATGTTCAATAGCTCCAACCTAGAGTGATTGTGAAAAATGTGGTGTGCCATGCTTTGATTGGTGATAAATTTTATCATTTTCTTACCTCTCTTGTACAAGGCACCAATCCATCGGTAACTAGGGTCATTCATCTTAACAATATCCTGCATCAAAAGGTTCAATGTGTGAACCAAACACCTTGACCAAAATATGTTGGTATACTTATCCTCTATGATTGCTCCTGCTGCCTTGCAATTAGCAGCATTATCTATGATGACTTGAATGACATTGTATGGCCCAATCGTTTCAATGGTGTCAAGTAAAGGTTGTGCAATATTGATAACAGTCTTGTAGCGATCTGAGTAGTCATGAGCTGAAAGGAAGACCGCACCACTAGCAGACACACCAAGAATATTTATCAATGGCTTGCCTTTAACATTTGTCCACCCATCCGATACAATGGATACCCCATATAACGACCAATCATTTGTAAACTTTCCAAAAGCACTATTGATTTTGCCTCTTTCCTTGTCAAGTCCCTGTTACCAACTTTTTTGTACCATAGTTGGGTTACCTGAGGAGCCATCGGTTGACAGACTTGTTCAAATTCTAATTCCAGTGTATCAGTTGATCCGTCTGCTTGTCTAGCCAATATTGGCTAGTCACTTTTTTATTTGAATAATTTTGACCATGGCCCCGCGGGGTTTGTAATAAAATGTGCTAGTAGGATATTTTTGAGTGGTTCAGTCTCCTAAGATGTAGAATCTCAAATAGGGTATTCCAGGGAGTTTTTTGCCCCTGACAATTATGCTTTGCCTTCAGCCGAGTATAATTGACGAGGTTTTCTCCCGCTTCCTCCAAAGCTGGAATGCCCGATGTTGAATTCTGGGCCTTGGGGGGTTATTAGAGCCCAATTGAGTGTTATAAGCCTACTAGACATTATTTAGATAGATCATGGTCATGTCCTAAGTCATCTGGACATATAAAAAAATTTCCAAAAAATCTTTTTCGAACAGTGAAAAAATTATTATTTTTTTTTAATTTTAAATTTTTAATTACTTTTCCTAAGTTTTTTGGGTTAATTTTTCCATTAATTAAATGGAAAAAACCCGTTCGTGGTAAATAAGCCATCCGAACTCCAAATTCAGTGATTGAAGGCTCTAACCTTAAGCCAAAAATCATTATTGATCAGCCAGCCAGTCAGAACCAACTCTCAGATCAACAATCGGACACATAATGCCTTTTTACTCAAAAAAAGTCAGTTTTGAGTAAAAAACTGAATTTTTATTAAAAAATGATTATTTTGGAGAAAATTAAAACTCTCCAAATTAATCCAAATTCAGTGAAATAAAAGGCTAAATGACATCTCATGGAGCACTTATGATGATTGGAGTTATCATAACTCAGCTTCAGCCATCATTAAGAGAGCAATTAATTTATTATCAGTTAGCAGACATGTCATCTCCAGCTAAAAATGAGATGGAGAGCACTCATTGGTCCGGTGATTTGATCGAGGTGAAGACTAAAGCTTGCACCATCAGTGGGCTTCCCAAAATTAACAAAGGCTCCAGCCAGACCTAAGGATGAGCTTACCTACATCACACGTGTGGCCTCATCCTTGGCTTGTTTTCAATGCACAAGTTTGGAGTGGGGGCGCCTTGCTTGGGTAGAGGCCTCCCCTCACTCTCGGTTTTCCGGTTTAGGTCTGAGCTCTTTGTTAGGTGGCTACGCTGGTTAGGGTTGGTTTTTTGGTTTTAGCACTCTCTCATTTGTTAAAATAGAGGCTCTTTCAGCTCTATTGCAGAGAAGAGTTTGGCATAGAAACTCTATTGAATTGTGTAAGCTTCTCTTGTTAATAAAATATTGAGACTTTGGAGGTCACTTGATGGGCTTTTGGCATTGTGTCTTCATCATATGTGAAGGATTGCATCTAGCAGGAGCTTTCGGCATCTAATACCTTCACCATACAAGTGTTCCATTATTAATATTTTTGTTTGCAGGGTTGCAAGCGGTTCCGGATCTTTCTTGCCTTCTCCAAACAAACTTCAAAAAATTCTACTGATTACTTTGATTGCTACAAGTGGATCTCTATTTTCAAGGTTCTATCTTACCTCTTTTCCACTTTTGTAGAAGTTATCAAGTCATTTAAATCTTTATTTTAAGCTTGCTTGGCTTCTACTAAGTTAGATCTAGGCCTTCTAACCTTAGATCTACTTTTTCAAAGCTAGATCCATCTTTCTAAAGGTCCATTTTTAAAGATCTAGTTTCATTTCTTTTTTTCTTTTTACCTTGGAAAACGTGCACGAGTTTTCTCGAGAAAACGTGTAAATTTTCCAATTTTTAGGCTTGCTGGTTTTCTGTATTTTTCATTAATTCTAAATTCTGGAAATTCATTAAAAAATCAGAAAATTTTCAAAATTTTTCAAAAATTTTATTTTTTTTAAATTTGACTTTTTCTCGAAAAATGTGCCATTTCAAGCTCGCTGTTTTTTGGGCTGATTTTTGGCTTTTTTCTGTTAATTCTAAATTCTGGAAATTCATTAAAAATCATAAAATTTTCAAAAATTTTCAATTTTTTTTTTTACTTTTTCACGAAAAACGTGCAATTTTGTACTTGCTGTTTTTTTACTGATTTTCTGCTATTTTTTAGATTCTGGAAATTAGCCTAAAATGTTAAAAAATCTTTAATTTTAAATTCGCAAAAAATTCCAAATCGTTTCGCCAAAAATCGTGTATTTTACATAAAAAACGGTGAGTTTGCTTAATCCTTTCCAAGTTTTGATTTTGAGTCTCATTCCATTGTTTTGATCTTCTATTTCATCTCATAAGGCACTTGTCTTCTCATCCACTTAATCTTTTCGAATCACAGGTTAAATTTGGTTTCCTAACACTCTCACTAGTCCTTGTTTAGAGCTCTTATCCACAGGTGAACCAAAAGCAAAACCAAACAAGAAAGAGAAAGCAGAACTAGATCCAAAGACAAGGATCCAAAGCCAAAAAAGAAGTCATTCTCCTTTGTACGAACTCATAAGAGTTTTTCATTTTTACTTAAGTTACTTCTCAAAGTCCTGACAAGGACTAAGTTCCAAAGGCATTTGTACTTCATTAATAAAACAAGGCTAAGTGGGATAGGGCCTCCCATACTTGGTTTTTCTTCTCCATTTGGGGAAGAGTGTTTTTTGTTCTTAGTTTAGATTTATTTCGAGTACTTGGAGTAGTTTCATTTTTTTTGCAAAGTAGATACTAATTGTTAGATTAGCCCATTTTGTTTCATTAACTAGGTTGATTACTTCATCTTTTAATTTTTTGTACCTTTCATAAGTAATTCAACTGTTTAAAGTAGAAATCTCTTGAATCTCACTTTGTAGATCAAGAGTGCTCTCTATCGGAGAGTTGTCTTTTCATTGTTTAATAAGTTAATCAATTAATCTTGAAAGTCTCGTGAACTTGCCGTAATCCAAGTCAAGAGCACTCTCTATCGGAGAGCATTCCCACTGCATATCCTTGCATCAAGCATATAGATTGGCTAAGTCTCTTGAACCACTGTCCTAAGACGAGGTCAAAAGCGCTCTCTATCGGAGAGTTTTAATTAATTAACTTAATAAAATTCGCAACTCACATCCCTTTAATTAATTAACCCCCTTCCCTCCTTGCCGGAGTATGCTCTGACCGATCTTCGATCGGAATACCCAAAAACGGTATTGGATCTCTAAACCCCACAAGAGGAACTTAACTAAAACTTTTCCCCATAACCAACGCACCGGCGTTGTTCGATAAATATCAAGGCATGTGGGCAAATTCCAAGTGTGGGCGCCGAGCTACCTAATCTGGGCAATGGTAGTTAAGTTATTGAACACTTACCTTTGACCCCAGACAGGTCCGTCATGTCTTCGAACGGAGCCACTGAAGGTATTACCGGTTATGACATCCAGCCACCATAAGTGAAGATCACAAACAAAAAACTCTTAAAACTTACCAAGAGCACTTGCAAAACCTAACATTCACTGGCATCTTTTGGGATCCACATATTTACACTCAAAACATCTCTGATAAGTTGACTCCATAGGCACTGGTCCCATCTTTTAGCATTGTTGATAATCTGGGCCATTTGTCCATCGAATGTTTGATTATAAATCATATCTATGAATGCTTTATCTATTTCGTGAAGCTCTCAAATATTTGTCTATCTTTCAATTCCAGTGATAGCAACGTGGATTGCTTTGTCTTGTGTTAAATTCATCACATTAATCATCTTAAATCACAATAACTCCTAAACAACACCCATCCGCATCCGAAACATCTAAAAATTAACTTAAACATTGAGCCATAGAAAACTCTTTGTTAGGGACTACCCCCCTTGGCTTTGTTAGGAGTTAGCCTAAACGGAGGAGCTAGGAGTAGGTGACAGTACCTAGCTCTGTGCTTGCCCCCAAGGTCACACCTCTCCCACTTTCTCAAGTGAGGAGACAGCTTTCAGAAGATTTCTGATGCTGGTGTGCAATCGGCGGACAACAGTCCCATAGTTCTAGCTTTGTCATACCCAGGGCTTCTATATCCTTTAGGGGCACCATTGATGGCTTATACAATTTCATGCCAATAGGGTGAGCGAAGAACATTGAATTGCACACCACATGCATAGAGAAACCTGTAAACTTTTGCATCCACATCATCTCTGCAACAAAGGTTAAGGAAATCTGATAATGTTTTTCGCATAGGGGAGAATCCACTAGAATGGGTGGATGATGATCCAGATCCACCACTAAACATTCTCTTTGGGGATTCAGATTCGACCCTTGATCTCTTGGAATTGTTTTGAGCGACCTCCTCTTCCATCTTGTATTTGTTTCTTTCTTTCCCTGGCACTTTGTCACATGTTTTTACTCCAGTACTTTTACCTTGATCACATGGCATAATCCCACACAAATGCTTTCTCACACGAGTATATGAACCTGTGTAAGTTTTATTACAATGGAGGCATGTAAACTTTCTGGTTCCACCCCATCTCCCTCCCCCAAGCCTTGTCACATACTTCCACAAAGGTGTTGTCTTTTTTTGGCCCCTCATCACTCTCAATCTCCTCCTCCTCCTCCTCCTCTTCCTCTTCCTCCTCCTCTCCATGGTATGTGCGGCTCCCTATCTCTTCATCCTCATCATTGCCACCACCAAATCTACTTCCCACCACCACCATCATGAGAAGAATCGGAACCAACCACACAAACCACATACCCATCATGCTTGTTGATTCAATATGAGAATCACTTCTTGCCTACAATAAAATGATGGAGAAGAAGAAATTGGAAAGGGTAGGAAAAAAACACATACAAGATTTAAAATTTTAACATAGTGAAATATTTTTTTCAAAAACCAACAAAGATTAGGATTTTAGAGCCTACCTCTTTAGCTCTTCAAGGATGGTTGAATGTCTCTATGGAAGCCTTCAATCTTCCTCCCAAGCTCTCACAAATAGAAGCTTTCAATCTCCCCTCCAATCCCCCTTCCAAGATCCTACAAATTTGCTCTCAAACTACTAGCAAAGCCACTCAAAGCACTAGCAAGAAAAAAGAAAACAAGAAAATGAACAATAGAATGAGTCCAAATAGAGGCCAATAGTGTTTATAAACACTAATTAAACCCTAGGCAACCATCAAAAACAATTTTTTTTTCCAAAAAAAAAGAGAAATTGTTTTTCCTTCACGCAGAATCGGTCAAGGGGCGATTTGGGGAGCGTTTTTTTGGTTGAGGAATCGCTCCAGGAGCGTCGATTCCAAATCGATTCCCTCAAAAATTCCTAAATTTCAAGGAGCATTTTTTTGTACGAATCGCGATTACGAAAATCGCTCCCGAGAGGAATCGATGAGGAAACGCGATTCCGGGAGCGCGAATCGGGAGCGATTCGTGAGGGGGAGGAGCAATTACCCGCAGCTTAGATCTCACAGCATGGCTAACTAGAAGTGTCTAAATCACTATCGAAGCTGAGTAGCTAAGCTCCAGTTGTCTCATTCAGTCTCTCAATCAGTAATAATCAATTAAACTAGTCAAACTGAGGTGGTCGATGAGAAGTAGGTGAGAATAGTCGCCTATCCACATGCAGCCATGCAAGACTGGCACTAACTGAACTGGAGGACATTTAACTGAATGTAACTAAAGCATAACTAAGCTCAATTAGTTACCAACTGCCAACAACTGAAGGAGGTTGGCGTCGGTGTTAGTTTTTATAACTCAGTTGGTCCTTCCCCAAGATTTTGATGTCACATGGGGGGGCATAAGTTGTACTTTTTCCTAGTGAACTTTTAAATGTAAAGTGTGTTTTTATATTATTAAAGTGACTTTGTACTTTATAAACTTAAAGTGAGTTTAAGTTGTGGGACCCAAAAAATTCATTTAATGTATTTAATAAAGTGAATATGTGCATTAAATGAGAGCCCTCAGATAAAGCTAATCTCATCCTTTGATTAAGTTGGATGAGTTAGTTAGGGTAGTTTTGGGTGAGATAAAGTATAAAAGAATGCCTAGGGAAATCATAAAGAACATCACATCAGAAGAAGAAGACAAGAGAGAGAGAGAAAGAAATTAATTTCAAGAAGGAAATTTCTGATTTATGAGAGAGAGACTGATCTTCAATCTAAAGGCAGGATTCCCAAGAAATCTGAAATTCATTGACTGTACAGACAAATTCGTACATGCATTAATGTTGACCGTACATGCACAGAAATCGAGGCAGATTGGCAGGAAGGATTTACGAGACAGAAATTTCTGCATTTAATGCTGGAAGAATCCGTACAATCTGTACTTGGCACGAATTTCGAGAAATCTACTATACAGTTCGCACGTGTGGATTGGCTGTGAGTATTCTAGCACGTTTTTCAATGCAGTTTTTCAAATAAGGGTTTCTGAAATTATTTTGGTGCTGTAGAAATTCTGAGTTGTTGAATTTCTAATTTCTCTCATAAATAAAACTATTTCTCTGGGTTTTCCTCTGGTGAGGTTTTTCCCTAGGCTTGGCCCTAAATTTCTATGTTATCATTTGTATTCAGTTTGAAGTTGAATGCATTGGTGTTTATACTTAAGACTTTCGGATAAATTCATCTCATAAATTTTTAAGTTTAGACAAGTTATAAATCTGATTTGCATTCAAGTGTTTGATAAAAGTCCTACATGAGATAGTGTAATTGGTTATCAAATTTCTTCATGGTATCATAGCGTGATTGCTGAAGGTGTGTTAAGTTGTGTGATACAGAACAGTATAGATTCAAGTAAGGGTCAGTTAAAGTTTATCAATTGAACTCATGACCTCAACAGGATTGCCGTATGAAGACAGACTGGATGGGTATGATAATTTCAGCCCTTGTAAAGAGCGCATAACCATATTGTTCAAAGAGTTGGAGCTATGGGATATTGTTGGTGCTTCAGACAACATCACAGTTCCCATGGATGCTGCTTTGAAGACTTCTTTTGACAAGAAAGACATCAAAGCATAGTGAATCTCTTTGGACTCTATAAAAGATCATGTGATACCTCATGTCACAGGTAAGACACATGCTTTTGATATTTGGAAATCTTTATGTACTCTTTATCAAAGTAAGATGACTGATGACTGATGTTGATACAGTAACCACTTATCTCACAAAAATTTCTCAAGTTAGAGATGAACTTGGTGTTGCTGGTGAGAAAGTGGAAGATGAAGAGCTTGTTAGATATGCTCTTAATGGATTCACTGCAAAATGGCACATATTTGTGCAAGGAGTAGTTTCCAGAGAGAAACTTCCTGATTGGACAAGGTTATGGGATGACTTTGCTCAAGAAGAGACTCGGGAGGGGGCATTCCAGAATGGCACTCAGAGTAGTGAAGAAAATGTAGCCCTTCTTATCAAAGGAAAAGGTAAAGTGGGGAAGAAAAGGGAGAAAGACCTTAGTAAAGTTGGGTGCTATAACTGCAACAAGTTTGGCCACTATGCTAGTCAATGTCCTAAGAAGAAGAATGAAGACAAAGAGGGAGCAGCATCAGCAGAAGTACTAGATTTTGCTACGAAATTTGAAAAGAAATTTTCTTTGGCATCAGTTGAGACTAGTATAAATAGTTCAGTAGATTTCCATGACACATGGATAGATGACAACGGATCAACTAGCCATATGACCGGAAAGTATGGACTTTTTTAGAGGATAGAAGAAATTACTCCAAGACACTTTGTTGAAACAGATACTAGAAATCCTCAGGCAGAAATAAGAGGAGTTGGAACTGTGAAATTCCAACTAGATCTAGGAAATGTTCTTGAAGTAAACAAAGTACAGTTTGTTCCAAACATGAAAGTTAGCAAACTTTCTATGTCATCATTGGAGGATGACAGGTGTGGACTCTTTGTCAAGACAAGACAAATATTTATGTATCAGATATAGAACCCAGTTGGTACCACAATTTTACTTGGGAATAGAAGAGAGACTTTATTTTCTGCAAGGAGAAGTGATGTTTCCAGGGTCAGGTGGATGGTTATCTGAGACTGAATTTGAAGATGAGGCAGTGGATGCACAGATGATGCCTTCAAATGAGGAGAGTTGTACTGGTAGGAGACTCAGCCAGTATGAAGGTTGTGAGCAGAGGCAGGACAATTCTCAGATTAGAGTTGTTTTTCGACATGGATTTCCAAGTCACATTCCAGAGCAAGAGGGATCTTCTTCAGAGGACAGAGACCCAGGTGGTGGAGATACAAGCATTGTCGGAAGGACCTCCCTCATTAAGAGGGAGTGTTAGTTTTTATAACCCAGATGGTCCTTCCCCATGATTTTGATGTCACATGGGGGGCATAAGTTGTATTTTTTCCTAGTGAACTTTTTAATGTAGAGTGTGTTTTTATATTATTAAAGTGACTTTGTACTTTATAAACTTAAAGTGAGTTTAAGTTGTGGGACCCAAAAAGTTCATTTAATGTATTTAGTAAAGTGAATATATGTATTAAATGAGAGCCCTCAGATAAAGCTGAACTCATCCTTTGATTAAGTTGTTTGAGCTAGTTATGGTAGTTTTGGGTGAGATAAAGTATAAAAGAATGCCTAGGGAAATCAAAAAGAACATCACATCAGAAGAAGAAGAAGACAAGAGAGAGAGAGAAAGAAATCAATTTCAAGAAGGAAATTTCTGATTTATGAGAGAGAGATTGATCTTCAATCTGAAGGCACGATTCCCAAGAAATATGAAATTCATTGACCGTACAACCATTAATGTTGACTATACATGCACAGAAATCGAGGCAAATTGGCAGGAAGGATTTACGAGACAAAAATTTCTGCATTTAATGCTGGCATAATCCGTACAGTCTGTACCTTGCACGAATTCCAAGAAATCAGCTGTATAGTTCGCACGTGTGGGTTGGCTGTGAGTATTCTGGCATGTTTTTCAATGCAGTTTTTCAGATAAGGGTTTCTGAAATTATTTTGGTGCTGTAGAAATTCTAAGTTGTTGAATTTCTAATTTCTCTCATAAATAAAAACCTTTCTTTGGGTTTTCCTCTAGTGAGGTTTTGCCTTGGGCTTGGCCCTAAATTTCATTGTTATCATTTTTATTCAGTTTGAAGTTGAATGCATTGGTGTTTATACTTAAGACTTTCGGATAAATTCATCTCATGAATTTTTTAAGTTCAGACAAGTTATAAATCATATTTGCATTCAAGTGTTTGATAAAAGTCCTAAATGAGATAGTGTGATTGTTTATCAAATTTCTTCATGGTATCAAAGCGTGATTCTTGAATGTGTGGTAAGTTGTGTGATACATAACAGTATAGATTCAAGTCAGGATCAGTTAAATTTTATCAGTTGAAGTCATGACCTCAGCAAGATTGTGGTATGAAGACAGACTGGATGGGTCTAATAATTTCAACCCTTGGAAAGAGCGCATAACAATATTGTTCAAAGAGTTGGAGCTATGGGATATTGTTGGTGCTTCAGACACCATCACAGTTCCCATAAATGCTGCTTTGAAGACTTCTTTTGACAAGAAAGACATCAAAGCACAGAGAATCTTTTTGGACTCTATAAAAGATCATGTGATACCTCATGTCACAGGTAAGACACATGCTTTTGATATTTGGAAAGCTTTATGTACTCTATATCAAAGTAAGAATCAGAATAGAAAGATGGTTCTTAGAGAAAAACTGAGGAATACCAAGATGACGAATGTCGATACAATAACCACTTATCTCTCAAAAATTTCTCAAGTTAGAGATGAACTTGGTGTTGCTAGTGAGAAAGTGGAAGATGAAGAGCTTGTTAGATATGCTCTTAATGGATTCACTGCAAAATGGCACACATTTGTGCAAGGAGTAGTTTCCAGAGAGAAACTTCATGATTGGACAAGGTTATGGGATGACTTTGTTCAAGAAGAGACTTGGGAGGGGACATTCTAGAATGGCACTCAGAGCAGTGAAGAAAATGTAGCCCTTCTTATCAAAGGAAAAGGTAAAGTGGGGAAGAAAAGGGAGAAAGACCTCAGTAAGGTTGGGTGCTATAATTGCAACAAGTTTGGCCACTATGCTAGTCAATGTCCTAAGAAGAAGGATGAAGACAAAGAGGGAGCAGCATCAACAGAAGTACTAGATTTTGCTACCAAATTTGAAAAGGAATTTTCTTTGGCATCAGTTGAGACTAGTATAAATAGTTTAGTAGATTACCATGACACATGGATAGTTGACAACGGGTCAACTAGCCATATGACACAAAAGAATGGAGTTTTTCAGAGGATAGAAGTAATTACTCCCGGACACTTTGTTGAAACAGATAGTAGAAATCCTCAGTCAGAAATAAGAGGAGTTGGAACTGTGAAATTTCAACTAGATCTAGGAAATGTTCTTGAAGTAAACAGGGTACTATTTGTTCCAAGCATGAAAGTTAGCAGACTTTCTATGTCATCATTGGAGGATGACAGGTATGGACTCTTTGTCAAGACAAGACAAATATTTCTATATCAGATACAAAACCCAGTTGGCACCACAATTTTACTTGGGAGTAGAAGAGAGACTTTATTTTCTACAAGGAGAAGTGATGTTTCCAGGGTCAGGTGGATGGTTATCTGAGACTGAATCTGAAGATGAGGCAGCAGATGCACAAATGATACCTTTAGATGAGGAGAGTTGTACTAGTAGGAGACTTGGCCAGTATGGAGGTTGTGAGCAGAGGCAGGACAATTCTCAGATTATAGTTGTTTTTCGACATGGATTTCCAGGTCACATTCCAGAGCAAGAGGGAGCTTCTTCAGAGGACCGAGACCCAAGTGGTGGAGATACAGGCATTGTCGGAAGGACCTCCCTCGTTAAGAGGGAGTGTTATTTTTTATAACTCAGGTTGTCCTTCCCCATGATTTTGATGTCACATGGGGGGACATAAGTTGTATTTTTTCCTAGTGAACTTTGTAATGTAAAGTGTGTTTTTATATTATTAAAGTGACTTTGTACTTTATAAACTTAAAGTGAATTTAAGTTGTGGGACCCAAAAAGTTCATTTAATATATTTAATAAAGTGAATATGTGCATTAAATGAGAGCCCTCAGATAAAGCTAAACGCATCCTTTGATTAAGTTGGTTGAGTTAGTTAGGGTAGTTTTGGATGAGATAAAGTATAAAAGAATGCTTAGGGAAATCAGAAAGAACATCACATCAGAAGAAGAAGAAGAAGACAAGAGAGAGAGAGAAAGAAATTAATTTGAAGAAGGAAATTTCTGATTTATGAGAGAGAGACTGATCTTCAATCTAAAGGCACGATTCCCAAGAAATCTGAAATTCATTGACCGTACAGCCATTAATGTTGACCGTACATGCACAGAAGTTGAGGCAGATTGGCAGCATGGATTTACGAGACAGAAATTTCTACATTTACTGCTGGCAGAATCCGTACAATCTGTACTTGGCATGAATTTCGAGAAATCTGTTGTACAGTTCGCACGTGTGGGTTGGTTGTGAGTATTCTAACACGTTTTTCAATGCAATTTTTCAGATAAGGGTTTCTAAAATTATTTTGGTGCTATAGAAATTTGGAGTTGTTAAATTTATAATTTCTCTCATAAATAAAATTCTTTCTCTGGGTTTTCCTTTGGTGAGGTTTTTCCCTAGGCTTGGCCCTAAATTTCTGTGTTATCATTTTCATTCAGTTTGAAGTTGAATGCATTGGTGATTATACTTAAGACTTTTAGATAAATTCATGTCATGAATTTTTTAAGTTCAGACAAGTTATAAATCAGATTTGTATTCAAGTGTTTGATAAAAGTCCTATATGACATAGTGTGATTTTTATGTTTATCAAATTTCTTCATGGTATCAGAGCGTGATTGGTGAAGAAGGTGTGTTAAGTTGTGTGATACAGAACAATATAGATTCAAGTCAGGGTTAGTTAAAGTTTATTAGTTGGAGTCATGACCTCAGCAGGATTGCGATATGAAGACAGACTAGATGGGTCTAATAATTTCAGCCCTTGGAAAGAGCACATAACCATATTGTTCAAAGCGTTGGAGCTATGGGATATTGTTGCCGCTTCAGACACCATCACAGCTCCCACAAACGCTGCTTTGAAGACTGCTTTTGACAAGAAATACATCAAAGCACAGAGAATCTTTTTGGACTCTATAAAAGATCATGTGATACCTCATGTCACAGGTAAGACACATGCTTTTGATATTTGGAAAGCTTTATGTACTCTTTATCAAAGTAAGAATCAGAATAGAAAGATGGGTCTCAAAGAAAAACTGAGGAATACCAAGATGACTGATGTCGATACAGTAACCACTTATCTCACAAAAATTTCTCAAGTTAGAGTTGAACTTGGTGCTGCTGGTGAGAAAGTGGAAGATGAAGAGCTTGTTAGATATGCTCTTAATGGATTCACTGCAAAATGGAACACATTTCTTCAAGGAGTAGTTTCCAGAGAGAAACTTCCTGATTGGACAAGGTTATGGGATTACTTTGTTCAAAAAGAGACTCGAGAGGGGACATTCCGGAATGGTACTCAGAGCAATGAAGAAAATGTAGCCCTTCTTATCAAAGGAAAAGGTAAAGTGGAGAAGAAAAAGGAGAAAAACCTCAGTAAGTTTTGGTGCTATAACTGCAACAAGTTTGGCCACTATGCTAGTCAATGTCCTAAGAAGAACGATGAAGACAAAGAGGGAGCAGCATTAGCAGAAGTACTAGATTTTGCTGCCAAATTTGAAAAGGAATTTTCTTTGACATCAGTTGAGACTAGTATAAATAGTTCAGTAGATTACCATGACACATGGATAGTTGACAACGGGTCAACTAACCATATGACCGGATAGTATGGAGTTTTTCAGAGGATAGAAGAAATTACTCCAAAACACTTTGTTGAAACAGATATTGGAAATCCTTAGGCAAAAATAAGAGGAGTTGGAATTGTGAAATTCCAACTAGATCTGGGAAATGTTCTTGAAGTAAACAGGCTAATGTTTGTTCCAAGCATGAAAGTTAGTAGACTTTCTATATCATCATTGGAGGATGACAGGTATGGACTCTTTGTCAAGACAAGACAAATATTTCTATATCAAATACAGAACCCAATTGGTACCACAATTTTACTTGGGAATAGAAGAGAGACTTTATTTTCTGCAAGGAGAAGTGATGTTTCCAGGGTCAGGTGGATGGTTATTTGAGACTGAATCTGAAGATGAGGCAGCAGATGCACAGATGTTACCTTCAGATGAGGAGAGTTGTACTGGTAGGAGACTCGGCCAGTATGAAGGTTGTGAGCAGAGGCAGAACAATTCTCAGATTAGAGTTGTTTTTCGACATGGATCTCCAAGTCACATTCCAGAGCAAGAGGGAGCCTCTTCAGAGGACAGAGACCCAGGTGGTGGAGATACAGGCATTGTCGAAAGGACCTCCCTCGTTAAGAGGGAGTGTTAGTTTTTATAACTCAGTTGGTCTAGTGAACTTTTTAATGTAAAGTGTGTTTTCATATTATTGAAGTGACTTTGTACTTTATAAACTTAAAGTGAGTTTAAGTTTTGGGACCCAAAAAGTTCATTTAATGTATTTAATAAAGTGAATATGTGCATTAAATGAGAGCCCTTAGATAAAGCTAATCTCATCCTTTGATTAAGTTAGTTGAGTTAGTTAGGGTAGTTTTAGGTGAGATAAAGTATAAAAGAATGCCTAGGGAAATCAGAAAGAAAATCATATCAAAAGAAGAAGAAAACAAGAGAGAGAGAGAGAGAGAGATTAATTTCAAGAAGGAAATTTCTGATTTATGAGAGACACTGATCTTCAATCTGAAGGCACGATTCCCAAGAAATCTGAAATTCATTGACCGTACAACCATTAATGTTGACCGCACATGCACAGAAATCGAGGCAAATTGGCAAGAAGGATTTACGAGACAGAAATTTCTGCATTTAATGCTGGCAAAATCCATACAGTCTATACTTGCCACGAATTTCGAGAAATCTGTTGTACAGTTCGCACGTGTGGGTTGGCTGTGAATATTCTGGCACATTTTTCAATGCAGTTTTTCAGATAAGTGTTTCTGAAATTAATTTGGTGCTGTAGAAATTATGAGTTGTTGAATTTCTAATTTCTCTCATAAACAAAATTCTTTCTCTAGGTTTTCCTCTGGTGAGGTTTTGCCCTGGGCTTGGCCCTAAATTTATGTGTTATCATTTTTATTCAGTTTGAAGTTGAATGCATTGGTGTTTATACTTAAGACTTTCAGATAAATTCATCTCATGAATTTTTTAAGTTCAGACAAGTTATAACTCAGATTTGCATTCAAGTGTTTAATAAAAGTCCTATATGAGATAGTGTGATTATTTATCAAATTTCTTCAGTCGGCACTCCTAGTGGCTCCTAAAATGTAGAGATTGGTCTAAGAAGCGCCTAAACTGATGCATGCAAGTGCAATCAGTTCCAGTTAGCCTCTATCGGTGTTCCCCACACTCTAGTGACTAGTACATGTGGCCCCATTAGGTCAAGTGGACCCAATGGTACTAGTGGACCCAATAATAACTAAATGAACCCTAAGTTAGGCTAATATAATCTAATAGACAATTCAGACAAGGGAGGATTATAGATCCTAACAGGAATGACTTGACACATAAGTTACCAAAAACGTCTATGAAGGGGAGGGTAAACGTCGTTCCCCGTTTCAGAAACTGAAACGGAGGGGATACGGCTTGGAAACGACACTGAAACGTTTCCAAGCCGTATCCAAAAATCAGAAACGTTTCCAGGCCGTTTCCTGAAACATTTCCAGAGTTTCCTGTTGTTTCCTGAAACATTTCCAGCCATTTCCTGGTTTTCTGAAACGTTTTTGATCCTACAAAGCAACTTTTTTTACTAGAAATAGAGATTTTTTGACATGAAAATAAACAAATAACTAACCCCAAAGGAAAACTATAAAACCCTAACCCTAAACTCAACCTCAAAACTTAGATATAAAGCCTCACAGCTTATAAATCAAGAGCAAAACCTTAATCCTAAATTCGTGAATGGTAATCTAACATTTTATGTCTCATGGATTTTGTTTCATTGTAATTTTCCAAAATTGATAGAGGCTTACCGTTGGTTCAAAAAATCATTGATCTGTGGACATTTCATTGTATCAAATGCTTGTCTACTATAGTGTTAGTTTCACAGCCTAGTGTAGAAGTACAATGACTATTTTTTTCAATATTTTAGCCAATTCCTCACAACTTCATTTCAAATAAACCCCAATGACTTGCATATGTGATGAAACAACTTTCATATCAAAATTGATACAATGTCAGCTTTAACCATACAAAATAGCATACTACATTTATGAAGGGTTACATAAACCGACACATATTTCCAATAATCTTCCAACAAGCTTCAGTTTTCTTCTTTTCCTTTTTGAATTAGTATGAACCCTTGACCTATGGCCTTATTTCCTCCATTGATAGTACACTCATATCCCTATCCTTATGTCGTGGAGAGAATTATGATGGTGCGTCGTTTAGCCAGTTCTTCATATGATATGCATGTGATATTTTAATCTTATTTCAAGCACTTTTAATAGTATAAACCATAAAACATAAACAACATATCCAAGGGAACTCATTGGTGTCTAGAGATAGTATTATGGCATAGAGTTCAATAATGCATGTCATCACAGTCACACCTAAGTTGCACTAAAACATGAGCTCCCTTATTTATACTTGAGTGCTTAATTAATCCCCTTAAAACATGGTTGATTATGTCAAATTTGAATATCCAAGTTGGTTCCAAATCATAGACAATCCTGTGAATTTAGGCCCTTTATGAACCAGTGGACTAGTCGCTTTTTGAAACAGTCGATTGGTCAATCGACTGTCACTTGCCTAGTTGATTGTCTCTTCAGTGAGTGGACCAACCCAAATACAACATAGTTGAGTCTCTAGCTTACATAAAAAATTGTGTTTAATCACACATTTCAACACTTTTCTAGAGGTGGATTTAGCATAATATTTGTTAGATGATAACATTTGGATACATCCATCAAGTAATTTTAGGGTTTGAAATTGATGTTTAGAAGTAGTTGACATGTTCTTGTTTAAATGCTTGCCAATAGGTCACTTATCTATGGCACTTGAGATAGAAGAATATTATCTAAGACAATATTTGAGTTTGCTAATTTTAATTGTTATAATGACATGACTACCTTTCTATCTAATTGATGAATGGTAATCTAAAGTATGTATGTCTCATGGCCTTTTAGGTAATCTAAAGTATGTAAGTCTGCTGTCGTTTCTTCATCGTATTGTATCTGGCCTTTTTTCAAAATTTGTCGTATTTGTTTCCCTCCTTGTATCTGTATCCGATCCCGTATCTGTTTCAGTGAAACTTAGCTTGACACTCAACACACATCTCGGCTAAAGGAGAAAGGAATCCACACTACACATATGCTAGAATTAGATGAACACTAGGGAATGGTGGTGTCTCACAGATGGGTGGAATAATGAGAATGCTTCAACTAGACTCTAGATAAGCAATCTTTGACAAGATTTAACATTTAAGCTCATTAAATGTTAAGGCAATTTTTCAATTTAACACAAGATACTAGCCAACCTCCAAAGGCAGGTGCCCTGGAAAGCCTTTTGGGCCTCAAAAAATGACTTGGCCTAGCCCCGCTTCCCGCGAACGTCCATAGCCCTAACGAGTTTGCCACCCTATTGCCCTATAGGGACAAATGAGCCTTACATCATACAATGGATGAGTGCTCATCCTTTGGCCACTGACTAGTTTTATAACATTTATACTTAGGCATTAGCACTTAAAAGAAGTACTAATTGCAGCTTTCCTTTTTGCATCATTGAGATATAGCGTTTATGTGTTCCGATGCTTTAGTGTCTAAAAACACTATTGTTTGGACTACTTGTTTTCAACGACTAGAGGAAGACCATCCCTATGATAAGAATCACATAAACCAACATCGATACACAAAATTAACATGGGATCTAATCCAACATAGAGGTATAGGATGGGGAAATCCTTGATGTCACTAGTCACGATACAAGTCACAACTGGATGATAATGGATGGGTGTAGACCAATGTTACAAATATCGTGTCGGCGAATATATAGCCGAGAGTCCAAAAAGAAATTATCGGATTTATCGACGAAAATGTCGGCAAACATCGACAATATATCGGCAAAATAAAAAATACAAAAATTCAAAAAATTACTATATATTCGAAAAAATCGCCATAAAATCGGCAAATATCGCTATATATTAGAAAAAATCAGCAAATATTGCGATCAAATCGGGAAAAAATCAAGGAAAATATCGGGGGGATATATTGCCGATATATCGCCAGTGAGTTGACATCGCGATATATCGCGATGTTGCCGATATATCGGCGATGTTTGCAACACTGGTGCAGACAATGACAAGGAGAGGCCAAGATTAGCAAGCTAAGTCCCTATGGGAAATGACTAAGTCCATACTGAAATAGGGCATGACCAATGAGTATGTTGCCGGCTAATTCGCACCTAGGGTAACGTGGCAGAAATCTTCAAGCTATTGGATGCAAACTTGGGGGCAAACTCGAGCTGAGTGTTGTCACCTGATACTCAGCTCCTCCGTCTAGGCCAACTGTTGATGTATTTGTAACTTCGGAATGTATTCACTTGTATATCTTATATTGTACCCCGATGTTCCTATCGAGAGAATCATTTGTATTTCATTGTACCTTGATGTTCTTATTGGGAGAGTCATTAATATAATAAAGTCATGTAAAGTCATTGAGGTTAACGCTCCGTTGTAAGTCGGGGCAATAGTCCCCACAATTAAGTTAAGGTTAACCCTCCTTGTTGATTGAAGGGCAAAGTCCCCACAGTTGAGGGGCACTAGGGTTATTAGACTCTCCTAGAGATGTCGGCCCTCGTAAGTTATTGTTAAGTCGGAAACTAGTATAAATAGAGAGTGAACCTCTCTATTTATCACACAGTCACACACACTCACTCAACTAGTGCACATGAGTGAGAGAGGAAGTGCTAGCACAAGTGAGAGAGATTAGCTGTCGGAGATCATCTTTATGTTTTCGAGTTTTACTTTTGTTATTGGTGCTCATTCTATCTCTGAGGAAGTTGTGGGGTTTTCTCCTTTATGGTTTCCCCGAGGAAAATTCTTTGTGTCTTTTGTCTCTTGCGATTATTGTTGTGCATGTTATTCTCTCAGACAAGATCTTTGATCATATTGATTAAATGATAAAAATCTAACATGGTATTAGAGCTAACCTGTGAAGAAGACACTGTGCAGCTGCAAAAGCTAGGGATTCTTACTTTTAGGGTCTCTCTCCACAATCCATCAGCAAAGGGATGCTAGGCTAACTCTCCATTGAAGGGCGCATCTTTCTGTCGATGCAGAATTTGATTTCGGTCATTTTCAATTTTTGCTGCGAGAAATTAAGGCTTTTTACAAAAGAGGAATTTTTGAGTGAGCCCGACATAGGATTTCTATCCTCATCAAAATCGAAGTTTAGAGACTAAGGTCGAGATTTTTGGTTGGGTAAAACTCCGGGAAAGTCAAACCCTAGTTTGACCCAAGGCCTGAAAAACCCTAAAATACTAAAACAGGTAGTTTTGGTGCATTCGCTATATATATCTCAAGATTGAAGAAGTCTCAAGAGCCGAAATTTTCACAGGCCGAAGATAAAATTCTGATGTACCCTGTGTAAAAATTTTAGCCTCAAATTCGCTATATTCTGGGAGATATGTTTCCTCCAAATCAAGGTTCCATCCAGGATTCATCCCTAAACAGGACACCTAGGGAGAATTGCTATATCTCGGGCTACAAAGATCCAAATGAAATTTAGCAAGATGTTCCAGATAGGGCACGGACTTTACTTTCTGTGGTAAAAGTTTCAGACCCTGATGATGAAACAGGGACATGTGGCAGTCCGTACAAGTTTGCTATGCTGAACAGACCTGAAATAAGTCACCTTGGGAAAACTATCATAAGTCCCAATTGGTGAAACCAATTCTAGTAAAACCTGTGTTGTTGGAAAGAGGACAGACGAGGTTACCTCAGTACAAAATTTCAAACACAGAGGAGCAGTACTTTCATAGATACTGTAGAAACAGTATCAAGCATTTCTGCGGAAGAAATTGGTAAACTAGGGTTTCCTATTCCGGGAGCTTCTGTCCACTATTTTCGGAAAAGGAGCCTATCTTTATATCAATCAAAAGTTTGAAATTCCAATTTTTGAAAATTAGGGTTTCTTTGACAAACCCTAGATCAGCCAGCTCCGGAACCAGGATGGACACCTCAAATCGGTAAGATCTAATCTTTTGCTATTTACAGTTGAGGTTCTCATTTCAAAATGACTAATCACACCAGCTTGATGACAAGATTGGTGAGGCTGACAACTTCCAAGCATGGAAGTATAGAATCTCACTAGTTCTTGAAGGAAATGAATTGGACACCTACATAAGTAGAGAGGTTCCAGTTCCAGAGGGAGATGAGGCTAAAGCCTTACACAAGAAGAACTTGGTCAAGGCAAAGAAGATCATTGCTGGTTCAATCAAGGATCACCTTATACCACAAGTGTCTTCCCTAAAGACACATAAAGAGATGTTTGATTCCTTGACCAAGCTATTTGAAGGGAAGAACGTAAATCAGAAGATGACTTTGAGAAACAAATTGAAGAATGTGAAGATCCAAAATGCAGAGACCATACAGTCATACTTTAAAAAAGTCTCTCAAATCAAAGAACAACTTGAAGCGGTAAAAGAAGTGGAGAATGCAGAAGTTGTGATAACCACCTTAAATGGCCTCCCAGGATCATGGGATTCATTCATTCGAGGAATGTGTTCCAGAAGGAAGTGATTACTTTCAGAAGACTCTGGGAAGAGCACACTCAAGATGAAGCTCGACCCATAATAAAAAAAGAGAAGATGGATGAAGCTTGACCCATAATAAAAAAAGAGAAGATGGGAGCAACTGAAGATCAAGTGCTCACAATTCAAAGAAGATCCCTCAAGCGATGAGGAATATGAAGGACTCAATTCTTGAAGAGCCTCTTATCCATCTTGAGCATTTGGATAAGAAATGATGCTGTTATGAATGAAGAAGATGATGAAGCTGAAAGAATGAGTCTATCCACGAAACAAATAAAGATAAGTATTCAATTGTCATTTCATGATATTGTTTTGTTATGCATTTGTTTATATTCAGTTGATGTTTTATGCATGTTAGAATGTTTGCATTAATAACAGTATACTACTAATATGCATGTGATGGGTAAGTAGCTCATACAACTCTCCATTGCTACTTATCTAGAATGAAACCTCTTTGCTGACATATTGGATTAGTGCACAATCTCAATAATGTCTTAGTAGAGATGGAAGGCATCTAGAAAGTTTCCGTGAGATATGGATGAATGTTGTATTGGCTAAAATAGTTGCATGATTGTATCTTTATGCATCAGAATTTTCCATTGTGAATATACCTTATGGAATGTTTCTAACCATACAAATGCATTTGACTTGTAGGAAAGATCGCGTACAATCACCTACAAGAAAAGAAGGATGAGACTTGTTCCGAAGAACAAGTGACGACAGTTCAAGAAAGAATCCAAGTTGAAGAATAATATGACGATACTTTCAAAGAAAGAAAGAGGCCTTAGAGACACTCTAGTTATGTGACACTATTGAGCAACATCATTGATGCAAAGCCTTCCAGCTATGAAGAAGTAGCCAAGAAGAAAAGGAAGGAGAATACCAGTTCAAGATGAATGATGACTAGGATGCAGTATCGAGACCTGAAGGGAAAAACGTAATGTCTTCCATATGGATCTATAAGATCCAGCATGCAGTAGATGGCAACATCGTGGGATACAAGGCAATATTCGTAGCACGATGCTTCTCACGGAAAGAAGGCATAGATTACAAAAATACATTTGCAGCCACTGGAAGATAAGACACATGACAGGCATAATCATGTGTGCAAATGAAAGAAGGCCTTGTACGAGCTCAAAAGACACCCATGGGATAACACATACATGAGGAGCTTGAAGATCACCTAGAGTAATGAAGATCTTAACCTTTGCTACAAGGTTGAAGATGAAAGCGTATAAAGGATGACAAGCTCACAGATAGGTGCGAGAAGAACTTTTGAAAAGGTTCAAGATAGAGGATCTTGGTATCCAGTGACCCTAGATGGATACATAGAATATTAGTAGCAGAGGAAGCTACTTGTCACTCCGATACAGAATATTTCAATGCATAGAGTACGAAAGGAAGAGGGAGAATGATGCTCCGCTTCAAAGGGAGTGACTGCAGAAAATCCTGAAGTTTGACATGGTACGACAGGATGGACAGATTACTAATGACTCTAGGATTTACCTTTGCTTCAAGGTTGAAGGCAGAAGACCAGTGATGCTCCTGTTATATGTCGATGACTTGTTCCTAAAAGAAAAGAGGAACTCATTAAAGTTGCAAGGAGACTTGCTGCCGAGTTCGAGATGAAGGACTTGGATATGATGCACTAATTTCTAGGCATGGAGGTGTGGCAGAATGCAGATGGAATCTCCCTGGGACAAGGGAAGGATGCAGTAGAGATCCTGAAAAGGTTCAAGATGATGGAATGCAAGGCCATGACCACACCTATGGCATCGAACCTGAAGCTATTGAGTGTTGCTTCATCAGAGTCGGTTGATGCCATGATGTATCATCAGATGATTTGTTCCTTGATGTACCTGATGAATACGAGACTAGATATTTGCTTTGTTGTGAACACATTGAGACATGTTCACCTGATGGTTGCAAAGCATGCAGTGAGGTACCTGAAGGGTATAGTTGAGTATGGGCCCAAGTATGAGGCGAATTAGAACATTAACCTGGAGGGTTATGTACATTCGGATTGGGCAGGCAGTGCCATTAATAGGAAGAGCACTTCGGGGTGCTGCTTCAGTATGAGATCAGGTATGATCTCTTGGTTTAGCAAGGAGCAGTCCTGCATGGCGCTGAGTACAGCCGAGAGAGGAGCAGTGAAGCTCCAGTATGTGATCCAGATCGAGATCTCTCGAAAAAGGGAGTTTTAGCATGACTGGTGAGACAGGTTGTTGAGCATAAAATCCTAGAGAAGCTCGTAGGTTGCTCAGACGTAAACGGTCATGTAGGTTGTCCTCAGATGTAGTCGGTCCTGGCGAAGATCGCAGGTTATCCATGGACATAATCAGCCCTGATGTGATTCTATGCTAGAAATGACCAAAGTGAAGTTTAAGTACTTCAGGGAGAAGCTTGGTGTTCTCCAGATCGAGGTTCCTTCCAAGAGGAAGTGATGAGTCTGTGAGCCCTTCTGACATGGTGATAGGATTGGTTCCTTCCATGGTCAGATGTAATTGCAGAGCCCTTTTGACATGGTGATAGGATTGGTTCCTTCCATGGTCAAATGTAAGTGCAGAGCCATTCTGATATGCCTGTGGAATTGGCTCCCACATGATCAGATATAAGTGCAAAGTCATTCTGATATGACTGTGGGATTGGCTCCCACATGATCAAATATAAGTGCAAAGCCATTCTGATATGACTGTGGGATTGGCTCCCACATGATCAGATATAAGTGCAGAGCCTTTCTGATTGGGTCAGATGTAAGTGCAGAGCCCTTCTGACATGGTGGTAGGTGGGTCGTCCCATGGTCGAATACTAGTGCAGAGCCTTTCCCCGGATGATAGATGGTGTGTTCTATCATGCCGACGAATGCAAGTGCAGATCCTTTCTCTGGATGGTAGATGGTGTGTCCTACCATGCCAGCAGATATAAGTGTTGAGCCCTTCCTTGGATAGTAGATGGTGTGCCCTACTATGCCAGAGGATGTAAGTGTTGAGCCTTTCTGACTGAGTCAGATATAAGTGTTGAGCCTTTTTGACTAGATCAGATATAAGTGTTGTGCCTTTCTCTGGATAGTAGATGGTGTGTCCTGCTATGCCAGTAGATGTAAGTATTGTGCCTTTCTCTGGATAGTAGATGGTGTGTCCTGCTATGCTAGTAGATGTAAGTGTTGAGCCTCTCCTTGGATGATAGATGGTGTGTCCTATCATGCTAGTGGATGTGAGTGCTAGTCCTTTCTGACATGGTGGTGGATGTGTTCATCCCATGGTCAAATGTGAGTGCCGGGCATGCCTTTCTAACATGATGGTGGATGTGTGCCTCTCATGGTCAGATGTAAGTGTTGGGCGAGCCTTTCTAACTGGGTCAGATATAAGTGCCGAAGAAGATGAAGACCTACATGGAGGCTAGGCCTACAACCAGCATGAAAAAGGGCTAGCTCTATAGAACTTCCTATGACGAGAAGAATTGAGAGATAGCACCAGTTGATCGAGATAGCGGAAGCAGTGATGATGATGATCTAGTGATGATCCAGCTTTGATGATGATCCGATGATGATCCAGCTTTAATGATGATCAAGCTTTAATGATGATCCAGACTTGATGTTGATCCAGTGATGATCCAGACTTGATGTTGATCCAGCGATGATCCAGCTTTGATGATGATCCAAACTTGATCCAGAGAAGAAGACTTGTGCTGATGAATTGTGTCAAGAGAATACTTTCCTAGTTAAGAGGGAGTGTTGATGTATTTGTAACTTCAGAATGTATTCACTTGTATATCTTATATTGTACCCCGATGTTTTTATCGGGAGAATCATTTGTATTTCATTGTACCTCGATGTTCCTATCGGGAAAGTCATTAATATAATAAAGTCATGTAAATTCATTGAGGTTAACCCTCCGTTGTAAGTCAGGGCAATAGTCCCCACAGTTGAGGGGCACTAGAGTTATTAGACTCTCCTAGAGATATCGGCCTTGGTAAGTTATTGTTAAGTCGAAAACTAGTATAAATAGAGAGTGGGCCTCTCTATTTATCACACACTCACTCAACAGGGGCGCATGAGTGAGAGAGGAAGTGCTAGCACAAGTGAGAGAGATCAGCTGTCGGAGATCATCTTTATGTTTTCGGGTTTTACTTTTGCTATTGGTGCTCATTCTATCTCTGAGGAAGTTGCGGGGTTTTCTCCTTTATGGTTTCCCCGAGGAAAATTCTTTGTCTCTTGTCTCTTGTGATTATTGCTATGCATGTTATTCTCCCAGATAAGATCCTCGATCATATTGATTAAATGATAAAAATCTAACACCAACTCCTAGCGAAGCCAAGGGGGGTGGACCTAATGAAAAGTAAAATCTAAGGTTTTTACTCTACGAAAGAAATAATTAATTCAAGGAGTTTTAAAATGGAATGAATGAAATTAAAGATTACCAATTACTGCAAACAAGATTAACCTTAGCAACACTTTAACTCAAATTAGATACACAATATTCAATGACACATTGCGAGATTAACTTATGCAAAAAGAACAGAATAGACCAGTGCCGAAATGAAAAGAGTGCTTGCAAATGTGGGTTGTGTTATCCACTTATTCTGCACTTAGTGGATTTCTAGTGAGCTGCCAGTTATTGAACATGATGCATGTTCATTGCCAGAGTTCAGAGGTTCAGTTTGTTCTAGAGTTAGCCAATTTTGGCTAGCCTTTTTCATTTTTTGTCGAAATGACCAGGCCTCCATGACCGTTTTATTTTTTGTAACACATGTCCATACCCCCTTGGGGAAATTGTAAAAAATGTCCTAGCATTTAATTTTTTATAAAAGGCTCGGCTTCCCAGACTTGAGCATCAAGCCGACTAGCCCAGAGTGTTTTTTCCCTTGGTTATTATTGGTTGTTGAACAAATGACTAATAATTTCTGAGTTTTTCACTCACACCTCCAAAGCTGGGGTAGTCATCTTGGTGTTGCGGACTAGGGAGGTTATTAGAGCCTTCGTGTCGGTGTTTTTCACCATGCTAGGCATTCGAATTGAGTCGTATGGACATGTACTAGGTCCCCCTAGAGTTTCATCAATTTCCGCAAAAAATAAATTTTTTTCGTTTTTTAAGCCATTTTTTAATGGTTTAATTAAAAAACTTCAGATTGTAATAAAAGTCAGATACGAAGTCCGTTTCTGACGTGGGGACACTCGTTTTCACACCCGGAGCGTCCACTTTACCCATGGGACCACTTTTTACAGCAGTCACGCAGTGATTTACAGCAGCCAAAGGTGGACCCTCTTTACACATGGCTACGATGAACTCGAGTTGTAGCAATTCCACGTCACTCTTTGAAAGATCATGTGATTTGGTTTGGTGAGACTATCTCACGCGTGGAGGAGCCGTACACTCACGCGAGGGTAGTAGGTAATGGCATCTTCAGTCTTTTTCATTGGATGGTATGTGCTGGAGGTTCATGATTCGTTGAGGCAGTTTGGTGAGAGAGGTGTCAATCACCTCCTCTACTCAAGCTCAGTTAAACTCTAACTTCATCTTCAGTATTGATGAGGCCCCCCTGGGTCTCTCTTTTCCTATTTAAGCAGGTCACCTCTCCATTGTTCAAGATCGGAAGGTTGAACCCCTGCTTGCATACATTGTAATATTTTCTGAGTATTGTTAATAAAAGGCTTTGGAGGCAATTTCTGTGTGGGATCCATAGATGTTGGATGGATGTTTTCTTTATGC